>CM077173.1:715000-730000 GCA_039654105.1 Coreius guichenoti
CGGCGACAGCCCATGATGTCATCAACGTGCGACCCGGAAGTATATAAGGGCGCGTTGCAAACATGACATTCACCTTATCGTCTGAAGGGACTGTTTGGTAGGCAGGCCCCAAGGCATGGCAAAGAGACGCAGTGTCTCGTTCCCTGTTCTCAGGGAACATGGGTTACATACGTAACCTGAGACGTTCCCTTTCGAAGGGAACTCGCACTGCATCCTATCGCACGCTTTGGGGAACGATATACCCACGCCGCCATGCTAAGGGGAGTGCATGCCAGTGGCAGTGACAACTGTCAGAACCAGCAAATTCAACTGAAATGCCAGAACCACTCTCCCTCAGGTCACACTGGGCTGTCAGTGACAGCATTCCCTACGGTCATAGCCCAAGCTATAAGCCTCAAGAGGAAACCTTCATACACTTTACATGAAGTCCTACCCAGGCCGCTCAAAGGCCTGGAACCAACCACTTCAACAGAAGGGGTCTCTTTAAGGGAATGTGGCTAGGGAACCCGAGGGAGCCCCAGCCAATCACTACTCGGGGAACATATTCACCCGAATGCCACCAGGGAGGCCTGACCTGGTGTCACTTACATTGGACACTTCAATCTGGCCAACAACCTGTCTGTTCAGAAACAGAGCCTTTGGACACCAGACAGGGACTGCGAAACTGGCAGTAACCAACTCAGACCGGATCTCAGAGACGGGTATCCTGGAGAGAAATACTCAGCATAGCGCTTTACAACCCTTGCTAGCGAGGGGAGTCTATCTGCTTGATCCAAGGATCTACAAAGCACTTATCTTTGAAAGCGCTAAGAAGGCCGGACAGGCCTACGGACTGATCTAACTGGGAGGCCTCACGAGAGGCCTGCGACCGTCTGACCAGACTCAGGAGGCTGAGTACTCACAAGCGACCCTCAGTGAGGGGAGCACCAAGCCTGACCTGGTAGGTAGACTAGGCTGTAGGCTAGATACCAATAGGTTCCCTTCTGCAGGGAACCAGAAGCAGAAAAGTTACCACTTTTGTCATGTTATGGTGCGAACTTGCCTTCAGGTGCTGCCTGCTAAGGCCAGATCAACTAATAGCAAGCATCCACTAGCTGCCAGAGTCATGCTAGCTGTTTAGTGCCCAATCTTGGGACCTCGCCTTCAGGGAGGCCTGGTGAGGCCTACTACCTGATAGCAATTCATGCTAGCTGCCAGAGTATCCAAACTCGGAAACTCGCCTTCAGGGAGGCCTGGTGGGGCTTACTACCTGATAGCAAGTTAAAACTGACTGCTATGAACCCAGACTTTCTGGGGCTCAGTCTCAGGATGCCCTGATAAGGCCAACCGCCTGACAGTACGTCTGCTGGCTGACAAAATAAATTGGGGACAGTTGGGGACACTTAAATTTTACTACTTGAGTACTTGAGCGAGCTCTTAACGCATTTTACTCCATCACGTCTATTGCGATCTCAAAATTCTGGCCAGTTGATAATACCTAGAATATCAAAATCAACTGCAGGCGGTCGATCCTTTTCCTATTTAGCACCTAAACTCTGGAACAGTCTTCCTAGCATTGTTTGGGAAGCAGACACACTCTGTCAGTTTAAATCTAGACTAAAAAAACACATCTCTTTACTATGGCATACACATAAAACATTATCAATTTCTATTATTCAAATCAGTTAAATGATTGTTAGGCTGCATTAACTAGGTCAGCCGGAACCGGGAACACTTCCCATAACACCTGATGTACTCGTTACATCATAAGAAGAATGGCATCTATGCTAATGTTAGTCTCTCTGTTTATCCCGAGGTTTACTGCAGTCGGCCGGATCCAGATCAGATGGTGGACCTGCGCCTGGACACGACCACAACACATCCCTGAAGTGTCAGCAGAGACCGTGTCAACTAGACTCTCCCCTGTGAAGGCCTCCTTCACTTTCCCTCTGTACAGATGAAAATGTTATCAAAATGATCAGAAACGACTAAAAACGCTGTATTATGCATGCCAGACAAGTAATCTGGCAGTCATTTTGTAAAGAAAAACTAGGCGCCTGCGCACATACGTATTCAAACGTGCCTGCCTATAGACTAAACACGTAATGCTTATGTGCATGCCGTCACCATTCTCACAGATTCATGTTTTTTTGAAGTTTACACAAAGATGATAACGGTATTGTTTCAAAATTATTTCAAAACCTGTTTCGGGGTTTGTGTTCTCTAGCCGCCGGTGCTGTTGACGAGCGGCCAGAACGCATTGAAAGTTTTCTATTTTAGTTAAAATGGTGTCGTGTAATCGGCCCCAAAGTAAATAACTAATGATTTTTTACAACGGAAATGAATCAATCAAAAACTTACTTTAACTGGACAATAACTTTTTTCTAGAGCTGATGTACAGCCAAAACAATCTCTCTTCCATTAATCTCCTGTTATCACTGTGAAGCTGCTTTGAAACAATCTATACTGTGAAAGCGCTGTATAAATGAAGGTGACTTCACTTGTGTGTGTGTGTGTGTGTGAGAGAGAGAGAGAATCATGCTAACAGCACGTGTCTGAAGCCGCTGACAGATTCACATCATCGTAACGACGCGTCCCAAAGCAAAACTCCCATCAACCCGAGCGGCCATTAATCCTGAGGGTCAGTCGCACAAATGGACCTGAAGAGCAGAAACGACCACAGAATCAAACTCCACAGCAACACACGGCCATCACCAAATCAACTAAAACAATACATCAATAACAAATACATCAATAAATACAGCTGAATATTGATTATAATGTGAATGATTTCCTTCTGTGAGCAAAGGGTCAGTGTGTCCAGCAGGGGTCAGTGCGTCTCTGTGTTTCTACAGAAGCCCATTCCTGCCACACAACAACTTATGACATAAAAAGGCAAAATGATGAGAAAAAAATCGAAATTGTGTCACAATTGAAATGGTCATAATTTAGACTTTATCTCATAATTATGAGAGCATACTTTAGACTTTTTAATCTCATAACGAGTTTTTATGTCATAATTCAGACGTTTTTGTCATAATTATGACTTTTTAATGTCATAAAAGATTTAAAAAATTGACCACTCACTCACACACACACATCACACACACACACACACACACGCACTCACTCACTCACACACTCACACACACACACACACACACACACACACACACACACACACACACACACACACACGTGTGTGTGTGTTTGTGTGAGTGTGTGTGTGTGTGAGTGTGTGTGTGTTTGTGTGAGTGTCTGTGTGTGTGAGTGTGTGAGTGAGTGAGTGTGTGTGTGTGTGTGTGTGTGTGTGTGTGTGTGTGTGTGTTTGAGCGGCTCTCCCTCTTTCCTCTAAGAGACTCCGATCATGTCCTGACTCCAGCGGTTCTGTGTTCCGGGAAAGACGGAGGGAAGTGGAGCTTTGGTTTTATTTGTGTTTGAATGTCTGAGCCGAGCTCAACTCCACTCACTGCTGCGCTGATGCTTATGAAAATATTTGTGGCACTTTATCAGGCTAAAAATACTGGCTGTGCTTTTCATGATGTCAACGTCGCTCACGGGAGACACACACATTTAACTGTGTGAGCCGTGGATAAGAGCGGCAGTGTTTCATCAGTGTGTGTGTGTGTGTGTGGGTTTGGGTTTTACAGCAGAATCTCTTCAGTCTGCGGAGCTCAAACCAACACGATCTTCACACGAGTTTAAAGACTCAGACTCAATCCTGGAGTTTGCCAGTGTATTATCTTCCTGAAATTGTAGGCTTTTAAAATCCTGTTTGGCTGATTTGTTTTACATTAATGAAAATGTATTCATCAAGGACGCTTTAAATTTATGAAAAGTGACAGTAAAGACATTTATAATGTTACAAAAGATTCTATTTCAAATAAATGCTGTTCTTTTGAACTTTCTATTAATCAAAGAATAATGAAAAATAAAATGTATCAGTTTCCACAGAAATATGAACTGTTTTCAACACTGATAATAATCATAAATGTTTCTTGAGCATCAAATCATGATATGAGAATGATTTGTGAAGGATCATGTGACACTGAAGACTGGAGTAATGATGATAAATTCAGCTTTGATCACAGGAATAAATTACACTTTACTATATATTCACATAGAAAACAGCTGCTTTACACTGGAATAATATTTTTACTGTTTTTACTGTATTTTTCTTCAAATAAATGCAGCCTTGGTGAGCAGAAGAAGCTTAATTATTCCACACTTTTCAACTGTACTGTATTTATAAAAAGTATTTGGACAGGTTGAGTAAGCTACAAAAAGTGTATAAATGTATTTGTATTTTGGAACAATATATCAATCAAAATAGCATTTGTTATATTTCAAAATATGAAACAATACAAATGTTTTTTAAAGGCAGCGGCTATTTGCACTGTGAAAATAACATATTTTCTTAGCGATAGATGACATTTCAAATAGTGAAAATAGTGATATATTCTATTTACACCATGTAAAAGTAGCAGTTCTTTGCAATATGTATGAATAGTAATTAGATGCTATTTATACTTTATTTTGACAGATACATACTATTTTCACCTCAGTATTGTTGTACATTACAGGATGCAATTATATCATAGAGTGTAAATGATTATATTTATTAAAATTATTAAATGGATGCCGCCTTAATGGGACAATAAAGCAAATGCCATTCCGATGTGATATGTGATGGGAAAAGTGAGAAGAGCGAGCGCGGCAAAAGGCGGATTCGAACCCGCGTCAAAACCTTCTTCCACGAGCCTTACGCTCAACTGACTGCGCCACTGAAGACGCTAAAACGAGCGCATCTATTTTAATCTTGTTTGGCCCAACCAGGCATTGTTAAGCGGAGCTAGTGTGAATAGTCAACAAGGCACGCTATTTGCACTTGGTGTAAATAGACACTCCGTTTTTTAAATTGAAGATAAATTAAGACTTTATATTAAACATAATTTAAAGAGGGGGTCATAATAGAGAAGCGAGCTATGAGTTTGAGCGCAGATGCCACTTGTTTTGATATTTTATCTCTAATGCAACAGCATTCAGTCAAATTTAAGTGTGACTCGAATACCTTTCAAATAAACATCACATAATCAACTAAATGACAAACTGAAACAAAAGTGAACTGAAGGGTTTTCACTGATGCTACAGACTCACTGATCTCCCAACAGCTCAAGTGTGAATGTACAGAACGCATCTACATGATGACTTGTTTTCCAGCACAAATATCTAAACATTCTTAAATCCAGACACGTTTACTGGAGAAGAAGGTAACACTTTAGAATACTGATCCATCATTAATGAATAACTACACAGGAACAAGTGAGTAAAGAAGTATTAACACTCTAGTAACTACTATTAACTAACAAGAAACTCTGATTAATAAATGAGTTAGTAATAGTGCTTAGCGAATGTGGTAGTTCACTATTAGTTAATCAATAACTACTATTTTTTTCATAACTCTCAAAAGGACTACTTAGAACTACTACATACAGACGGTGAAAACAGTGATGTCATCAGCTCATTTCAATTATCATATAGTGTCAATGCGGGCAGATCAGTAATATAGTTGAAATTTAAGTATCCCCAACTGAGCAAGCCAAAAGCCAAAGGCGACGGTGGCAAGGAACCAAAAGGGCCAGAATGGAGAAAAAAACCTTGGGAGAAACCAGGCTCAGTCGGGGTGCCAGTTCTCCTCTGGCCGACGAACAAACAGTGTATGATTATGATTCTGGCAACATTACAGGTCAGAAGTCATATTAGATTGAAAGATATTCGTAAGATTACTCGAAAGATTGGAGTCGTCACGCTGGAGACGGGTTTAATGAGGATGTCGTGTCGATGCGGCATTTACAGGGGGGAGTTTAATTGGCACGGTCTCTGCAGACACTTCAGGGATGCGTTGGTCCTGTCTGGGTGCAGGTCCACCATCTGATCTGGATACGGCCCGGATCCGGCCGACTGCAGTAAACCTCGGGATAAACAGAGAGACTAACATTAGCGTAGATGCCATTCTTCTTATGATGTAACGAGTACATCAGGTGTTATGGGAAGTGTTCCCGGTTCCGGCTGACCTAGTTAATGCAGCCTAACAATCATTTAACTGATTTGAATAATATAAATTAAAAATGTTTTATGTGTATGCCAGTAAAGAGATGTGTTTTTAGTCTAGATTTAAACTGACAGAGTGTGTCTGCTTCCCGAACAATGCTAGGAAGACTGTTCCAGAGTTTAGGTGCTAAATAGGAAAAGGATCGACCGCCTGCAGTTGATTTTGATATTCTAGGTATTATCAACTGGCCAGAGTTTTGAGACCGTAATAGACGTGATGGAGTATAATGCGTTAAGAGCTCGCTCAAGTGCTGGGGAGCTAAACCATTTAGTGCTTTGTAAGTAATTAACAAGTTTTTAAAATTTATACGATGTTTAATAGGGAGCCAGTGCAGTGTTGACAGAACCGGGCTAATATGGTCATACTTCCTGGTTCTAGTAAGAACTCGAGCTGCTGCGTTTTGGACCAGCTGGAGTTTGTTTATTAAGCAAGCAGGGCAACCACCCAGTAGAGCATTACAATAATCTAGCCTTGAGGTCATGAACGCATGAACTAACTGTTCAGCATTTTGCATTGAAAGCATGTGCCGTAATTTAAATATATATTTTAATATGGAAGAATGCAGTTTTACAGATGCTAGAAACGTGGCTTTCAAATGAGAGATTGGTATCAAAGAGCACACCCAGGTTCCTAACTGACGACAAGGACTTGACAGAGCAGTCATCAAGTGTTAGACAGTATTCTAGGTTTTTTTGTCCAATAATTAAAAATACATTTTTTTCTGAATTAAGTTGCAGGAATTAATAGTCATCCAATTTTTTATATCAGTTATGCATTCCATTATTCTTGTGAATTGGTAAGTTTCGTCAGGGCGTGAAGAAATATAGAGCTGAGTATCGTCAGTATAACAATGAAAACTAACGCCATGCTTCATAATAATATCTCCCAGTGGTAGCATGTACAGGGTGAAGTGCAACGGTCCTAGTACTGAGCCTTGCGGTACTCCATACTGAACTTGTGTTCGGTGTGACATCTCTTCATTTACTGCTACAAACTGATAACGGTCAGATAAGTATAATTTAAACCATGCCAATGCAATTCCACTAATGCCAACATAATTTTCGAGTCTATTCAAAAGAATGTTGTGGTCGATAGTATCGAATGTAGCGCTAAGATCGAGTAACACTAATAGAGAGATACAACCACGATCGGATGATAAGAGTAAATCATTTGTAACTCTGATGAGAGCAGTCTCAGTACTATGATACGGTCTAAATCCTGACTGGAAATCCTCACAGATATCATTTCTTTCTAAAAAGGAGTGTAGTTGTGAATACACTGAAGACACTCAAGTGTTACTACATCCTTCAGAAGGAATTACTAGTTATTTGGATCAGTATTCTAAAGTGAAGATCATAATAACTCACTAGTAATTACTTAAGTGTTACTATCCAAAACCTTACAAAAAACTCAAAAGCTTGCAATGACTTCAGTAATTACTAGAGAGTTATTGTGTTTTTCACTTTAGAATACTGATCCAAATCATTAGTAGTTCCTTCTGAAGGATGTAGTAACACTTGAGTCATTACTAGTGGGTTACCATGATCTTCACTTTAGAATTAATTATACATTATGCATTATTCATGTTAATTATCAACCTGTATGTAGTAGTTCTTAGTAGTCCTCTGGGAGTTATGAAAAAAATAGTAGTTATTGATTAACTAATAGTGAACTACCACATTCGCTAAGCACTATTACTAACTCATTTATTAATCAGAGTTTCTTGTTAGTTAATAGTAGTTACTAGAGTGTTAATATTGCGTTACTCATTTGTTCCTGTGCAGTTATTCATTAATGATCGATCAGTATTCTAAAGTGTTACAGAGAAGAAGCAAAATGACTGAAGATATTAGGACTTAAATTAACAGACTTAAAAATATCTGAATTAAGGTTTGCTGATGCCATTGGCAGATATTTCTTCTTGTTTTATGCATAAAACAATACTTTTTTTCTGTAAACAGGACTTAATATCTTCAGTCTCTCTCTCTCTCTCTCTCTCTCTCTCTCTCTCTCTCTCTCTCTCTCTCTCTCACACACACACACACACACACACACACACACACACACACACACACACAGACCCTCAAGTCAAGTCACCTTCATTTATATAGCGCTTTCACAATACAGATTGTTTCAAAGCAGCTTTACAGTGGTAACAGGGAAATAATGGAAGAGAGATTGTTTTGGCTGTACATCAGCTCTAGAAAAAAGTTAAAAATTACTGGATCCATGTGAACGGGAATCATTCTGATAACAAGAGTCTAGTTGACATGGTCACCATCTGATCTGGATCCGGCTGACTGCAGTAAACCTCGGGATAAACAGAGAGACTAATATTAGCGTAGATGCCATTCTTCTTATGATGTAACGAGTACATCAGGTGTTATGGGAAGTGTTCCCGGTTCCGGCTGACCTCGTTAATGCAGCCTAACAATCATTTAACTGATTTGAATAATAGAAATTAATAATGTTCTATGTGTATGCCATAGTAAAGAGATGTGTTTTTAGTCTGATATTCTAGGTATTATCAACTGGCCAGAGTTTTGAGATCGTAATAGGTGTGAAGGACTATAATGCGTTAAGAGCTCGCTCAAGTACTGGGGAGCTAAACCATTTAGTGCTTTGTAAGTAATAAGCAAGATTTTAAAATGTATGTGATGTTTAATAGGGAGCCAGTGCAGTGTTGACAGAACCGGGCTAATACGGTCATACTTCCTGGTTCTAGTAAGAACTCGAGCTGCTGCGTTTTGGACCAGCTGCAGTTTGTTTGTTAAGCGTGCAGGGCAACCACCCAGTAGAGCATTACAATAATCTAGCCTTGAGGTCATGAACGCGTGAACTAATTGTTCAGCATTTTGCATTGAGAGCATGTCATAATTTAGATATATTTTTTAAGATGGAAGAATGCAGTTTTACAGATGCTAGAAACGTGGCTTTCAAATGAGAGATTGGTATCAAAGAGCACACCCAGGTTCCTAACTGACGACGAGGACTTGACAGAGCAGCCATCGAGTGTTAGACAGTATTCTAGGTTCCCTTTCGTTCAGTCACTCCGAGTAACGTCAGTGACTGACGAATGGGGGTTTCGCTTAGAAGCCTATCATCTTCGAGATCTAGAAAACGCCCAATGGCAGCGCCAATGCCATGGGCATGCGGAATTTGCATAGCGTAACTCCGCCCCACAGCGTGGGTATATAAGGAAGTACGCTGGCAACATCGCATTATGTTTCTGCTTCGGAGCCAAGAGCATCTATCTCTTCACTCCTTAAGCCTTTTTGAGTATATCGTCAAGCTTCTTCGAGACGAACAGCTTTCCAGTCGGTGTTGGTGTTACGGCGCGTTCCAGCGAGTGTTTACTTCCTGCCTGCTGATCTGTGCAGTGATCTGCATCCAGCTGGTATTCGTTCCCTGGGCGCTTCGGCATCGCTGTGAAGCTCCCTCTCACAAAAGAGCTCGCATGTGGCACGTCTTTTTAAAGACGGTTTGCCCGTGCACTTCTGGGTGCGGTCGATCTCTGTTGCCATCTGATGGGCACAATCGCTGCGTGACGTGTTTGGGCTTCAGCACGTTCAAGCAGCGTTTGTGGATGCGTCATGTTCTCACTGCGGGAACATGACCATCGCGATGTTGCGGTCGAGACTCAATGACCTCCGCAAGGAAAGAGAGTCCCCTCTGCCACACCCCAATCTACCGTCTCCGAGAGAGATGGTACTTTGGCTGGTGGCCAGGGTGACCTGAGGGTTACGGTGTGGCATAACCCCGACGATCATTCCTCGGGCCACACCCCCCTCTCGCACATCGCTACCCGCGAGTGATCGGACTGAAGCAGCGGGACCGTCTGCGGACGCCCCGTGTGTTTCGTTCGGCGCTCCAGTTGGTGATGAGATGTCGATCGCCGCATCTCAAGGTGGGCTGGAGTCCTCTGGGGATGAAGATTCGGCTATGCTGCTGCCTTCGGGCGTGCCAGCATTGCCCGAGTCCGACCCGGAGTTGACAGCCATGTCATCTCGGGGGATGTTTGGTCTTTGGGTGTGACGCGTCCTGACAGCTGTTGGGCCCCGCCCCCAATTACTTTCTCTCCCGGGATACATGAGGAGGTCACGTGGTCCTGGAAGTCCCCGTTGTCTTCCCGCGACCGTTCGGCGGCCTCCTCCGCCTTCTCTGCCCTCGATGGGGCCGCGGCCAAGGGTACACTGGGGTCCCCCCTGTTGACGCTCAGTTGCAATCACGGTCGAGACTCAATGACCCCCGTATGGAGGGAGAGTCCCCTCTGCCACACCCCAGTTATCCTCTCCACGTGACGGGATGTTTGGCTGGTGGCCAGGGTGACCTGAGGGCTGCGGTGTGGCATAAACCCCGACGAGTATTCCTCGGGCCACACCCCCCCCTCTTGCACAGAGTGCTTCAATGTGGCGCGGTGATCCTAAGCACCCCTCCAAGGCCTGTAGTTCTCGTCTACTCTGGTGGCGAGGGACTGCAGAGCTGCGGGGCAGGCCGCCGCCTCTCAGCACGCCATGGCCATCCTTCAGGTCTTCCAGGCCAGGATGCTCGTGGCATGCACGAGGGTAGAGCTGTCCCAGGGCTCTTAATGAGCCGCGTGCCGCCACCGACCTCGCCCTCCGGGTGACGAAGGTGACCGTGCGCTCCCTGGGTCAGGTGATGTCCACAGCTGTGGTCCAGGAGAGACGAGGCTCAGCCTGGTCGATATGAGAGAGGCTGAGCGAACCCGGTTCCTCAACGCTCACATATCCCAGGCCGGCCTCTTCGGCGGCACGGCCAAGAACTGCGCCCAACAGTTCTCGGCCGTCCAGTAGCAGACTAAGGCCATTAAAACTGCCCCGGCGGCTGTTACTCAGCCGCAGGCTCAGTCGCCTCAGTCTGCTTGCCGCCGAGGGCGCCCTCCTGCGGCTTCGACCCTCCCGCCGCCCTTTCCGGGCCGCGCCGTAGGGATGGTCGCAGGAAGGCGCCCCCGTCCGCTTCCAGCCCCGCAGCCCGCCTACGCCAGGCTAGCGGCGCTCCTACGCGGACAGCTCAGGGATGGGCAGTTCTTCCAAGGAGTTGGTAGCAGGGCCACTCCTTCCCCCGGTGGAGGGCCGGGGGAGAATCTTCTGTTCAGCTGCTGGCCCCCAGGTCAGCAGCACCCTATGTGGAAGAACTAACTCACCCATCCCTGAGCACCCAGAGACCGATGGCAGTGTGCGCCGCCCCCGGGCCACGCCACTCTCGTCCCTCTCTAACGCCAGTCTCCTCTCAGAGCAGACCCCAGTGGAACGCGCGTCCTTCCCTGGTCTCCTCTGTCAGGACGCGGCTGATGACCGTGCCCCCACACCGGGACGCTACGCCTCCCACGTCCGGGCCGGTCACGCCGCCTCGCTGCCCCACCCGGGGTACGTCTGTGGTCCGCACGACCCCGCTGGTGCAGTTTTTGGGAGCCTGGCTAGAGCTTCCCGGACTGTTCCGCTGGGTCGAGAAGACCATCAGGCTCGGCTATGCGATTCAGTTCGCTCAGGCTCCTCCCCGCTCCGGGGAGT
Source organism: Coreius guichenoti (assembly GCA_039654105.1). Classification (NCBI taxonomy): domain Eukaryota; kingdom Metazoa; phylum Chordata; class Actinopteri; order Cypriniformes; family Gobionidae; genus Coreius; species Coreius guichenoti. The sequence goes on from CM077173.1 coordinate 726,623, forward strand.
CCGCCACACCATGGGGGGCCCAACGCCCCTGTCATGCGTGCGGAGGTTGCTACCTTGCTGGCGAAGGGTGCGATCGAGCCTGTCCCTCCAGCCGAGATGAAGTCCGGCTTCTACAGCCCTTACTTCATTGTACCCTAGAAAACCGGTGGGTTACGACCGATCCTGGACCTGCGCGTCCTGAACCGATCCCTTCACAGGCTTCCGTTCAGGATGTTGACAGCGAAGCGCCTTTTCGAATGCGTTCGTCCAGGTAGATTGGGTTGCAGCGATCGACCTGAAGGACGCCTACTTCCATATCAGTACGCGGTCCTCCCATTCGGGCTAGCTCTGTCCCCTCGCGTCTTTACGAAGATTGTCGAGGCAGCCCTTGTGCCACTCAGGCAACACGGGGTTCGCATCCTGAACTTCCTCGATGACTGGCTGTTCCTGAGTCACTCTCGAGAGCAGGTGTGCGAACACAGAGACCTGGTGCTCCAGCACTTAGCTCGTCTGGGCCTTCGGGTCAACTGAGAAAAGAGCAAACTCTGCCAGTCCAGAGGATCTCTTTTCTCAGTATCGACTCGGTCGCCAGGTGCGCGCAGCTTACGAGCGAGCGCGCGCAGTCACTGCTGACTTGCCTCCGTCAAATCAGGAGCAAGAGTGCGGTTCCACTGAAGTTATTTCAGAGGCTCCTGGGGCATATGGCATCTGCAGCCGCGGTAACGCCGCTCAGATTGCTTCATATGAGACCGCTTCAGCACTGGCTTCGCGATCGAGTCCCGAGATGGGCATGGCAGTCGGGCACGCTCCGGTCCCAGTGACTCGGGCCTGCCTGCAGACCCTCACCCCGTGGTCGAACCTCAGTTTCTACGGGCCGGTGTGTCCTTAGAACGAGTTTCCAGGCATATTGTTGTGTCAACAGATGCCTCCACCACGGGTTGGGGTGCCATGTGCAATGGACATGCTGCCGCGGGCTCCTGGACAGGACCCCAGCGCCTCCTGCATGTCAATTGCCTCGAGTTGCTGGCAGTACGGTTCGCCCTGCACCGCTTCCGAGCGCTGCTCAAGGGTCAACACGTGCTAGTCCGGTCAGACAACACGGCCACAGTAGCGTACATCAACCACCAGGGTGGTCTGCGTTCCCGCCGCATGTCTCAACTCGCCCGCCATCTCGTCTTATGGAGTCAGAAGCACCTGAGGTCCCTTCGTGCCATCCATATCCCGGGAGTCCTGAACCGTGCAGCCGACGAGCTCTCACGGCTTCAGCCACTTCCTGGAGAATGGAGACTCCATCCCCAGACGGTTCAGCTGATTTGGGAACAGTTCGGCGACGCACAGGTAGATCTGTTTGCCTCCCACGACTCTTCCCATTGCCGCCTGTTTTATTCCCTGACCGAGGGCCCCCTCGGCACGGACGCTCTGGCGCACAGCTGGCCGCGGGGCCTCCGCAAGTATGCGTTTCCCCCAGTGAGCCTTCTTGCACAGGTTCTGTGCAAAATCAGGGAGGACAAGGAGCAGGTCCTTTTGGTCGCCCCGTTTTGGTCCGGCCGGACCTGGTTCTCCGAACTTGTACTCCTTGCGACAGCCCCTCCCTGGTCGATTCCTCTGAGGAAGGACCTCCTTTCTCAGAGATGGGGCACCCTTTGGCACCCGCGTCCCGATTTTTGGAACCTCCACGTGTGGCTCCTGGATGGGACGCGGCAGGTTTGAGTACCCTACCACCTCAGGTGGTGGCTACCATCACTTCCGCTAGGGCCCTGTCTACAGAACGACACGCCTATGCGTTGAAGTGGAACCTCTTCGTCACTGGTGTTCTTCTCGCCAAGAAGACCCCTGAAAATGCCCGATCGGGTCCGTGCTCGCATTCCTCCAGAAGGGTTGGAACGAAGGCTGTCTCCTTCCACCCTCTAGGTTTATGTGGCCGCTATATCAGCCTACCACGACCTTGTGGAGACGAAAAAGGTAAGTCAGCACGACCTGGTCATCAGGTTCCTGAGGGGAGCGAGGAGACTGAATCCTCCTCGCGCTCCCCTCGTACCCTCTTGGGACCTCTCAGTAGTCTTAAGTGCTCTGTAGAGGGCTCCCTTCGAGCCATTGCGGTCAGCGAGCTTAAGTTCCTGTCTATGAAAAGACAGAGCTCCTGATCGCCTTGGCCTCCATCAAGAGGGTAGGGGACCTGCAGGCATTTTCGGTTGACGAAGCGTGCCTGGAATTCGGGCCGGCCTACTCTCACGTGATCCTGAGACCCCGGCCTGGATATGTGCCCAAGGTTCCCACCACTCCGTTCCAGGTGGTGAACCTGCAAGCGCTGCCTTTGGAGGAGGCAGACCCAGCCTTGGCACTGCTCTGTCCAGTACGCGCCCTCCGTGCTTACGTAGACAGAACGCAGTGTTCAGGACCTCAGACCAGCTCTTTGTCTGTTATGGTGGGAAGCTGAAGGGAAAGGCTCTCTCCAAGCAAGGTTGTCTCACTGGATAGTGGACGCCATTGTTTTGGCTTACCTGACGCAGGGGCGTCCATGCCCCCTAGGGGTCAGGGCTCACTCTTGGGCTCTAGCGCATGGCGCCTCGCTAACAGACATTGCAGAGCTGCAGGCTGGGCGACACCCAACACATTCGCCAGATTCTATAATCTCCGAGTGGAGCCAGTGTCCTCTCTTGTACTCGCCTCTACTAGTGGCCGGTAATGGACTAGGCTCAGGTGTCTTCGCTTGCTCGCCATTCCACTCCACGGACTGGATACGTGCGATATTTTCCTCAGGTAGTTTCCCTGAAGCCCTGAGTTCCTCCAGCACTGCTGATGCTGACACCAGTACGTCTGCCCACTCGCTCAGGCCCTCGTGTTGGCTAGGTGCCACCGTGTGCATGGTTCCCCCGTTGGGCGACCCCCACATGTGTATTCCCACTGTAAGTCTCCCTGAGCAGGTGTCTTTCCCTTGGCAAGCCCCTTGCCACCCCTGGGGGTAAAATTCTTCCACCTTCGGCTGGTTACCCCAGAGTTCCCATATGTAGCCCTGAGCGGGTCATATGTGTTCTTAAGTCCTCCCTACGGGTAGGCATTTGGCGCATACTTCCACCTGGAATATGCTTCCCAGTGTACCTTGGTATTCCTGTGTTAAGTGGGAGTCCTTCGTCCGTACTAGCTTACGACAGGGAGCTCACGCTTACGCAGGGCACTGGATGACAGCCGAGTGGCGTGATTATATTGGGACCCCCATTCGTCAGTCACTGACGTTACTCGGAGTGACTGAACGAAAGGGAACGTCTCGGTTACGTATGTAACCCTCGTTCCCTGAGGAGGGAACGGAGACGTAACGTCCCTCTGCCACTTCCGCTGTACCGCTGGAACAGCCGGGAGTTCAGTCTTGGCTCCTCAGCAGGTAAACATAATGCGATGTTG
>CM077173.1:732500-737500 GCA_039654105.1 Coreius guichenoti
AATATATTAAAAGTGTTCCATTAAATATGAGTGTGATATACAGCGCTTATTAAGAGCTTAATGAACAGAGTTACATTCAAACACACTGTGTTCATTATCGTAAAATCTACCAACATCTCAGGAGGCCCGTTTCAGCCCTGTTTAATGACGAGGTCAGTAACGAGCGCTTTACGGCCTGTAGTGCCCGGTGAACGGTCAACACATCAGTAATATCACTCTCTTTATTGAAGCTTCTCCTCACGGCACTTTCTAATGCGTTGAAGATACCAAGATAAAATAAAATGATGCTGTCATAATCAACAGATTTGGGACAGACGGATATATAGATAGATAGATAGACAGACAGACAGATAGATAGAAAGATGATAGATAGATAGATAGAGTCAAGTCAAGTCGTCAAGTCAAGTCAAGTCAAGTCACCTTCATTATATAGCGCAGCTATAAAGCAGCTTTACAGTGATAATAGTAAATGAATGGAAGAAAGATTGTTTTGGCTGTACATCAGCTCTAGAAAGTTATTTGATTGATTCATTTCCGTTGTAAAAAATCATTAGTTATTTACTTTGGGGGCGCTTACACTACACCATTTTAACTAAAATAGAAAACTTTTAATGCATTTGCATGGCAACAGCACCCAGCGGCTACAGAATGCAAACCCTGAAACAGGTTTTGAAATAGTTTTGAAACGATACCGTTATCATCTTCGTGTAAACTTCAAAAAACATGAATCTGGGAGAACGGTGACGGCATGCACATAAGCATTACGTGTTTAGTCTATAGGCAGGCACGTTTGAAAACGTATGTGCGCAGGCGCCTAGTTTTTCTTTACAAAATGACTGCCAGATTACTTGTCTGGCATGCATAATACAGCGTTTTTAGTCGTTTCTGATCATTTTGATAACATTTTCATCTGTACAGAGGGAAAGTGAAGGAGGCCTTCACAGGGGAGAGTCTAGTTGACACGGTCTCTGCTGACACTTCAGGGATGTGTTGTGGTCGTGTCCAGGCGCAGGTCCACCATCTAATCTGGATCCGGCTGACTACAGTAAACCTCGGGATAAACAGAGAGACTAACATTAGCGTAGATGCCATTCTTCTTATGATGTAACGAGTACATCAGGTGTTATGGGAAGTGTTCCCGGTTCCGGCTGACCTAGTTAATGCAGCCTAACAATCATTTAACTGATTTGAATAATAGAAATTAATAATGTTCTATGTGTATGCCATAGTAAAGAGATGTGTTTTTAGTCTAGATTTAAACTGACAGAGTGTGTCTGCTTCCCGAACAATGCTAGGAAGACTGTTCCAAAGTTTAGGTGCTAAATAGGAAAAGGATCGACCGCCTGCAGTTGATTTTGATATTCTAGGTATTATCAACTGGCCAGAGTTTTGAGACCGCAATAGACGTGATGGAGTATAATGAGTTGAGCTCGTTCAAGTACTGGGGAGCTTAACCATTTAGTGCTTTGTAAGTAATTAGTAAGATTTTAAAATGTATACAATGTTTAATAGGGAGCCAGTGCAGTGTTGACAGAACCGGGCTAATATGGTCATACTTCCTGGTTCTAGTAAGAACTCGAGCTGCTGCGTTTTGGACTAGCTGGAGTTTGTTTATTAAACGTGCAGGGCAACCACCCAGTAGAGCATTACAATAATCTAGGCTTGAGGTCATGAACGCATGAACTAACTGTTCAGCATTTTGCATTGAGAGCATATGTTGTAATTTAAATATATATTTGAATGTGGTTTTAGAATGTGAATGTGGTTTTAAAGATGCTTGAAACATGGCTTTCAAATGAAAGATTGGTATCAAAGAGCACACCCAGGTTCCTAACTGACGACGAGGACTTGACAGAGCAGCCATCAAGTGTTAGACAGTATTCTAGGTTACTACGTGCGGAGGTTTTTGGTCCAGTAATTAGAATCTCTGTTTTTTCTAAATTAAGTCGTAGAACATTACTAGTCATCCAATTTTTTATATCAGCTATGCATTCCATTATTCTTGTGAATTGGTAAGTTTCGTCAGGGCATGAAGAAATATAGAGCTGAGTATCATCAGCATAACAGTGAAAACTAACACCATGCTTCCTAATGATATCAAGGGTAGCATGTACAGGGTGAAAAGCAACGGTCCTAGTACTGAGCCTTGAGGTACTCAGATCGAGTAACACTAATAGAGAGCTATAACCACGGTTGGATGATAAGAGCAAATCATTTGTAACTCTAATTAGAGCAGTCTCAGTGCTATGATACAGTCTAAATCCTGACTTCAAATCCTTGCAGATACCATTTCTTTCTAAAAAGGAACATAGTTGTGAGGACACTGCCTTTTCTAGTATTTTAGGTGAGCAACTGTGTCTGGAAAAGAGAGAGTCAATAGTTTCTGTTTGCAACATCGAGTTCTTCTAGGCTATCTGGGATGCTGAGGAGTTGGAACTGATGAGGAAGATTATTTACAAAGCAATCTTTAGTGGTAGAAGTGATAGGTCTACCATATTTGTAACAAGGAGACGGCTTTACAGCCTTGGCTGAATGAAGTATACGTGAGATTAGATAATGATCTGAGATGTCATCGCTCTGCTGCAGAATTTCAACGGCATCAACATTGATTCCATGTGACAATATCAGATCTAAAGTATGATTACGACAATGAGTGGGTCCTGACACAAGTTGCCTAACTCCAATAGAGTTTAGAATGTCTCTAAATGCCAATCCCAATGCGTCTTTTTCATTATCTACATGGATATTAAAATCACCAACAATTAGGACTTTATCTGCAGCCAGTACTAACTCTGATAGAAAATCATCAAATTCTTTGATAAAGTCTGTATGGTGCCCTGGTGGCCTGTATACAGTAGCCAACACAAATGTCAAGTGGGATATTTATCATTTACACTACATAACATTACGTAAAGCACCAAAACTTCAAAATAATTATATTTGAAACTAGACTTCTGAGTAATACTGAAGATATTACTATAAATTACAGCAACACCTCCCCCTTTTCCTTTCAGACGCGGCTCGTGTTTATAACAATAATCTTGGGGGGTGGACTCATTTAAAGTAATGTAATCGTCTGGTTTTAGCCACATTTCTGTCAAACAAAGCACATCTAGGTTATGATCTGTAATCATATAATTTACAAAGAGTGATTTTGTAGAAAGGGATCGAATATTCTGCAAACCAAGCTTTATAATTTGGTCTGTGTGCTTCCTGACCTGGGCCCCAGTTAGGCAAGTTTCTAAGGCTCTAAGACTATGTTCCATATAGAGAGAAGAGCGGCACCGTCCCAGGAGGGATGAATACCATCTCTTTTTAACAGGTCAGGTCTGCCCCAAAAACTTTTCCAATTGTCTATGAACCCTATGTTATTCTGCGGAAACCACTTAGACAACCAGCCATTGAGTGAGGACAGTCTGCTAAGTATCTCATCACTCCGGCGGACAGGAAGGGGGCCAGAGCAAATTACAGTGTCTGACATCGTACTTGCACGTTCACACACATCTTTAATGTTAATTTTAATAATTTTAGATAGATAGATAGATAGATAGATAGATAGATAGATAGATAGATAGAAAAATGATAGATAGATAGACAGACAGACAGACAGACAGATAGATAGATAGATAGATAGATAGATAGATAGATAGATAGATAGATAGATAGATAGATAGATAGATAGATAGATATTCCAGAATGTATCACATGTGCTGAAGTACAATTCCATAAATTCCTTTGTGTTTTGCCCAATTCAATTCAAATTCACACTCGGTGAGTCAATTCTTTGATTCTGAATTTTGCCCATCCCTGTAGATTAAAAACTATGATGTCATGATGATGCCGTGATGATGTCGCTGAGGCAGGTGAAGAGGGAGAGACAGATGGATTTCACATTCTCCTCAGTTCCACATGTGAGCCAGGGAAAGTGTGTGTGTGTGTGTGTGTGTGTGTGTGTTTCTCTTCATTTGTCACACCATGGTGGTCTTGGCAACCTGCAGTGTGACCTTTGACCTTGTCAGTGTGTGTGGAGCTCTGCCACTGAGAGCTAAATAAGCCGTACTGCCGCTATCAGCCTCATAGTGAGACGCTCACATATGGTAAAAGAATCACAGTGAGAGATGTGTGTGTGTGTGTGTGTGTGTGTGTGTGTGTGTGTGTGTGTGTGTGTGTGTGTGTGTGTGTGTTTGTGTGTGAGTGTGTCCAGTGGGTCGAGAGAGAGAGAGAGTTCTGCCTCCATCTGGAACTTCATACACACTCAGATGAGTCTGAACACACAAACACTGCAGAATAAAATAAAAGAATAGAAAAGAAAAGAAAAGAATGCATCGTGGGTGCATTAGTTGTACTGCCTATTATCTTTGATTATTTAAATATTTTTAATAATCACTGAGAAAAATGAGACTTGCACACACACGCATATTTATATTATAAAAAAATATGATTTGAAAAATTACATATTTAAATTTACACAATGCATCATAGTTGTACTGGTTTTAATTTAGGATTGATTAAATAATTTTAACAATGAGGATTACAAACATCTGAATGTCACTGTAACTGTCATGAATAATAATTATACTGTCCATCTTAATGGCTTTCTTTAAGCAATATATAGTAAAGAGAGAATGTGTGTTATGAGGCTCATATGAGCAGTTTTGTGGAGGTTAATGAGTGTGTGTGATCTTCCACTCAAACTGCATCAGGTCAGTGTGTATTTATACCTTCTTTAAGCCATGATTTATAATGTTTGCTCACTGTGTAAGTCTCTGCTGCGGCTCTGAGGGCGTTTGCCGCATCAGTGGAGTGTGTGTGTGTGTGTGTGTGCATGTGCGTGAGTGTGTGTGTTTGTGGTTTGAGGAGCAGGCCAGTAGAGCAAGATGGAAAGTTGAGAGCGAGCGACACACACACACACACACTCTCTCTCTCTCTCTCTCTCTCTCTCTGGCGGTGGGCTCCTCACAGTTATTCCAGCTTATTTGTTCAAGTGCTGAGGAAATATT
>CM077173.1:742500-745000 GCA_039654105.1 Coreius guichenoti
CTTACTCTTATCTGTGTGCCCATAAATGACGGAGTATTTTCCACACTCTTTCACACAATCAGTCCAAAACAGAGCGAATGTAAAGAAAACCAGGCTGATTACTCAGAGATGGCAGAGGGGATAGAGACTCGTGTTGCTTTTTCAGTGAATTATTCATTCCAGTGTGTGTTTCGCTTTAAAACACGAGCTCTGTCGTATTCTGTGATTGTTTCTGAGGAGCACTGTGTGAAATACAGACTGAACGAAACACAGCTGTATGGCCAGATGATACGCAAACCAGCGTCTCGCTAGTAAAGATAGGTGAGGATTGTAATCAACGTAGAGATGATTGTGGTGACGTACAGGAGTCGTAGAGGAAACACACGCCAGTCTGTTATATATGCTCAAACAAACTGTGCACTGATCGCACATTATATATATGCACAGACACATTTCAGTATATATACACCGATCGGGCATAACATTATGACTAATATTGTGTTGGTCCCCCTTTTGCTGCCAAAACAGCCCTGACCCGTTGAGGCATGGACTCCACTAGACCCCTGAAGGTGTGCTGTGGTATCTGGCACCAAGATGTTAGCAGCAGATCCTTTAAGTCCTGTAAGTTGCGAGGTGGGGCCTCCATGGATCGGACTTGTTTGTTCAGCACATCCCACAGATGCTCGATTGGATTGAGATCTGGGGAATTTGGAGGCCAAGTCAACACCTCAAACTCGTTGTTGTGCTCCTCAAACCATTCCTGAACCATTTTTGCTTTGTGGCAGGGCGCATTATCCTGCTGAAAGAGCCACAGCCACCAGGGAATACCGTTTCCATGAAAGGGTGTACATGGTCTGCAACAATGCTTAGGTAGGTGGTACGTGTCAAAGTAACATCCACATGGATGGCAGGACCCAAGGTTTCCCAGCAGAACATTGCCCAAAGCATCACACTGCCTCCACCGGCTTGCCTTCTTCCCATAGTGCATCCTGGTGCCATGTGTTCCCCAGGTAAGCCACGCACACGCACCCGGCCATCCACGTGATGTAAAAGAAAACGTGATTCATCAGACCAGGCCACCTTCTTCCATTGCTCCGTGGTCCAGTTCTGATGCTCACGTGCCCACTGTTGGTGCTTTCGGTGGTGGACAGGGGTCAGCATGGGCACCCTGACTGGTCTGCGGCTGTGCAGCCCCATACACAACAAACTGTGATGCACTGTGTATTCTGACACCTTTCTATCAGAACCAGCATTAACTTCTTGAGCAATCTGAGCTACAGTAGCTCGTCTGTTTGATCGGACCACACGGGCCAGCCTTCGCTCCCCTCGTGCATCAATGAGCCTTGGCCGCCCATGACCCTGTCGCCGGTTCACCACTGTTCCTTCCTTGGAGCACTTTTGATAGATACTGACCACTGCAGACCGGGAACACCCCACAAGAGCTGCAGTTTTGGAGATGCTCTGACCCAGTCGTCTAGCCATCACAATTTGGCCCTTGTCAAACTCGCTCAAATCCTTACGCTTGCCCATTTTTCCTGCTTCTAACACATCAACTTTGAGGACAAAATGTTCACTCTCTGCCTAATATATCCCACCCACTAACAGGTGCCGTGATGAAGAGATAATCAGTGTTATTCACTTCACCTGTCAGTGGTCATACTAGAGATACTATTTTAGTTTTTATTAATATTTAGAATTGTATTTATTTATTTTTATATTTTCCGTTTCAGTTACTTAAAAGTTTTATATATACATATATAGAATATAGTTAGATATATTGTATTATTTATAGATGAGTAGAGTAGAGCAGGCTGGTCTAATAGAGCGAGTGCAGTAGTGGCAGTGGTTTGCTGTAATGACGGGGGTAGATGTGATGCAGGGCTCGTCTCCTGCCGTTCGGGTATTTTTATTTTTAAACATGTGGTCAACATTCCACTGGTTCCATTTCCCGGAACCTTTATTAGAGCTGGACTCACATTGGCTCAGGACGTCTGTGTGTGTGTGTTTATGGGTAATAATACACACCATACGTTTGACTGCACATTCTGCATTAAAGCAGCACTACATACGGCCGTCTCCACGTAACGAGTCTGATTGCGTGTGTCGTTCAGCTCTATCAGTCGGTTCTGCTCTGGATTGTGTTCTGCAGAAGGGTTAATTCAGATGCTATTAGTGCTGCTGAATGGATCAGTGTGTGTGTGTGTGTGTGTGTGTGTGCAGTGACAGACTACTCTCAGTTCTCATGCTGGCAAATGAAACGAACTGTAATGATCTTAAGAACACACACACACACACACACACACACACACACACACACACACACACACACACACACACACACACACACAGGGAACGGCTTTCACTAATGTGCTGAACTCTGAGAACATTTAACACATGAAAGTCTTATTAATACTATTTTAGAACTATTTTTGTCTAGTTTTTTTCAGTAAAATATCTTAACATTCTTTCATTTACTTGAGATGCAAAATGACTTACGTTTTCTGAAAACTTTGCTCTCAAA
>CM077173.1:750000-780000 GCA_039654105.1 Coreius guichenoti
ATTCATCCCAAAGGTGTTCTATCGGGTTGAGGTCAGGACTCTGTGCAGGCCAGTCAAGTTCCTCCACACCAAACTCGCTCATCCATGTCTTTATGGACCGACGCTTTGTGCACTGGTGCGCAGTCATGTTGGAACAGGAAGGGGCCATCCCCAAACTGTTCCCACAAAGTTGGGAGCATGAAATTGTCCAAAATGTCTTGGTATGCTGAAGCATTAAGAGTTCCTTTCACTGGAACTAAGGGGCCAAGCCCAACCCCTGAAAAACAACCCCACCCCATAATCCCCCCTCCACCAAACTTTACACTTGGCACAATGCAGTCAGGCAAGTCCCGTTCTCCTGGCAACCGCCAAACCCAGACTCGTCCATGGGATTGCCAGACAGAGAAGCGTGATTGGTCACTCCAGAGAACACGTCTCCACTGCTCTAGAGTCCAGTGGTGGCGTGCTTTACCCCACTGCATCCCACGCTTTGCATTGCACTTGGTGATGTAAGGCTTGGATGAGCTGCTCGGCCATGGAAACCCATTCCATGAAGCTCTCTACGCACTGTTCTTGAGCTAATCTGAAGGCCACATGAAGTTTGGAGGTCTGTAGCTATTGACTCTGCAGAAAGTTGGCGACTTCTGCGCACTGTGACCCTCAGCATGCGCTGACCCTGCTCTGTGATTTTACGTGGCCTATCACTTCGTGGCTGAGTTGCTGTTGTTCCCAATTGCTTCCACTTTGTTATAATACCACTAACAGTTGAGCGTGGAATATTTAGTAGTGAGGAAATTTCAGGAATGGACTTATTGCACAGGTGGCAACCTATCACGGTACCACGCTTGAATTCACTGAGCTCCTGAGAGCGACCCATTCCTTCACAAATGTTTGTAGAAGCGTCTGCATGCCTAGTGCTCGATTTATACACCTGTGGCCATGGAAGTGATTGAACACCTGAATTCAGTGATTTGGAGGGGTGTCCCAATACTTTTGGCAATATAGTGTATATAGCCTCGAAAGAGCGCTCACTTTACAATCACTAAAGAGCTGTCTCTCATCTCAGTTCTCAATCTCACAGCGTTCCATTAAAATCAGTAAAGTTGTCTACACTGCAGAATGAATCTCTCACTTACATTGTGTCTTTGTTTGTTAATGAGAGGATTCACGAGAGCGAGCAGAACTCAGCATTTGAACAAAAACTCGTTTTGAGCAGTGAGTGGATTCTAACGTAAACACCTGTGATTGGCCATTGCGTTCAAGAGATCAACAGACATGCCTGTGATTGGCCACATTTCTCACGGCTGTAAAAACACACTGTAAATAGAAACATTTCACGTTCTCCAGAGCGCAAACTCAAAAACTGTGTTTGGCAAATCTGTTTCACCAATAATATTATATTATTACAGTATCAGCTGAGGGTGCTCTTGCTTTCACTTCATTTACATTAACTGTCCGAACAAACTCGATCACTAAAATGAATCAGACTTTCCAACAGCTCAGAAGAGCATGTGATCAGGGTTCTGTAACCCTACACTGCTACTAGAATAGTAAATGTAGCTGTCACTGGAACAACGTTCAGCCTCCTGAAACATGCAGTTAAGTGGAGGTTAGTTACTCTCAACATGTGTGTGTGTGTGTGTGTGTGATTTATGTGAATGTGTGTGATTGTGTAATGGTGACCTGTCGCCCTGAGGTCATGACACCTGTCATATTACCAGACACACACACGGTTACTCGGAGACACTAATTCTGCATAATTAACAATGTTTAACCACTTCCTGTTCAGAAGAACTTAAAGAGCAGCCGTCTCACACAGACACACACACACACACACACACACAACGACCTGGCAGTAATCACTGCTTACATTCACACACACACACGCATCTGTAGAAACAGTCTACTATAAAAAACACTGCAGAATGACACCACACACACACACACACACACACACACACACACACACACAGTCACACTTACTCAGATACGCACACACACACACACTCACACACACACTTACTCAGATACGTACACACACACACACACTCACTTACTCACAGACACACACACTCGCTTAAAGACACACACATGCACACACACACACACTCACTCACAGACACTCACACTCACACAAACACACACACACTCACACTCACTTACTCACAGACACTCACACTCACACACACTTACAGACACACACACTCACTCACAGACACACACACACTTACTCACAGACACACACACTCACCTACTCACAGACACTCACACACACACACACACACACACACACACTTACTCACAGACACACACACTCTCACACACACACACACACACACACACACATTCTTAAATAAAGACATTTCCTGGAGAAGAACAATGACTGAAGATATTGTTTACTGAAAATTAATCAAATTAAATGAGTTTATGATTAAAACAGAAAATAATATCTGCTAATGGGGTCAGAAAAATATAATATTATAACTTAATTCCAAAGGAAAACAAGATTATTTTTCTGCAGATAGTTTTTCTTGTTTTAAGCACAAACTCGTTTCATTTTTATCTTTTTTATTTTTTAGAAAACAAAACTTGATTTAAGAATGTTTAGATATTTGTACAAGACAGAAACACTGAGGAAGAGCATGAGTTTCTGTATTCCACATCATCGGAAGTCATTCGACAAGGAACAAACACAACGTGTTTCACAACACTCAAACCTCATCCCGTTCTACATTCGGCGCGACATCAAACCTGACGAGATCTGAGGAATCATATTAATCAGCAGTGAAAGAGTGTGACGGCAGTGAGTGTTTTAATGGGGGGCAGAAAATCAGGTGTCCCGTTACCAGCATTACACACACACACACATCATGTGCACTAAACAAACACTCTGTGTGTGTGTGTGTGTGTGTGTATGAACACCTGGCTGCAGGTGAGAGCTGTCTGCCACACTTAACACAACACACACCTCTGCCATGTCGACCTCTGACCTCTGACCTGACCCTGACAGAGATGAGGACAGCGTATGACGGGACAATCGCTGGCAGTAATGAGTGCGTGTGTGTGTGTGAGTGTGTGTTCGTCGCAGGTGTTCATGCAACCTCTCAAGTTCAAAGTCATCAAGTGCTCGGAAACATTTAGGGGCCACCAGGAACTGTCAATCAAACTGCTCTGAAAGACACGCTTTCTGTGTTCTGGAGTCGGACATGAGGTACACTTTTAGGACATCATCATCATCATCATCATCATCATCATCGCTCGAGTTCATACAATGAGTCGTTCTGTCTGTCTCCACAGAAACCCTCAGAACTATGGAAGTCCATTTTCACCACTTAAGAAAAAAACATGCCTTTATTATTACTTACAAAATTGAAATTATGACATACTGTCATAATTATGAGATGAAAAGTCAAAATTATGATTTAAAAAGTCATAATTAAGTAATTAATAAGTCAAAATGAACTAAAAAGTTGAAATTATGACGTGAAAAGTTTAAAATATGATATACTAAGTTGAAATTAGTTGTTTTGTCCATACAATGAAAGTCAATGGGGTCCAAAGTTTGGATCTCCAAGTTCATCAAAATATCTTATTTTATATTCTATATTAATATTTTATATTAAGTCAGAGGTTTGGAACAAACAGAATGATGAAGAATGAAGTCTGCACTTAACATTTGATTGTTTTAATATTACATTATAAATTATTAATTATTATTAAATGTAATCATACGATGCCAGATTAAAAGCAAACATCGCACATCACAGCCTTTGTTTAAGAATCTTCATTTTGAAAACATGTTTTAAAATCACAACAGACTCGAGATAAATGTCACATAAAGTGACAAAACGGCCCCAGATATTTACAATGTGCGGGCAAAAAAATTCCCACATAATAAATTCATGTGATATATTTCTTAATATTGATTATTATGGGTTTAGACTTGTGGGTTTCAACTTTTCAACTGATTAATACTTAAGAGGATGAGAATAAAGATAGAATTGTAAAAAATATCCCAGAAAATTTATTCCAGTGGCAAATATTGGCTCTTAATAAAATAATAATAATTTGTAACACACCAAAACGAAACATAGGGTGACTGTAAATGAAACATCCTAACGTGAGAGAGAGACAAACGCAACACGTGACTGCACAGTGCCGCTCGTCACATGACACAACTCTCTCCTCCAATCACTGCAGACGCTAAGGGCAAACACACACTCACACACACACACACACACACACACACACACACACACACACACACACACACACACACTCAGGGTCACACAGAGGTGCTTCATAACCCAATCCTGCACTGAGACACAACAATAGAGCAGGATCAGCTCTTCATCGCCGCAGGACACACACGTCCCTGCTCACATCAGAAACCCAACACACACAGTCATACACACACACAGACACAAACACAGACACACACTCACACACACACTCACAAACACACTCATACACACACAAACACACACACATGTTGGTGCAACTACATTATGAGGACTCTCCATAGGCGTAATGGTTTTTATACTGTACAAACTGTACATTCTCTCCCCTTACACTAACCCTACCCCTAAACCTACCCATCACACACACACACACACACACACACACACTACCCCTACCCCTAAACCTACCCATCACACACACACACACACACACACACACACACACACACACACACACACACACACACACACACACACACACTACCCCTACCCCTAAACCTACCCATCACACACACACTACCCCTACCCCTAAACCTACCCATCACACACACACACACACACACACTACCCCTAAACCTACCCATCACACACACACACACACACACACACACACACACACACACACACACACACACACACACACACACACACACACTACCCCTACCCCTAAACCTACCCATCACACACACACACACACACACTACCCCTAAACCTACCCATCACACACACACACACACTACCCCTAAACCTACCCATCACACACACACACACACACACACACACTACCCCTACCCCTAAACCTACCCATCACACACACACACACACACACACACACACACACACACACACACACACACTACCCCTACCCCTACCCCTAAACCTACCCATCACACACACACTACCCCTACCCCTAAACCTACCCATCACACACACACACACACACACACACACACACTACCCCTACCCCTAAACCTACCCATCACACACACACACACACACACACACTACCCCTAAACCTACCCATCACACACACACACACACTACCCCTAAACCTACCCATCACACACACACACACACACACACACACACACACACACACACACACACACACACACACTACCCCTACCCCTAAACCTACCCATCACACACACACACACACACACACACACACACACACACACACACACACTACCCCTACCCCTAAACCTACCCATCACACACACACTACCCCTACCCCTAAACCTACCCATCACACACACACACACACACACACTACCCCTAAACCTACCCATCACACACACACACACACACACACACACACACACACACACACACACACACACACACACACACTACCCCTACCCCTAAACCTACCCATCACACACACACACACACACACTACCCCTAAACCTACCCATCACACACACACACACACTACCCCTAAACCTACCCATCACACACACACACACACACACACACACACACACACACACACACACACACACACACACACACACACACACACACACTACCCCTACCCCTAAACCTACCCATCACACACACACACACACACACACACACACACACACACACACACACACTACCCCTACCCCTACCCCTAAACCTACCCATCACACACACACTACCCCTACCCCTAAACCTACCCATCACACACACACACTACCCCTAAACCTACCCATCACACACACACACACACACACACACACACACTACCCCTACCCCTAAACCTACCCATCACACACACACACACACACACACACACACACACTACCCCTAAACCTACCCATCACACACACACACACACACTACCCCTAAACCTACCCATCACACACACACACACACACACACACACACACACACACACACACACACTACCCCTACCCCTAAACCTACCCATCACACACACACACACACACACACACACACACACAAACACACACTACCCCTACCCCTAAACCTACCCATCACACACACACACACACACACACACACTACCCCTACCCCTAAACCTACCCATCACACACACACACACACACACACACACACACACACACACACACACACTCACACTCACTCACACTCACTCACTCACACACACACACACTCTCTCACACACACACACACACACACACTCACACACACACACTCACACACTCACTCACACACACTCTCACACACACTCTCACGCACACACACTCACACTCACACAGACACACACTCTCACACACACTCTCTCTCACACACACACACACACTGTCTTGACCAACTCTAATGCGAGCGACACTCCTGATTGCACAGATTCCTAATGACGGGATTTTACGGAGCTCCTAAAGGGACATACACATATATTTCAATGCTTCTGCCTTCCCTCACACTGAAACACTGAAACTCAAAGTTTCTCAGAGGAGGAACGCAAACATTTAACGAGATTGACATAGAATTTTTCCTCCCATCTCATATGTTTTCCATCTCCATGTCCCTTTAGGGGCTCTGTAGGATTTTGCTGAGCGACGGTAAATGCGAGCGCACTTTAAGGTGGATCAGTATGCGCAATACCATTCAGTGCTACTAATGATGCATCTTCCATTTTTACAGTATTTTATTGAAAATCTGCACTTTGTAAATGTGATAATGAGCGTCTTGTGTTTCATCAGAAGCGGCGCACCGCTCACCTGTCCGACGGCTGCGCGCGAGGGCTTTAATCTGCACGTCTCTTCACGCCGCCACACAATGCAGGTCAAATTATTCTCCCGCTCGCATTAAAGCACAGGAGGCGTTAAAGCCTGACAGTCACACAAAGACGGCAGGAGGAGGGAAATATTTGTGCGGGCCGCTCCGGTTTCACCTGACATTCTCCCGACACACATCTGAGACCGCTGACTTTTGCGACGGAGTCTGATCCGCATAGCTATTGTTCGCAAGCGGAGAGGGGGAAGCGCGGCATGAAAAGACGGATGAATAAATAAATAAACAAAAGCATGGGAAGAGCCCAGCACACAGTAATGAAGGCAGATAGTGTGTCCACACACAGCCTGAATATTTCAGCACATAATTGGTGCGGTTAATTGGTTGCGAGGCATTAAAGTGTGAGTGTGCGTGTATGAAAATGCGAGCGGGGCTGTAAGTGTGTCTCTGGCCACTTACTGATGATGACAGATGGGGTTTGTGTGCAGGTGTCAGGTGAGCTGTGTCTGTTCTCTTCTTCTCTCGCTCAGGGATCAGGTTCTGCCGCTGGCTGAGAAAACGCACATCACAGATCAGCCCTCTGTCTGTCTGCTCAATTATTTAAGCATATGATCAGACAATTCAGTCAGAACTCAAAATTCACGTCATATACTCACACACCAAAGGTCAAGAGTTTGGACGCACTGACTGATTCATTGTTACTATTATATACACAGATCAGGCATAACATTATGACCTAATATTGTGTTGGTCCCCCTTTTGCTGACCCGTCGATGCATGGACTCCACTAGACCCCTGAAGGTGTGCTGTGGTATCTGGCACCAAGATGTTAGCAGCAAATCCTTTAAGTCCTGTAAGTTGCGAGGTGGGGCCTCCATGGATCTGACTTGTTTGTTCAGCACATCCCACAGATGCTCGATTGGATTGAGATCTGGGGAATTTGGAGGCCAAGTCAACACCTCAAACTCGTTGTTGTGCTCCTCAAACCATTCCTGAACCATTTTTGCTTTGTGGCAGGGCGCATTATCCTGCTGAAAGAGCCACAGCCACCAGGGAATACCGTTTCCATGAAAGGGTGTACATGGTCTGCAACAATGCTTAGGTAGGTGGTACGTGTCAAAGTAACATCCACATGGATGGCAGGACCCAAGGTTTCCCGGCAGAACATTGCCCAAAGCATCACACTACCTCCACCGGCTTGCCTTCTTCCCATAGTGCATCCTGGGGCCATGTGTTCCCCAGGTAAGCCACGGACACGCACCCGGCCATCCACGTGATGTAAAAGAAAACCAGGCCACCTTCTTCCATTGCTCCGTGGTCCAGTTCTGATGCTCACGTGCCCACTGTTGGTGCTTTCGGCGGTGGACAGGGGTCAGCATGGGCACCCTGACTGGTCTGCGGCTATGCAGCCCCATACGCAACAAACTGCGATGCACTGTGTATTCTGACACCTTTCTATCAGAACCAGCATTAACTTCTTGAGCAATTTGAGCTCCAGTAGCTCGTCTGTTTGATCGGACCACACGGGCCAGCCTTCGCTCCCCACGTGCATCAATGAGCCTTGGCCGCCCATGACCCTGTCGCCGGTTCACCACTGTTCCTTCCTTGGAGCACTTTTGATAGATACTGACCACTGCAGACCGGGAACACCCCACAAGAGCTGCAGTTTTGGAGATGCACTGACCCAGTCGTCTAGCCATCACAATTTGGCCCTTGTCAAACTCGCTCAAATCCTTACGCTTGCCCATTTTTCCTGCTTCTAACACATCAACTTTGAGGACAAAATGTTCACTTGCTGCCTAATATATCCCACCCACTAACAGGTGCTGTGATGAAGAGATACTCAAGTGTTACTCACTTCACCTGTCATAATGTAATGCCTGATTGGTGTAAATAGCAACATGGAAACTCTGGGAATGGGAATGATGTGACACAAATTTTGAGCACTTCATCTGCTACAGCTCGGATAAAAACACTAAATGTGTTTGCGTAATGTAATGACTTATCGAAAACCTGTAACACTTATTTCAGTCAAAACATTTCACAAAATCAAGTTTGTTGGGTTGCGAAATGTCGATGACATGAAATGTGTTGTCAAACTTTGTGGAACATGTTCACACGTTAATATGTTTACAACCTTAATTATCATTAAAAACATCATACAAACATGCTGTTTGCATTAGACTATTGAAAGAAGCCGAATTTCACAAATGCAGAGCCTAAGTTAAGAAAGCCTCTGGACGTCCTGCTGATGTTTCAATTACAAGGTTTCAATCAAACCAGCCTGACGCCGACAGGAACGGCCTTCCACAATCTCTCTCATGGGATTCATAAAGAATAATGCAGATGAATAAAGGATGTTTAGAAAACCCTCCGCATGAATGAGTCTGAAGGAGCGCAAACTTACCATTTTCGGTACCACTTTACAATAAGAGGACATGAATAATCATGTACAAATACCTGAATTAATACTTCAGCATGAACTCATGATTAGTGAAGATATGAACTAATCATGAACCAATGAAGAGCTATGAAGAGTTTGATAGTTAATGCATTAATTAACATTTAGAGCTAAACTAAATCAATCAGGCTCCATAAGGATAAATAAGAAGAACTCTGACTTTGAATTAAACGTGATTTAATGCTGTCATAATTTAAACTGTAATATCATAATCTGCCATCTGCAGCTTTGTGTCAAATAATTGGAATGGCACATGATTATTTGGCCAATAATTACACAGATCCGTCTAATCAAATGTGGAGAATAGACTAATAACTACCACTAATAAATTGTATTTGATCTAAACCGTTTTCTGATTTTTATAGTTCATTTATGTTTAGTCATAACGTTCATTAGTGCCATTAGTTGTGTTCCTACGGTAATGCTGGCATTTTAATCTAATAAATGTTGACTTCGGTAAGCCGAATGAATAATTAAAGACATGCTTGCATGTGTGTTGTATTGGGATTTTTCAGGAGGATATGTACAGTAATTAACTGTATTTTTGTTGTTTAAATGCTTTTCGATTAGCACTAGCTTATGGACGCGCCCTATTTTACATGTAAACATGCGTTATGTGTGTCTTTACAGGTATGGTTAGGCTTTATTTTGAATCCATGTATGTTTAATTATATAAATAAAATAAAAAAAACCACATCATTTTTATCTTTGGTTTAATACACACAACATCACTTAACTGGGCTGAATACTAGCTGTATTAGTATACATGTGTGTGTATGTGATAGTAAGTTTATGATAAATCATGAGCTAAATTTGGTAAGTAGTTAACAGTGAATTAATTATGATGTGTCCCCTCAAGTAAAGACACAATGATGCACTTACAAATCATTAACTACAATATGAATAAACATACAGAGCCATCCTTATTCCTTTACACCCCTTACACTGTAAACCCTAACGCTGGTTTGAGTAGAGCCAACTCAAATTAAACAAATGAGTTTAAACTAATGAACTTTTATGAGTATTTAGAACTTTCTTTTTCTTTTGAGTTCTCAAACCTCACACATTTTAAGTAATCTGAAGTATTTCATTGTTTTGAGCTTTATGAACTTGTTTCTTTTAATTAAGAATAACTTACATTTAACCGAAACTGGGCTGGGATTTCTATTTCCCAGCATGCTTTGCCATGACACTCAAAAGGGCCAGTAAGTGCTAAAATTAAGTGTTATATAATGTGTTTTTGTGCAAGATTAACGTAAAGTGGGAGATTTAGCAGTGTTTAATGTTTTGCTATGCTAGTTTAGAAGAGTTTCTGTTATGTTGGGTTTGGTGACGAGTGGAGCGTGAGCTTAGTTTGAGAACAGATTTATGTTTTATATGTTAAATGCTTTATATTGCTGTCCTCATTCAGCAAGTGCTATGCTAACGCTTAAGCTACCAAAGCATTGTGTAACCAATTAGCAAGTTCAGAGCAATTAAAATGTATGATTACAAAATAAAAATCTGCAAGTTCTGCTTACAAACTTTACATTTCTTAACTTTTTTTGCTTTATTTGGGTTTACAGTGCACAGAAAAGGGTTCTGCTATTGTTACAAGCCAAAGAACCCTAATCTGATACTGTTTAGAGCCATTTTTCTTAAGAGAGTAGCATGTAAAAATAATTCTAACAAACAACAAAAGCATAAAACATTTTAAACCGCCTGAACAAAGAAACATTAATACTTTAGTGTATCTTAATAATCCCAGTTGCACCTTTTTATTTATAACAACAGCATTGATATTAACAACAGGCAAAATAAATGTACAATGACAGGGCAGTCTATCAGCTCTCCATAAATATAATCATTCGTTGCAGTTTTAAAACGTGTATGTGTTGTTTGATAGGCTAAAGAGTGAAGAGAGTGGAACTCGCTGGAATACGCAAACATTGTCAGAAAACAGCGAATGGGTAGTTGACAAATAAGCAGTAAAAAAAAATGTGTTTTTTTTTTGTAAAACACCACTTCTGAAGAAAAAATGCATATTGTTATGTAGTGTGAAGTCTGATGTTTGAGAAAATATAAGGGGTCACTAACTTTGTCAGTTCTTTCACTGTTTTTTGAACATTTTTACTGAAACGTGTCCTGTGGTGTGACAGAAAGAACTGAGAATATAAAGGACAGCAGAAATCAACACTTCTATAGTGGATCCAGAAAAGTGAAATATTTGAACAATTCTGAGACAAAATCTTACCATGTGCTTCAGTAACATGAGCTTGAATGGGGTCCTTCAACTAATTAAAGTTGTCAGAGGAATTGCCCGATTTAAAGTCAGGATATGGTGTCACACCGGAGGACATGGTTTTCAGTGACAAAATGTATCAAGATCCTACGCTTTTAGAAATATACGGATGAAAAAAATGATTGTCATGTACTAAAATTATGCCTGAGGTACTGATTAACATTTGTATGCTTTTCTTTTTCATTTATAAAGTTGTAATTTATTGAACCATGCTTGAGACAGTCACACCATAGGACAATTATGAGATTTGGCTCAAAATGTAAAAAAAATCTAAAGACAAAGCAGTTTTTATATCAACAGGTCCATGTAAGACAAAGAAATCTTTAACCATTTACTGCATGTAAATTATGACAATACTAATTATATTCATTATCATCTTGTGTGACAGTGAAAATTACATGTGACGTCAACAACCCAAATACATCACAATTATATATTGATACCCGAAAATGCTTAAATATTGGGAAAAATATCGGTAAAACCGATTATCGGTCGATCTCTAATTTTTAGTCGGTACAGAATAAATACAGCAAATATAAACAATCTACAATTGTTGATTGTCACATTAAATCACATTTTTGCTTTATTTTATATAATGGCAGTTTCAGACGCTGTTTAAAAGTGTGCCGTTCTTTCCCTCACGGTATTCATTCGACATGGAAACTCGCCGTTCCTCTTTAAACAAATACAGGGGAAGAAAAGAGCACTTCACAGAACAATCTCCCAGTAGAACTCATTCATAAAACTAAATGAACGCAACCGCAAATGTATTTATTTTTCTCAGACTGCTGCCCTCTAAACGACCAAAGCAACATGCTGTTCATATTCATTAAGCACATTAATAAAGCACCCAATTAGCCCACTCAGGTCAGCCGAGCTAAGTTAAAACAACATCATTAGTGTGGGCTCTTAATCACTTTTAGTGTGATTAGTGTAAAGAACACACACGTAATTCAGTAAAAAGAAGCAAACTGTTCAATTTCAGTCGGGGCGGTTTGCAAAAAAAGCCCAAATACTACATGAGCTCAAGTGCTGAATGTGTTCACACACTAAATTGTCTTTCTGTGTGTTTCTCTTTCCTAATGGCCGAATAATGTGAGGCTCTTAAAGCAGCTCATTAGCTGTGTGTGTGTATGTGTGTGTGTGTGTGTGGGAAACACCTGTTCTGCCTCTTAACGAAGTCTAAACGCCTCGCAGGCACTGAAGCAAGCGCGTACTCTTTCTGCAAACACACGTTCAGTCTGAAAACAAACGACTAATAGACGCTCGATCCCGAAGGAGTGAAAGTCCTTCTTCTCACTTAGATACACGCAGCGAAGTGTTCTCCACACACACTTCTGTGTTCATCAAGAAACGCTGTGAGGGATTTTACTGCGTAGAGCCGGTGTAAAGAGAAAATGTTTGTCCGAAGAATGGACAATGGGGGAAACCTGTTTGAAAACAGCAATGTAGAAATGACTGCAGATTAAATAAAGTAAACCGTGTCCATGTTGATTTTATGATATCTATACATGTGTATGTGTGTGTGTGTGTGTCCTCTTATAAGGACAAAATGTCTCCACAAAGATGGCAATATCTGAAATCCTTGTCCTTGTGGGGACATTTTTTGGTCTGCATGAGGAAAACAGGTTATACATCATACAGAATTAGTTTTTTTGAGAATGTAAAAGTAAAGAGAGTGAGTGAGTGTGTGTGTGTGTGTGTGTCTGTGTGTGTGAGTTTGTGTGTGTGAGTGTGTGTGTGTGTGTGTGATGGGTAGGGTTAGTGTAAGGGGAGAGAATATATAGTTTGTACAGTATAAAAACCATTATGTCTATGGAGAGTCCCCATTAAACATGAAAACACAACATGAGTGTGTGTGTGAAATGGCATCTTTGCTCTGTTGCACATGATGGATGGGCTGCTCCGAGGACTGACATGACCTGACCACACACACACACACACACACACACACACAAACACACACACAGGTGAGGCTCTTACAGGTGGAAACTCTAGACTAAAGTCGGGTGTAAGACACAGGCCCTGATCATTGAGTAATTAACCTCCTTCACCCCCTCTTTCCCTCGAACACACTCCTCGTGTCTGTCGATCCCGCGCTCACGGAGCAGAGGAAATCCCTCTATCTGTTTCTCCTCAGAAAAAGACCCCAGTAATCTCACATGTGCATTTTTTATCTTGATGTAAGAATGTTTAGATATTTGTGCTGGAAAACAAGACCCTTTGCAGTGAGCATGAAACAGCGTTCTCTTCCATCATTTGATCATTTTCAGGATATAACAAGAACAAAACGTGCCCTATATTTGGAATAGATCTGACGTCATTCAAGAAGGAAAGTCGTTTCGTGTGTCTTCTTGAGAATAGCTGATGAATCGCTCTCAATAACACCAGGAACATGAATTAAGAACGTAAATATAGTTGATGCTGATTTCATGTTGACTTTAAATTCATCGGAGAACTCCAATAAGTCTAATGATGTTTGACAGAGCAAACTCTGAGCAGTAAAACGTTCCTCGGGGTGCCGTCAGACAAACCAGCTATTGTAACGCCGGGCTGGTAGAAACTTAAGGAACATGTTGAAATCACAATAAAACTGACGTGTGTGTTTGGGCAATGTGGCCTGTGTCACAGCGCTCGGTGGAAAAACACAAATCTCTTAACAAACACTCAAAGCGTCGCAGCGCCAGCGAATGCCATCACATGATCGCGCTCCTGCGCTCGAGGGCCGGGCTCTCTGGCTCCCATCAGACGGAAAAACAACTCCTAAATCAAACTCGGCCCATCTACATGGCTGTTCACACGCGCTTTCCACTTACTGAGGTCTTCAGGGCAGACGTCACCGAATTCACAGAGACAGACAGAGAGACTGTGATCTGGACCAAACTAGGGCTCATTTGGGCTCCTGGGAGCCTCCGCGTTGGGGGCTGAGAAAAGCGTTTATCCAGAACTCATTTAACATAGTCACTGAGAAACCTGTAAACATGATGTTCTTTCTCAGTGTTTCTGTCAGAACCTCGTCAGAAGTAGGTATTTTTCTGAGTACTGTGAATTTGGACAAACTTCTTTTGTCACATACTGTTTTTTTGCCTACTATATAGTAGGGAAGTATGTGACTTCAGATGCAGCCCTTGCATTTTGACGTACATCTAGGGGTGTGTGATATATATCGTCTACGATAATATCGCAATTGTTGTTTTAACGATGTGTGATCTGACATTATCGAGTATATCGAGTATGAGAGTGCACGCATACACTAGTGATGTAGTCTAGTAGGTTAAACTAGTGCACTTGAGCATTTACAGTGCACACTTTGACTGCGTGATTTACTCAATTAAATGCATAAAGCCCTCAATATTCAAGATGAGGCAAAAATACCTCTGTATGTCTTTATATTTATATCATTGAATATAGTTAATATCATATGAAGAGTGCCCTTTTTTTTTTCTCCAAAAATCAGTACGATTACAAATGATTGATTTTATACAACAGTTCAATAAGTTAATATCGAGTGACTTACATTTTAGACACAATATTGCCTGTTTTTGCTCCATTTCGCCATTTCGAAAATAGTTCCAAACAAAGCCACAGGACTGTTTTGCATCTCTGAGCAACACACGGCGGTGTTTCATTACTGAATGAATCAGCTTTTTGAATGAATGATTCAATGACTCACTCATTAAAAGAGTGAAATGCTTTGTTCCTGAATGAATCGGTTGAATGAATGATTCAATGACTCACTCATTAAGACAGTCAAATGCTTCGTTCCTAAAAGAATCGGTTGAATGAATGATTCAATGACTCACTCATTAAGAGAGTCAAATGCTTCGGTTGAATCTCAATGGACCCTATTTTACCGATCTGAGCTCATGGTCTGGAGCTCATGGCACAGGTGCTCTTAGGGCGTGTCCGAATCCACTTTTGCTAGTTTAACAAAGGGAAAAAACGGTCGGCGCGCCCGGCTCATGGTCTAAAAGGGTTGTCCCTCGTCTCTTAATGAGTCATGGGTTTGTTTTGGGCGTAACGTGCAATAAACCAATCAGAGGCTCATCTCCCATTCCCTTTAAAAGCCAGTTGCACTCGCACCATGGCGGATTCACTATTTACATGGAGGAATGTAGACACGAGTCAGTTTAAATACGTGTGTATTGCCACGATTGGTTAAATAAGCAGCCAATTTCATTCGTCATTACTGCAAATAGGTCATTCTGATATATGCAGTGACTATCCTTTATGACATGTAGGCATCTGTATCTTTATGTACACAATAATAATCTTTTGAATTGTAATCCTTTTATTTTTAATATTTGGCATGTGTGTGTGCTGTTGCGCGTCCCTGTGTGTGTAATAATCACAGTGTACGCGCGTTGTGCACCACCTATAGGCTCATATTACTAACATACCCTTTAAATAACACTAAAAATACTGCACTATTGACTTTAGAGCAGGTTTGTGTTGGTCAATGGCGCAGTCGTTTTCAGTTCCTCAAAATAGCAACGCTCCAACAATGCTCCTGAACACACCTGGTTTAGACCAGACGCCCATGGGCGAACAGATGCGCCAGTGCATTTGATATTTAAACAACGTGGAGCTGGACGTGAAAATGAGAACTGCGTCGGGCTGAAACTAGCAAAAAACACTTGTGTCGCGCCTGCCATTACATTACGCCGGGTGTGTGATAGAGCCCAATGACGCACTCATTTACAGTGACTTGCTGCCTCCTACTGGAGGTTTTAATTTCACATTTAAAGTATCTTTTCATTTTTTAAAACATTTCAAAATATCAATATTCAACGTCCTATGTTTAAAACATCAACACATTATTCATGCATGTGTAACAGCAAGCTAAATGCATTCATTAAACAGTCTGTGTGAATGATCTAAATCTCTTCAGATGAGCTTCTGTGTTTCCTCTGCAAAGATCAATTTAGTTGATTTCATTTGCTTGGTAACAGCTGTCTTATTATTCTAATTGAATAATTAAATGTAAGAATTTGACACAAAAGATGATGCATACATTTAATTAGGTTTAAAAATGGGTTTATAAAGGTAAAAAATGCCCATAAAAAGGTAAAAATCAATGTAAACTTATTGTAAAAGATGATTTCTGTCACTTCCGTGAACTGACCACCGCACAGAATATGAATATCAGAAACTGTAGGAGTCTCTGTCCACGGCAGTCCTAAACCAGCCAAAGGGACCAACTCAAACACACTCAAAATATCGTCTAATTGACAAAATATTATTTTTGTCAATATTGCACAGCCCTATGTACATCTGCAACCACTGCAAACACCTGAATAATGTCTGATCACACACACTTCTACAAAATATACACATCTGTGACCCTGGAGCACAAAACCAGTCATGCGTCTCACGGGTATATTTGTGGCAATAGCCAACAGTACATTGTATGGGTCATAATTATTCATTTTTCTTTTATGCCAAAAATAATTAGGATATTAAATAAAGATCCTACCGTACATATATAAAAAATGTATTATTAGTAGTAATATACGTTGCTAAGGACTTCATTTGGACAACTTTAAAGGCGATTTTCTCAATATTTCGATTTTTTGGCACCCTCAGATTCCAGATCTCAGCCAAATATTGTCCTATCCTAACAAACCATACATCAATGGGAAGCTTATTTATTCAGCTTTTAGGTGATGTATAAATCTAAATAAAAAAAAATTGACCCTTATGACTGGTTTTGTGGTCCAGGGTCACATATTCAGAGGTTGATGTCTCAGACAGGACAAACATGAGAGCATAACACCCTATAAAAGCCTCCAGAAAGGAAGACACACTGAGAAAACAATGTTGATTGCTTGGATGGAGACGGTTCTCGTCTCCCAGAAGGCTGTAGTTCTGTCGTCTGCCAGCAGGAGCCACACATCAACACCTGGTTCAGTGTGTGTTTGATAGCAGCTTCTGCATTAACTCACATGCCTACGTCACACACATTAATGTAAACGCTGACGGTTAGTCTTAAGTGAACGCAAAGAGAGAGAAAAATCTGATTTGTGTCAAAATATGTGTTTGCCATTAACACTGCAAGTCCAAATGCACAGATGCTATTTAAACTCAGGATTAGGCTGATGCAAAGAAAGTATATATAGTTTTTACATAATCACATAATATTTCTTGTGATGGCTATCAGCGACTGACAATTTGGCTTCAATTAAAGTGTTAGCAGAAAGTTTCCTGAACTCCTCCGAAACAAAAGGTGTTTTCATTGGGAGGGTGTCGTTCTGATTGGCCCCGGTCCAGCGGCAGCATTAGCACTGAGAGCCACTTGAGCAGCGTCTCTATATCAATAACAGACAAAACAATGAGAGACGGAGAGACAAAGAGCCATGAGTGATGATCCTGAAACCGGCT
Organism: Coreius guichenoti; assembly: GCA_039654105.1. Lineage (NCBI taxonomy): Eukaryota > Metazoa > Chordata > Actinopteri > Cypriniformes > Gobionidae > Coreius > Coreius guichenoti. Next base: position 768,050 of record CM077173.1, read on the forward strand.
CCATTCTGTGAGCACGCAAGACAGAGAGACAAAGAGAAAGAGAGAGAGAGATTAATGTGCTGTAATGTAGCCGTCTGTATTAAACCGGAGATGAGTGTGTGTGAGTGTTATTAATGACAGTCACTCACATCTCTGTAACACACACACAGTTCTCTAATGAGTGAAGATACACCCTCATCTGACCGTCACACACCTGTATTTCACACAACTAGACCAAAGGAGAAAAACACTGCGTGAACAATGTGCAATTCTGTTTAAACAAGCACTCAAATTTCTTCCTGAGAGATGGGAACAATATTTGAAATGCATATAATCGCATAAGAGCGATGTGTGGCATCAGCTGAAATGGGTCACATTTGGATGATAAACATTTTCTGCTTATAACACTTGAACACTGATCAATCCTTTACAAGACAATTATGTAGAAAATATGATGAACAAATATCTGCCAATGGAGTCAGAAAAATATCATGTTTTCCCTTTGAATGAAGATTATTTTTCTGCCTTATTTTTCAAGCTATACAACCCAATTGAAAACAAAGCAATTTTATAACAAAATTAAACATAATTGTGTGACAACTCAAAATCGGTGAATCTTGAACCAGTTTGTTTTAACAAACCCTCCGAATGAATCAATTCACTCAAATGAATCAGACTTTAACACACACACACACCGCTCACTCACACCTAATTCTGTATTACGCACACACACACACACACTATATGGTTTAATATAGCAGCACATTATTGAGGAATGTCTGGAGGCCAGACGAATGTAAGCGTATACTGGAGTAATGCTTTATACAGAAATATTATAAATCAGCTTGATTCATCACAGCCCCGTTTCAGACAGACTCTTGTTTCAGTCTCTGAATTCACCGCAAGTCTATTTAAATCTGTGACTTCCAGCAGAGTTTAGCAGAAGAGCTCAGCTCTGATCGCGTGATGGCTTTACTTCCAAACAATTTCCACCCAGAGTTTGCTGGTAAATTACAAAGAAACTCCAAAAATCTTTGTTTCCAACTTTGAAAAGTCACTGTAATTAGAGCATGTTGGGCTGAGAGCTTTATGAAGACTTCTAGGGATCGATTAATTGTCGATAATAATTTAAGCGATTAAACGTATCAATGGTCAATTAAGCAAGGACATCATTAGTGTGTGTGGTTTTGAGTTACGTGTTCTAAGTGTATTAATGTCTTCAAGCCATACAATGGATTTGGGAGGCTATAGCCTCTTATTTCAAAGCTTAATTAACCGAGCGTCCTAAAAACCCTCCAAACAACTATTAGTTTACCTATAAGTTCACTTGTAGTACAGATGCAGTACAAATGAGAAACATTGGGCTCTATCACACACCCGGCGCAATGTGATGGCAGGCGCGACACAAGTGTGTTCTGCTAGTTTCAGCCCGACGCAGTTCTCATTTTCTCGTCCAGCTCCACGTTGTTTAAATATCAAATGCACTGGCGCATCTGTTCGCCCATGGGCGTCTGGTCTAAACCAGGTGTGTTCAGGAGCATTGTTGGAGCGTTGCTATTGTGAGGAACTGAAAACGACTGCGCCATTGACCAACACAAACCTGCTCTAAAGTCAATAGCGCAGTATTTTTTGTGTTATTTAAAGGTGCAGTGTGTAGTATTTATGAGGATCTATTGACAGAAATGCAATATAATATACATAACTATGTTTTCAGTGGTGTATAAAGACCTTACATAATGAACCATTATGTTTTTATTACCTTAGAATGAGCCATTTCTATCTACACACACTGCGGGTCTCCTTACAGTGAAGTCGCCATTTTGCGCAGTCATGTTTCTACAGTAGCCCTAAACGGACAAACTGATTTTCTCAGTCGTTAAACTAGCAAAAGTGGATTCGGACACGCCCGAAGTGCACCTGCGCCACGAGCTTCAGGCCATGTGCTCAGATCGATAAAATAGGGCCCATAGTCATGAACGAGTTGTGATTTTGCACCGCCATGTTTCTACGGTAGCCCTAAACGGACAAATTTCTCTACAGAGCGCTACTCACTCTCTGCTCTCTCCAACGACCACATCTTTGTCCTGTGTCGGCCACCGTAGCTTCTCTATGTGCTTCGAAAGGGAGGGGTGAGCGGTGGACGGTTGCAATTCAGAACCTCACCGCTAGATGTCGCTAAAACTTACACAGTGCACCTTTAAAGGGTGTGTTAGTAATATGCGCCTATAGGCGGGTCCACAATGCGTGTACACTCTGCTTATTACACACACAGGGATGCGCAGCAGCACACACACGTTTAAATATTAAAAATGGATTAAAAAGGATTCCTCTCTGGAGAAGCGTTCAGTCTTTCCACTCGCAAATTCCTTCATGTAAATAGCGCAACTGGCTTTTAAAGGGAATGGGAGATGAGACTCTGATTGGTTTATTGCACGTTACGCCCAAAACACACCCATGACTCATTAAGAGACGAGGGACAACCCTTTTGGGCCATGCGCCGGGCACACCGACCATTTTCTCAGTCGTTAAACTAGCAAAAGTGGATTCGGACACGCCCGAAGTGCACCTGCGCCATGAGCTTCAGACCATGAGCTCAGATCGATAAAATAGGGCCCATAGTCATGAACGAGTTGTGTACTCAAAGTTTACTACTGCTACACTTAAAGTATACTTTTATACACTAACAAGTGGGCCAATTTAGTCACTTACAAGTATACTTCTAGTACATTGATATTATTATACTTACTACATAAAGTATACTTAACAATACACTTGATTTTTACTTAAGTATACTTAATACAATTAACTTGCAGTATACTTATTTTTTGTAAGGGTTACTTGTGTAAACGCCACAATAAAAGAACATAGAATAAACAAGTAATAAGATCCTGGTTGATGAGTGATGATCTTCCAGCGGCGTTTCAGCTGTGGCTCCTATTCTATCAGGAATAGTCCTGTCAATCTGAGCGCTCAAACCAATCAAAGCGCACTCCAGCTGTAAAACAGTGTCCGATTGGACTCTACACATCGTCTCTACACACTATACCTGAGTCCCAGGGTCCATTGGTTGAACTTTCAAATGACATTTTACATTTACATTTACATTTATTCATTTTGCAGACGCTTTTATCCAAAGCGACTTACAACTGAGGAAAACAGTAAGCTATCCATCATGAAGAGGCGAATAAACACAGAAAGTGCTCAAAATACTAAGTTTCAGACATTGCTTAGAGTAGAATAAGCTAGAATAGGGAGGGAATAGAGGAAAATGAAGGGACAATCGGCACAATCGGATCCCAGAAGTCCTATTGCTTTAGCGAAGCAGCATGTCAGTGTCACTCCATGATCATGCATTGTCTCATGTTGTGTTTGGGCTCTTTTGAGACCAGCTGCTCTAAATACTGCTCTACTAATTTACTAATGCTTTGCGAAGTTACAAACAATAACGTGGCGAAAAGCATTGCTTTTCCATACAAATACTTGGTATAGTCTGGTTTCTAATATGCTTGCTGTATTCTGCTAGTTGAGACCTTTTCAACCATTAGTTGACAACCATATAAACATTCACTGCGCTATCCAGATAGTCAGCTTACTGACGATTTTGGAATTGCGGTCAAACAAGCTATTTTCCCTGTGTATAAAACATACAATATGCTTTAAATGGTTATTCCTATACACTATATTGCCAAAAGTATTGGGACACCCCTCCAAATCACTGAATTCAGGTGTTCAATCACTTCCATGGCCACAGGTGTATAAATCAAGCACTAGGCATGCAGACGCTTCTACAAACATTTGTGAAAGAATGGGTCGCTCTCAGGAGCTCAGTGAACTCAAGCGTGGTACCGTGATAGGTTGCCACCTGTGCAATAAGTCCATTCCTGAAATTTCCTCACTACTAAATATTCCACGCTCAACTGTTAGTGATATATTATAACAAAGTGGAAGCAACTGGGAACAACAGCAACTCAGCCACGAAGTGGTAGGCACGTAAAATCACAGAGCGGGGTCAGCGCATGCTGAGGGTCACAGTGCGCAGAAGTCGACAACTTTCTGCAGAGTCAATAGCTACAGACCTCCAAACTTCATGTGGCCTTCAGATTAGCTCAAGAACAGTGTGTGGAGAGCTTCATGGAATGGGTTTCCATGGCCGAGCAGCTCATCCAAGCCTTACATCACCAAGTGCAATGCAAAGCGTGGGATGCAGTGGGGTAAAGCACGCCGCCACTGGACTCTAGAGCAGTGGAGACGTGTTCTCTGGAGTGACCAATCACGCTTCTCTGTCTGGCAATCCCATGGACGAGTCTGGGTTTGGAGGTTGCCAGGAGAACGGGACTTGCCTGTGCCAAGTGTAAAGTTTGGTGGAGGGGGGATTATGGTGTGGGGTTGTTTTTCAGGGGTTGGTCTTGGCCCCTTAGTTCCAGTGAAAGGAACTCTTAATGCTTCAGCATACCAAGACAATTTGGACAATTTCATGCTCCCAACTTTGTGGGAACAGTTTGGGGACGGCCCCTTCCTGTTCCGACATGACTGCGCACCAGTGCACAAAGCAAGGTCCATAAAGACATGGATGAGCGAGTTTGGTGTGGAGGAACTTGACTGGCCTGCACAGAGTCCTGACCTCATCCCGATAGAACACCTTTGGGATGAATTAGAGCGGAGACTGCGAGCCAGGCCTTCTCGTCCAACATCAGTGCCTGACCTCACAAATGCGCTTCTAGAAGAATGGTCAAATATTCCCCTAAACACACTCCTAAACCTTGTGGAAAGCCTTCCCAGAAGAGTTGAAGCTGTTATAGCTGCAAAGGGTGGGCCGACTCCATATTAAACCCTACGGATTAATAATGGGATGTCATTAAAGTTCATGTGCATGTAAAGGCAGACGTCACAAAACTTTTGGCAATATAGTGTATGTAAATATGCACTACTTTAACGACAAGACAAGGCGATGTAGCTGCTGTGGAAAAACTAATAAAGAATAGCAGTCACATCAATCGTTCTCTCCTCCGCTATGTTTAAAGTTTATGGCACGCCCAACTCGGGAACTTGGGTGTCAAAATTACCTCAGAGTTTCCCAGTAGAGGGCATTCATGTCCAGTTTCAGACTAGGAAACTCTTATTTACGATTATACAGATAGCCGTCACTGAGAGGAAGTGTTGTTCCTATAAATACAGCGCTTGGACGGGCCACATCCTCTACTCTAACTAAAGCAAACCACTGAGCCTGATAGACACAAGCCTGGTGCCCGCGGGAGTGATGGGTGAAGCCACACAGGATCACACACTTCCCTCCAGTTTTCTGGCACGCTGCAGGTGGAAACAGAAGAACAGAGGGATACGCGACGGCTTTCTCAATCATGCTGACCTTGGTGGCAGCTCCGTGTGTGGGGTTCTTACTGTCATCGCCCCGTTCCAGCCCAGAATAAAATAAGCACATGGCGTAGAGAGGAGCATATGACCAGATGGCTTTAACAATCTACAAACAGTCCAGCCCTTTTCAAGCATCTTAACCTGTTTCCCAGTTTCCCAGTACAGAGACGTTACTGCCTTTTTTCCTCCATCACATATTTTAGTATCCATCATAAATTAGATTCCAAAGCATAAACACTCAAAATTCATCCTGTGAAACCAGTTTTGAAACTGGACACTGCAGTACCATGGAAACGGTACTTTAGCGGTTGGTGTCACATTTGGTTTCACATTTTACAGAATTTACTGCACTATTTCACAGGAAGCTCAACTTCAAACTTGGTTAGACATATGGCTTTGATTTTCTAGCAATTTCAGAGTCCAAATGATTTTGTAAAATATATATTTTGTATTAAAAAATTTTTACTTTACGGTAAACTTTTTACACTTTCATGAAAGTGTTTTCACTTCTTTGCAATAATCTGCCAAGTGTCTACTTTAAAAAGAGACCAACCTAACACTGCAAAATATGGTTTCATTTTGCATCTCAAGCACATTGAAGACATTAAATCTTGTTTACAAAAAATACATTTCCAAATGAAGTGAGTTTGTGCTTCAAACGAGAACAAATATCTGCCAATGGAGTCAGAAAAATTGATTTCCCTTTGCATTAAGTTTATTTTTCTATTTTTCATGCATAAATACTTCATCACACAAGACTTAATATCTTCAGTCTTTTTGCTTCTGCTGTAAATGTATCCTGATTTAAGAATCTTTATACCCATATAAGTTCAGATCTATGATCAGGCAACAGGTTAAGCCGTCTTCCAGTTGGCCTAGCTCACCCCAAATCGGTTTCGCTGCTCATTCGCCGACTCTGACCACCCAAACGCACTTTAATGCAGTCAGCATTTATTTTCACTGCTTTAACAATCTTCCTGCTTCCTCGGCCAGGCGGCGAACGGTCCCCATTTCAGGGTTGAGTAGGAATGATGAGTCCAGGGGACACAACGTCTCCTCTGTGCTTTGTGCGCGAGGGTTCACGGGAAGAGCCCTAAAATGTTCCACTGTATAAAGGTCGCGGGGCTCGAGTTACAGGTCAGCATCGAAGAGGCGAACACATGCTCGCATGAGACTCGCGCACACACGGTTAATGTCACTATTACCGTCTGACATCACTCCAAAAACACTCATAAAACAGACACACATATAGACACACACATATCCCTTATCCACAATAATCACTTATTCTCCTGTTTTCCTTTCGGGTCCTGCACATGTAGGTCATTTCAACGGCCCTATTCACTGCTCCATTTTAACATCTCCAATAAAGTGTAATTGAACCTCATTACGGACTAATTGTAGGGTTTTACCGCTTCAACGCATTCAGAAGCCTCTGGCTCATCGCTAACCTGCAGTTAAAGTTCCTGCACAGTTTACATGAACACTGAAATTGTTCTTGATCGCCAATCTTTAGTCTTGACATGTTCCTTACCAGTACCTGTGTGGAATCACAATTTGAGATATTACTTACCTGTGTGAAATCGTAGTTTGTGTCCAGATGTTTTCCACCCCAAAATCTATGGCTAATGTTATGGGTGTTTATTTAATAAAGCGATAGTTCACCCAAAAACTGATCATTCTGTCATCATTTAAAGGAACACAAGAGAAGATATTTTGAAGAATGTTGGTAACCAGACAGTTGACGGCACCCATTGAGTTTCATAGTAGGAAAAAAATAAATAAATTCAAAATATCTTCTATTGTGTTCCAACAGAAGAAAGAAACTCATACAGGTTTGGAAAAACTTCACTGTAAACGCTCAAAACACTTGGTTTGAGTAGGACAAACTTAAATTAAACAAATTAGTTCAGTTAAATTAACTGTTATGAGTATTTAGCACTTTCTTTTCCTTTCAAGTTCACAAAACTGATATATTTTAAGTAAACTGAACTGTTTCATTGTTTTGAGTCGTATGAATTCAAAAGTAAATAACTCATTTGATTGGCAAGAACTCAAAATAAAGTTAATTAACTAAATGAGTACTACAAACTTGAATTAACAGAACTGTGTTATAAAGTTAGAATTACGAGACAAAGTCAGAATTGAGATATAAACTCCCAATTAGGAGAAAAAATGTCAGAATAGCGAGAAAGACTTTTTTCTTGCAGTTGTGACTATAACTCGCTATAATTATCACTTTATAACTTGCAATTGCGAGTTTATATCACGCAATTGTCTGAATAAAAAGTCAGAATTGCTAGTTATCTCATAATCCTGACTTTTTTTCTCACAATTGTGAGTTTATATCTCACAGTTCTCACTTTATGACTCGCAATTCTGAGAAAAAAAGTCGGGATTGTGAGAAAAAGTCACAATTACCTTTTTTATTTTTCATTCAGTGGCGGAAACAAGCTTTCATAATAACTATAATGATTTGGATAACTATACATTTTTAATCGTTCACACCACAACTATAACGGCACAGAAGAACGATGCCGTTGGAATCACTTTTTCCCAACTGATGAACGATAAAAACCTGCTAGTTCTGCTTACTTAAAATTGGAAACATCATAACTCAAAAAATTGGATGTAACTGATTATCTAAAAATTTTTTTAGTTAGCCCAACTTATTCGGGTTTACAGTGTTGAGGGCGAGTAAATAATGACAAAACGTTAATTTTTGGGTGAACTATCCTTGTAAAGCCCGTTCACACCAAGAACGATTAGCCTCAACACCAACGATATAACTTTAAGCTAACGCTGTAGTTTTGTTGTTTGTAGTTTTAAAACCAGGTGAATTCTGACTGGCTGTCAGTGTCAATGTTCTTTATTGTTCATCAACTGGGGAATAAAATCGATTCCATGTTGTTATCAGTATATGTATCTTCTCCCATTGAATTAGAACGATTATTAAAACTTTACACAGTTATTTTCCTTGGCGTGACTGTGAACGCGCCTTTACTCGCGCTCAAGTTGTTCAAAACGTGTGTGCCTTTTTCTCTGTGGAAGATATTTTGAAGATGGTTGCAGTTTTGTTATTCATTTAAATAAAGGTTTGTAACGACATGAGGGTGGAGTAAATGAAAAAAAAATGCATTTTGAGTGAACTATACCTTTATTAGGACTATTTTTGGGGGAATGACAAGCTTACCTTTAAATGACGTGCTATTCATGTTATCAGAAAAAATTGACAAGCAAACGTTTTTTTATAACAAAGAACTTCTTACCTGTGTGTGTTGAATCCTAGTTTGACTTGGGATGCTTCTTACATGTGTTAAATGTTATTTTGAGATGTTCAGTTAAAATCTCTCCTCAGCGTCAACGGTCACTCGACAAATTAGTCACGCCATCACTCAAAATACCGCGCGCGGGAAACAGACTCGAACTCCCCAACGGCCCGCCGCTCATCTGTCAAACCTTCAGCCGTTTTCTCGCATTATTTTCCACCATATATTATTCTTTCCTCGCGTCTTTTTCGAGTAGGCAGGGAGTGCGGTGGGTGTTTGAACTGGAAGCGTCTTGCCTTTGTTTTCTTTACTAAAACACCTGTACAAACAGCGGCCGCGCCAAGTGACAGCTCTCGCTTTGACAGCGGGAAGCGCGGACCCGCCACTAACCCGCGCACTCCTGTCCGAGACGGTCGCGTGCGCTCAATATCTGAAATGCATTAAATACTTAATTAATTAGCGACGCTTTGACCCTCAGTTATCGTCACCATTGCACACAAAACAATAATACAATAGAAAAATAAATGAAGAGGACAATGCAGGACCATATTTAAGCAAAATAAAAATAAAATACAGCAAAAATTACAACGTACTGTATATAGACCTACAGATAAAATATTATTCATATTACTGATTAGCCTACTTATATGTAGATAAAACAACTTAAAGGTACAATATGTAATTTTTCGCCGCTGGTTTATTCAAAACAAAGGCGTGTCTTGACTCCTTGATTGGGCGGAGCTTTTATTCTGCCGCAGACAAGTGCTTCCTCTCCTTCCGCTCATGTATGTGGGGGAACGCAGCGCTGTTTTATCATATTACACATTTGAGTGTGTTAAAGTTGTTATAATGCTACTCTGTGCGTTCGCTCGGCGCTACTATGAGACACTTGTTCACACTGCAGTAGATCATATTAGGCATGGTAAAACATGGTACTCGCGGTAAATCAAGAACACCAGATTTAAACAATAAGACTAACTGTGTGGAGCTGTAGAACAATGATTAGTTTTCTGTCCATGAATGATCCAAACAGTTGCTCACCTGTCTAATAAAACACATCATATATTAAAGCGGCTTTGGTGTTTCCATGGTTTCTACAAAATAAAACCAAAGGGTATGATGTCATTGATAGGCGACGCATAGTCCGTGTCCTGGTTAAAATTGATGATTTCTCTGGATTTAACATTTGGCATAATGTAAGTACACAGATCAACAAAGTATATAACACTATTCGAGTGGTTTTTGGATATTTTAATCCTAAAATCTTACATATTGTGCCTTTAACACCAAGGGCGATAACTTATGGAAGCTTGTTTCCGCCACTGAATAAAAAAGGTAATTGCGACTTTTTCTCACAATCCTGACTTTTTTTTCTCAGAATTGCGTTACATAAAGTCGCATTTATGAGAAAAAAGTCAGGATTGCGATAAAAAGTCAGAATTGCAAGTTTTTATCTCACAATTCTGACTTTTTTTCTTGCAATTGCGACTTTTTTTCCAGAATTGTGTGATATAACGTCGCAATTGTGTGTTATAAAGTTAGAATTATGAGATATAAAGTCAGAATTGAGATATAAGCTCGCAATTAGGAGCAAAAATGTCAGAATAGCGAGAAAAAGTCAGAATTGAGATATAAACTCGCAATTCTGAGAGAAAAAAAGTCAGGGTTGTGAGAAAAAGTCACAATTACCTTTTTTATTTTTTATTTAGTGGTGGAAACAAGCTTTCATAATAACTATAACGATCTGGATAACTATACATTTTTAATCGTCCACACCACACTTATAACGGCACAGAAGAACGATGCCTTTGGAATCACTTTTTCCCAACTGATGAACGATAAAAACATTGACAGCCAATCAGAATCCACCTGATTTTAAAGAGATCGAGCTTTTAAAGCAACAGACCACAAAACTAGAGCGCGCTTACAGTAAACAGAATGTTATCGTTTAGTTTTCAGTATAGTTACCTTTGTTTTATTGTTTTATATATATATATATATATATTAGGGATGCACCGATATGAAAATTTTGGCCGATACAATAACCGATAATTCTTTATATTTGAAAGCCAATAACCGATATATTGCCCAATAAATCTAAGTCAAAATTTTATATATAGGCCTGATTATAGCCTGATTGCAAAAACTAAAGTCTCACCATTAAAATCCATGTCTCAATCACACAATTATGATGTTCTCATTATAATTTTATGTAGCTTATATGACAGACTTGCGCATGTTAACAGTATTTTCCTTTTTGAAGTGATTCAAATCATATTTCAAGCCATTCAACCATCATAGCGAACAGTGAAGTGTCTCAGCTGAAGGAAATAATACATTATTTTATTATTTTTATCGGCCAATTTTCTTATCGGGCCGTTAACATTAACATTAAAAATGAACATATATCGGCCGATACTGATATGGTGGCCGATATATCATGCATCAATTATAGTTACTTTAATGTATTACAATAATGCATTATTTATCATTACAGAGTGAAAAGCTGAATAGTGCAGTTAATATATTTCTCTTAGTGAAGGTCAAGTGAGGAACGACTCTTAGCCGACAGATCATGTGAAGTAAATGAAAGCTGGAGCACATGGACGCTTATGTTCCACATCAGATGCAGTGACGAGCGCTGGACTCGCTCTGAACACTCGTGTGTAAGTGCTGTCAAGAGGAGACTATTTCAAGCGCAATTACTCACTGGCATCAGGTTACAGCAAATTACAGGCAGACATTTGAATGATATTAATATTGGACAATATTCCTGACCACATGTCTACATCCTCCTCCACATTAATACATCTCCTGACCGTGGGATTTGGAAAAGACATATTTTACTTTTCCAGAGGAATGAAGATGGAGAGGGAAGAGAAGAAAAAAAAAGAAACAAGACATCTGTGTCAACGTGTGTTGTGACATTTATTCCTAAACGGTACAACGCTCTACAACACCTGGACAGGCTTGAGTTTACAAATACGTTCAGGATTTAAATAGAAATATTCAGAGCTCGTATAATGAAACGTCTCTAAGTAGAGGGATCCGGACGTCCCGTGGAAATGAAAACACTCGCTCGCGCGCAAACCAACAAATCACTCAAACGGAGTTTACAGGCAGGCGGCGAATATTCAACACAGGACGTCTCTGTGTGACTCCTGCTTTACTGCAGATCACTGCTCCAAGATGATGCTCGTAAACATCAAATATCAGTCGTGAACACGTCCATGCACGCTCTGGAGTCGCCATATGATAATATAAAAACTACAGCATGAAAAAGAGGGAAATACTGAGTCAAATGATTCTCCATGAAGAGTTATTTGTATTGAA
>CM077173.1:782500-785000 GCA_039654105.1 Coreius guichenoti
TGCTAGTGTGTGTGTGTGGCAAGAAATGTGCAACATTAACAGTTAATTTCCTGTTTATTACTGATGATATGTTGATATGAAGCAATAAAATATGAAGTAAAATAAAATATTTTATGAAGTTATAAAATATATGCTACAATCTAGTGTCATAAATGTAAATTAAAAAAATGAAAGTATAAAACACTTTATTAGATTTAAAATGTTAATAACTGGAAATCACAGTCTGTGAAATGAGTACATTATAATATTAAATATAATAATACAACTGCAATTATCGGAACCAAGCACAAAAAAGACGATAAAACATGCCAACATGGTTGGGAGCGTCAGACCAACTGCAACAATCAGCCATTAAAGACATTTCAAGATGATTTTAGACAAAATGGCTGAAAAATCATATATACAGTCACTGTTAAAATGATTTAATGGTTTATCACTTTCGACCAATGGGTGGCGCTGTGACCAAATTGATGTGGTGTGGTCAGAGTGAGGTGACAATGACACACGCAAAGTTTGGTGTCAATATGCCAAAGCATTGCAGAGATACAGCATCAAGAGTCATTTTGGCATCATGCCTCAAATTTGTCCCTGCGGTATATGAAAACGGTTTCGTCTGTCGACACAAAATCCATACCTTTTTCTCGGCACGGTCTGAAGATGATACGATTCGATTTTGGTGAAAAACGGACAAACGGTCTAGGAGGAGTTTGAAAAAGTAGGTTTTTAAAGTAAATCAAAAAGGCGGACAGGAAGTTCAGCCAAATATGGCAAAATTGGTATCTATGTTCTCGGCATGACCCAAGGAATCATTACAATAGGCAAATTTAATCAAAACTTATTAGCATTTTTGGAAATTTCATTATAACTTTTGACCACAAGGTGGCGCTGCCCCGAAACGTTTTGAGTAGCCTCAAGGCATGGTGCCGAAGACACATACCAAGTTTCGTAACGATACGCCAAGGCGTTCGTAAAATATAGCATTTTTAGAAAAAAAAAGTCAAAATGGCCGACGCCCAGAATGGCTGATATGGGAAAATTGGGTATGGTATGACTCGGCGTGAAGCCCCGAATCTAAAGAGACCAGATTTTTGACCAAAGCGTTCAGAAGTTATAAGCAAAAATGTCAATTTTTGTATCTCCTGACCGCTAGGTGGTACTGCGCCGAAACGCTGCAGGTCGCCTCAGGTTATGGTTGTCATAACACACACCAAGTTTGGTCAGAATACGATAAAGTGTTGCAGAGGTACAGCCTCGCATTCATTTTGGCGGGCACTTCATCAAATTCGTTTGCGTGTTATTTGAGAACGGATTGACCAATCGACTTGAATTCCATAACTTTTTGTCGGCATGATCTGAAGATGATCTGGTTCAATTTTTGTGAAAATCGGAGCAACGGCCTAGGAGGAGTTCGGAAAAGTTCGGAAAATTGTAAATGACGGAAACAGAATTTTGTTTCTAGCCCTTACGGTTCAAAAGTTATTAGAACAAACGTAAGTCAAACTTTGGACAGGTGGTGGCGCTAGAGGGATTGACCTAGAGACTCTAAATTTGCTGCGGTGACAGTCCAGACTGTTCTCTATCTGTGTGCCAAATTTCAAAACTTTTTACCATACGGTTCTATGGGCTGCCGGCCATAGACTCAAGAGCGGAAGAAACGGAAGAAGAAGAAGAATAAGAACGCCAACAATTACAATAGGAGCCTACACACCTTCAGTGCTTGGCCCCTAATAATATAATATAATATAAAGTATATTATTAAAACTGGGTTATCAAAATCAACAGTTTGACTAAAAGAGCACAAAATGATCAGATGATTATACCAACAGACCTTTATAAATCTGAACATTTGCATCAGAACGGCTCATTCTGCTGGTGCTCATGAATGAAGCTCAGTGTGTGGAAAACTTTATAAATATCATCTATTATCATTTAGGGTTTGAGTGACAGTAAACGATGACAGAATGATCATGTGTGGGCGACCGATCCCTAACTCTGAGCGGCTCACACACACACACACACCTGTAAGCTCAAGATAACGTACAGAATATCAGCCCTGAGGGCACACACACACCGCTCTGAGACGTGTCATGTGTGATCTGAATCTCGGCTGTGCTGTCAGCACGACTCTGATTTAGTGAGAACACAACAATGGCGCTCTGACACCCGTAACACACCCGTCTGTGATGTCACTGCGGGGTCACACAGAGGTCACACACCAGGGTCAGGAGACTCTCCACAGCTCTTTTCACTTCTGTGTTACAGACACACCTGTGTGTGTGTGTGTGTGTGTGTGTGTGTGTGTGTGTGTGTGTGTGTGTGTGTGTCATATTTCTCCATCTCCAACTAAACAACCACATTATACAACATGATGCTCTTCCTCAGTGTTTCTGTCGTGTTTTCCAGAACAAACATCTAAACATTCTTACATCAAGACACATTCACTGGAGAAGAACAATGACTGAAGATATTAAGTCTTGTTTAATGAAAAATATATTAAAAT
>CM077173.1:790000-792500 GCA_039654105.1 Coreius guichenoti
CCCTAACCTAACCCTAACTCCATGAGAACTGCACAAGAACTCCATGAGAACTGCACGAGAAGTTCAAAACAAGTTCACAAGATAATTCCATGAGAACTGCACGAGAACTGTACAAGAACTCCATGAAGCCATTGAGGGAGAAAGAGAGAGATACAAAACCAAAACAGAGATCTTCAAAAGAACTGTTAGCAGCTAGATAACGCCACGAGAACGCCACGAGAACTGTAGAACACAACCCTAATCTAACCCTAACTCCATGAGAACTGCACAAGAACTCCATGAGAACTGTACGAGAACTCCATGAGAACTGCACGAGAACTGTAGAACACAACCCTAATCTAACCCTAACTCCATGAGAACTGCACAAGAACTCCATGAGAACTGCACAAGAACTCCATGAGAACTGTACGAGAACTCCATGAGAACTGCACGAGAACTGTAGAACACAACCCTAACCTAACCCTAACTCCATGAGAACTGCACGAGAACTACACAAGAAGTTTAAAAGAAGTTCACGAGAACTCCATAAGAACTGTACGAGAACTCCATGAGAACTGTAGAACACAACCCTAACCTAACCCTAACTCCATGAGAAGTGCACAAGTACTCCATGAGAACCGCATGAGAACTCCATGAAAAGTGCACAAGAACTCCATGATAACCAACGAGAACTCCACTAGAACTGCACGGGAACTGTAGAACACAACCCTAACCTAATCCTAACTCCATGAGAACTGCACAAGAACTCCATGGGAACTGCACAATAACTCCATGAGAACTGTACGAGAACTCCATGAGAACTGTACGAGAACTCCATTAGAACTGCACGAGAACTGCACGAGAAGTTCATAAGAAGTTCACGAGAACTCCATAAGAACTGTACGAGAACTGCACGATAACTCCATGAGAACTGTACGAGAACTCCATAAGAACTGTACGAGAACTCCATAAGAACTGTACGAGAACTGCACGATAACTCCATGAGAACTGTACGAGAATTCCATGAGAACTGCACGAGAATTCCATGAGAACTGTACGAGAAGTCCATGAGAACTGTACGAGAAGTCCATGAGAACTGTAGAAGAACTGTAGGAGAACTGTAGGAGAACTGTACATATTGAGGTGAGCTTTAGTGGAGGGGAAACTGATCAATGAATAACGACTTCATGTGTAGTTAATGATGACAGAATCGAGCAGTGTGTGTGTGTGTGTGTGTGTGTGTGTGTGTGTGTGACCACTGTAAAAATGAATCTATATTTGTGAGGTCTGCCCTCCACTCTTCATCTTCATGGGAACATGCAGAACTGCACGATACACACACACACACACACACACACACACACACACACACACACACACACACACACACACACACACACAAGCCTGACAATCAAAACAAAACAGAGAAGAAAGAAAAACAGCGCTCACGTTCTCTGCATACTGAGAGACACACACACAGAAGTCTGAGCAGCTCTGATCTACTGACTCGCGCGGAGAAATACACCAGCAGAACTGAGAACAGAGCGAGCACAGGCTTATCACTCTAGAGCCCTTAAAACACATGAAACGAATATTGAGAACAGCCTCCAGAAGCTGCCGAAACAAACACGACTATCATCATCATCATCATCCTCCTCCTCCTCATACACACCATACAGACCAAGATCATCACAGCACAACAACATGATCTGACTGACTGACAACACAAAACTAAGGAAACTTGAATGTTATTTTTCCCTAAACTGAGATTATCTGAGTAAAAAAATGAAAATAAAAATGGCTGCTCTATTATACTATTTTATAGACATATTTCTTGCTAGTTTATTATATTTATATAATTATAATATAAAGAATAGAGATTTTTATTTTATAAAAATATTTTACATTCCATTTACTAATATTCTATTTTTTATTATGTGAAGAGATTGTATTTTACTAGCGGCCTGAAACATCCATGCTTGTCACAAAAAGAGGGAGCACACACACACACACACACACACACACACACACACACACACACACACACACACACACACACACACACACACACACACACACACACACACACACACACACTCACTCACTCACTCACTCACTCACTCACACTCTCTCTCTCTCTCTCTCTCTCTCTCACACACTCTCTCTAACACACTTTCTCTAACACAGTTTCTCTCTCTCACACATTCTCTCACACACACACACACACACACACACACACACACACACACACACACACACACACACACACACACACACGTCAACTATTGTCAACATGGTGATTGCTGATAATGAAATAAAACTGAAGGGCATCCCATAAAGCTACTCTGAGATGGGTCATTCATTTTGTGTATTGAATTTCTGCAACAAAAGAAACAAAATGCATGCATTTACTAAACCCAACAAAACAAAAATGTGGAGAGGCTTCAAAAGACACAATCTATGATCAATAAAATATACTGTCTATTGTATAAGGGCAGACCTGACACATAAAATAATGCAG
>CM077173.1:797500-855000 GCA_039654105.1 Coreius guichenoti
GAAGTAAACGCTGTAAAAGAAGTGTGTGTGCGATGGATAACAGTGGTGTAAAAGATGCGTTTGCATCTGATCTCAGTCTGCAATTACACATCAAACTGTGCTAGTGCTTCACCGTACACAATCTGCCTTTGAGAAACAGAGTTATGCGTGTTTGTGTAGGAGTTAAGAGCTTTCGTAGGTAATAAAGTTGAAAAGAGGCAGACGCACAACAAACACACACACACTGGAGTGATTCATTCAGAGGTTCAGCACACACACACACAGGCCGTCCAGCAGCAGGGCTTCAGAAACATCAGCGCGAGACACAGCGTCAGGACAGAGATCCATTCATACGCATGCGTGTCCACTGACACCATTACACAAGCTCTGTCAACAGCAGTCAACCGGGTTACAGGACATCTCAGACATCCTCTGGATGAACAAAATTATCTGATCTAATTCTGAGGTCATTTTCAGTCAAATGTTGGAATTGTCTTTCCGGTATGACGTTCTTCATCATGAACTGTAAATAAACAAATGTGTCCCTGGACCACAAAACCAGTCATAAGGGTCAATGTTTTGAAATTGAGATGAATAAATACGCTTTCCATTGATGTATGGTTTGTTAGGATTAGGGTTGGGTACTTTTGAGGGCACCGACCGAATTACCGATTCACATTAAATCAGTCGCTGCCAAATTTCGGTTCCTGAGATGCATCTGGTGATATAGTCTAGTGTCTGTGAATATTAAACCGCAAAAAGACTATTTAAATACGGATCCTGCGTGTCTCTGTGTGAATCAATGGCGCAGACACGCGGTTTAATTAACCTCACACACACAGACTCGCGCGTGACGGTCGTGTGTTTCCATCTCATACGAGGACATGAATGCATGAACTTCATCTCCAGAGCCTTCATGAGCATTTGAGAAAAACTACCGTCATAAACACACAGAAACTCAAAGCTCTTCACGGCAAACCGTCAAAATAACAGTTCGGTTTAACTTGACAAATATATCACTGTTGTACAGTAGAGTTTAGATACGCCTCAGTGTCATACTAACACTAATGTAATAATAATACATTATCAAAACTTAAATCACAATTTTTCTTCCATTTTTAATTTTAACAGTATAACGCTCAGCTTGTTTGACACAAAAGTTTAATTAAATTAAAAGATAAATTAAATTAATGTCTTTATTTGATTACCAGAAAATACACAACACAGAAATGTGTGGGAAATCTTTTCATAGAAATGAAATTAAAAAGAAAAAACAAAATTAAAATGGTTGTTTTTATGAATTCAGTTAATTAAGTAGCCAGTAGCCTAGTATTTACAGGTAAATATTACAGTAAACAAACATCACAGACGATGGCAGACAGTGACCATAATGTCAGTAACACTTCTATAAATGACTTACAGTTTCTGCACAGTTATTGATGTAAACATCCCTAAAGTACCGAAAAAAGATACCGGTTAAAATGTGAACGGTACCCAACCCTAGTTATGATAGGACAATATTTGGCCGAGATACAACTATTTGAAAATCTGGAATCTGAAGGTGCAAAAAAATCAAAATATTGAGAAAATCTCCTTTAAAGTTGTCCAAATGAAGTCCTTAGCAATGCATATTACTACTAATAATACATTTTTAATATATTTACGGTAGGAAATTCACAAAATATCTTCATGGAACATGATCTTAATATCCTAATGATTTCTGGCATTAAAGAAAAAAATGGATCATTTTGACCCATACAATGTCTTGTTGGCCATTGCCACAAATATACCCGTGTGACTTATGACTGGTTTTGTGCTCCAGGGTCACAATTGACATTAATTAAAAAATCATGCTGAGTCATGAGTTCCATATGAAAAATATTTTTATATATATATATATATTTTTTTTTTTTTGGTCTCTAATTATCAAAGTTGGGTAATTTTTTAGGGATTTGAAAAATTACAATTCAAATAAATTCAACCCATTGACAGAATAAATGAATTTCATTAGTCCAGCTATCAAAAATTACATAACATTTGAAATATATTATTTAAAACAACACTTACAGCAGAATTTCTTTACATTTTAATTCCACTTCCTTAAATTTCTCAAATTCAGAAATTCAATTTTAATTTTAATTTAATTAAAATTCGCAATGCAGTTCATAATGACAAATATTCCTGTTGTTACTACAACTAGAAAACAGAAAATATAAAAATAAAAAACTATTTCGAAATATTAATAAAAACAAGTATCTCAATGATATTAAAAATAAGTTAAAGTGAGATTTGCAACATTAAAAAGTATGAAATAGCTTATAGATTCACACACTTTTCTTTTTTGGAGGTAATTTAATAATACTATTTTATAATTATTATACATGCAGTTTTATGAGCTTTATTGAAAGAGAAAGAACATGGAATATATATGTGAACTGCAAGAATTGCAGTCAAGAATAAAGTTCAAGTTTGTGTTAACTGTCAACTACTTGCTTGTGTGTGTGTGTGTGTGTGAGAGAGAGTGTGTGTGTGTGTGTGTGTGTGTGTGTGTGTGTGTGTGTGTGTGTGTGTGTGTGTGTGTGTGTGTGTGTGTGCGTGTGTGTGTGTGTGTGTGTGTGTCTAACCTGGCAGGGTGATTCTCTTGAGGAAGAAGTCCAGCCCTATCGTCTGTTTATACTGTTTCCCAAAAGCCTCTTGTGCAAAGCGGATGGCGAGAGATGTCTGAGAAACAGAGACACACACACAACATTAGAAGAGTTTAAATTATTCTCACCTATCCTGAGGCTCCGCCTCCTCAGTTCTCTGTGGCTAGAGGATGACAGCATCTTTGATTGACAGGTGCTTCATGTCAAGTACCACAGCCAATCAGATCACGTCTGTGTGCGGAGAGAGACGCCCCAGATCCCCTTCACCACATCACACACACACAGGACTTGCCTACAAACGTGCAGTACGGCGAGCACTGAATGAATTACGTCCATTTTGATTTAATGTTGCAGACCAGGGATTCCCAAACAGATATTATTTCAGTAATTTAACAGAACATTTGCATTCACGGTTCACCGACGACGGTTAACGGTCACATGATATGCAGGTAAACAGATATAAAATAATTCATTTTTTTAGCCAGCGTTTCATTTTGATTGTTTTAGTTTTAAGGCAAGACACCACAAGTACACTGTAAACCCTAACGCTGGTTTGAGTAGAGCCAACTCAAATTAAACAAATGAGTTTAAACTAATGAACTTTTATGAGTATTTAGAACTTTCTTTTTCTTTTGAGTTCTCAAACCTCACACATTTTAAGTAATCTGAAGTATTTCATTGTTTTGAGTTTTATGAACTTGTTTCTTTTAATTAAGAATAACTTACATTTAACCGAAAATGGGCTGGGATTTCTATTTCCCAGCATGCTTTGCCATGACACTCAAAAGGGCCAGTAAGTGCTAAAATTAAGAGTTATATAATGTGTTTTTGTGCAAGATTAACGTAAAGTGGGAGATTTAGCAGTGTTTAATGTTTTGCTGTGCTAGTTTAGAAGAGTTTCTGTTATGTTGGGTTTGGTGACGAGTGGAGCGTGAGCTTAGTTTGAGAACAGATTTATGTTAAATGCTTTATATTGCTGTCCTCATTCAGCAAGTGCTATGCTAATGCTTAAGCTACCAAAGCATTGTGTAACCAATTAGCAATGTGGCATTTATTGAATTATCTAGTTAAAGCTAGCCAAGTTTCCACTATTAAAAATTTGCGATTACATGATATTTTTAAGTTAAATGTATGAATTAGCTTACTCAAGTATTTCAAGTTCAGAGCAATTAAAATGTATGGTTACAAAATAAAAATCTGCAAGTTCTGCTTACTTAAACGTTACATTTCTTAACTTAAAAAAAATGTCCTCCATTTTTTTAACTAATAGATATCACCATACTTTACAGTTAATCACAGTACATTAAGTCAATTGTTTTGTAAAATGAAGTTTTCTGAAATGTCATGTTTAAATATGCAAATGAGGCATTATATAATTTGCATACATTTCCAGCACATCAATCTGAACATTGGATAAAGCCAGGTTCAAAATTCTTGTTTGATTTCGTTGATATATTAGAATTAAAGGTTTTTAGTGAGGGGATTTTGGATTTCTCTTTTTATCACTCCATAAATCAGAAAGTACTGTCAACAGCCAGAAAAACACACATTTTCACCATGTTTTTAGGAATAACATGTTAAATATATACCATGCAAGTGATATATGAACAAACCCCTCAGTAAAAACCTTCAGAATATAGATATGAATAAAACTCTAAGTTTTGGTGTGTGTAAGTGTTACTGAAGTGGAGAAAAAACTTAAAAGATATGTGAGTGATTCTATAATTGGAGATACATTTAGCATTTCAAAAATGTTCACAAACAGAAATTCTTTCCAGTATATTACTGAAAACATTAAATTAATAATTCAATGCTTGATAAACACAAACTACTTCCTTTTTGTTTTACTTTTAACGAAAAAAGCAATTTCTTTATAGTATTGTTTGTCAACTCTGTTACTGACAAATTAGGCAATGTGTAGAAATAACATTGGTAACAGAGTTTGACAGCAACAGAATTGACCGTTTTAAGCTTTTTAGCCAAAAACTCTAAACGCTAAGAGCACATGGCACTAATGAAATCATAATTAAAAGACTTTTAAATCAGTGATACATTGTTTTCCTTTTGATATTGTGCTAACAATTTTGACGTTTTACAAAATAACTCTTGGTGTAAGAACTTTTTAGATTAAAATATTTTCTCAGAGAGAGCACACACACACACCTTTCAGTGCTTTAGATCATATCAGTGAGGAAAAGTGACATCATTTCCTATTTCTTACATAGTTGTGGGAGATTTAAAGGCAAAGTATGGTACAAAACTGACAAGATTTATGGACACACATTTTTATAAGATAAAAGTTATTTTAGACAATTTAATGTTGTAGAATTAGGGAAATAAATATTTATAAATAACATAAATTAAATACTACCAAAAGAAAAGTAAAATAAAATATTTTGGTTACATTTTTACTAATTTGAGACTAATTCAGACAAAAAGAAATCATGATTTTCAGCTATGTAAGAAAATATTATATCCAGGGTTCGTACAGATACTGTAAAATGATGGACTTCTCAAGCACTACTTTTTTGGTTTTCAAGGACTACAATCAGAGATCGCACTTATCAAAACAATGTCTTTATTATCTTTCAAATTCTAAAAAAGGTCAACAGATAAATAAAATACACTAATAAAACAAAATGGTACAAATAAAGTGCAGCACATGCAAAGTAGCTACGTAATGACTGTGGCAACTTTAACTATTGAAAGGATACTATGACAAAGATATCGCTTTTTTGTGACTATATGATGGACCTAAAGAATGAAAGCTGTATCATATACATGGATATTTATGAGCAAAATCACACTCATAGTCATGCAAAATGTCTTTATATCTGTGCAGTGTTAATTCTTCATGAAAATATTGTTTCATCGAAAAACTTAAACACTAATTTCATATATATCGTCTTTTCACTTAGCACTTTTCAAGTACCTCTTCATAAATATGGCTGTTTTCAAGGGGTTTCCAGGACTTCAGATTGAAAAAGTCAAATTTAAGCACTTTAAACACCTTGCACGAAGCCTGTATATTGTTATGGCCTGTAACATCTTGTAACATCCATGGCACAACAAATTATTTAATTAGTAACAAATTATTCAAATAATTAAAATATATAACCATTTGAAAAAAAGCAGAAAAAATAATGCCTTTGGACACCAAATGTACCTGCAATTATAGAATCACCCAAGTATCGTAATTTAAATCTACAGACGGCAACAATAAAATAAACACTTAAATGTGTGTTTTGGACGTTTTCTTTCCACCAGTCTGAAAGAAGACATGTTATGAAAGCAAAATAGAGCAAAATCCCAAAACGGACCAGTGCATGAAAAAATAATTTTGGATTTATTATTAGCTGTTTTTACAAACACCCTGCAGTTCCCTCGCCAAACCCAGCTTGGAAAACCTGTTGTAGACCAATAAAGCTGGACTCGTTCAGATTCTTCGGTCACATGGTTTCTGCTGAGTGGTGTTTGGTTTGACCAGTCCAGCGGGTCACCGACACAGAGTTCTGGATCCCACAGAGTGACCACGTGTCCGTGAGAAAGGACGGACTGATCGTACAGCACAAATGCTTTCCACGCGCTGCATCTGACCAGACAGGACACCCGTTTGTGTTGCCGTTACGGTAGCGCCGCTGTCTGTTTTCCCTCCCGCTCTAAGTGACGTTTAAACAACCCCATCTGGAGCCAGAAGGGTTTGTAGACGCTCTGCTACCCTGAACCCTCTGCTGCGGCCGCGAGGGTCACCGCCGCTGAGAGGGAGAAAAGCTGCCATTCTCTCTGTGGATGCCACACAAACCAAACATAGAAATCCAGGATAAAGACATTTTTCCTGTGGTCTGAAACCCTAACAGACATTTCTAGTAGGAAAATTGGCCCTTCCTAAGACTCTAGTTTAGCGGAGAGACTCTGTGCTTTCCAAACTCACCTCGTGTCTAATGCTTTCACAACTCTGGACACACAAATTTTCAACAATTTTGATGAACAACAATTTTGATTCTTAAATCTCAAAATCAAACTTTTTGGGGTTTTTGAGTTGATGCATGAATAAAACTTCACTAAACATTATTTGTAGCACATACCATCCAATAATCACAATAAGCTTTGATACTTTTCACATGAAACAAAGCCTCAGCTTTCAAATCCTGTCAGTTTCATCACTAAATTCAGTCAATAAATGTGTGTTTGTGTCTTTAATGTGCGCGCGCACACACACACACACACACACACACACACACACACACACACACAAACGTGACCTCCTCCTTATTTTCTGCCTCCGCTGCTTCATTATATGAGGACATGAACTTCATCTCCAGAGTCACTTCATGACCATTTTACCATTTACCGTCATATCATAAGCACACAGAAACTAAATAAAAGTTTGGTTTAACTTGAAATTGTGCCAGAAATATATTACTGTTGTACAGTAGAATTTAGTTACATCTCAATATATTACTAACTTAATAATGTTAAATAATAATAATGAAAATAAATTATTATTAAACTTTATTTGTGCAGCACTTTGTCAAAAACGTTGAAATTCATATGATTAAAAGACAAATTGCATTAATGTTTTATGCCTTCATTTGATTGCCAAAAATGTAAAAAAAAAAAAAAAAAAAAAATTCTTAGAAATTAAATATTTTTAAATTAATAAATTGTTTTTATGAATTCAATTAATTAGACATGCTTTTTGATTATTTAAATTTAATTAAACCATTACAATAAAATGCAGAGAAATTAAAACAGAAAACACAGAATTTTTAATAAGTTTTTGTTAAATTGTATAAGTTTCATGATTTCAATTAATTAGACACGCATTTTGATTACTAAAATTTAATTTAACCATTGAAATGGAGTCCAAAAAAATTAAAATGGAAAAAAATGGAATTCAGAAAAATTAAAATGGAATTTGGGGAAAAAAAAACAAAACAGATTTAATAGAGTGTTTCAACCGCAGAACGACGTCAGTAAAACAGCTGGAGGATAATAACATCACATTTACCTCAGAAAAGACATTCGGTGACCACAAACGTGACAGTTCACACACAACAGATGATGCTGCTGACTTTAAAGGGATTGTTAGAAATACATATTTTTGTGTTCCTCAGGTGAAAAAAGTTAAATAGGTTTGGCATGATATGAGGGAGAGTAACTGATGACAGAACGATCATTTTTGTGTTTAAGTATCAGTTTATCCTCGTTTCTGTAAAAAATGCAAAATTATATCATTCAGATTTTTAAGTTCTCTACTCTACTGTCTTAATAATTGTCCTCAGTAACACTACTTTGTTTTGTAAATTTGAATTTGTTCGTTTAATAAATGTACAATGCCTACAGATTTTTTGTTCAGCAAATATTTAATTAATAACATAATAAATTGATCTATCATTCTGGTAACTGTGTATACAGGTCAAAAGTTTGGAAAAATTACTATTTTTAATGTTTTTGAAAGAAGTCTCTTATTCACTTCAAGCCTGCATTTATTTGATGAAAAATACAGAAACAACTGTAATATTATCAAAATATGACTCCAGTGTAAAGCAGCTGTTTTCTATGTGAATATATAATAAAGTGTCATTTATTCCTGTGATCAAAGCTGAATTTATCATCATTACTCCAGTCTTCAGTGTCACATGATCCTTCACAAATCATTCTGATATCATGATTTATTATTAATGCTGGAAACAGATGTGCTGCTTCATATTTTTTGGAACCTGTGATATTTTTTTTCAGGATTTATTGATGAATAAAAAGTTAAAAAAGAACGTTTTTTATTCAAAATAGAAATATTTTCTAACAATATAAATCTTTACTATCACTTTTTATCAATTTAACACATCCTTGCTGAATAAAAGTATTAATTACTTTCAAAAAATAAAGATACAATTATTATTATTGACTCCAAACTTTTGAACGGTAGTGTACATTGATTTCTATTTTAATGCTGTTCTTTTTTTAACTTTTTATTCATCAAAGAATCCTGAAAAATAGCATCATAGGTTATAAAAAAGCACTTTTTCTAACATTGATAATAAATCATCATTAAAAAATTCAGCTTTGATCACAGGAATAAATGACACTTTACTATATATTCACATAGAAATCTCACAGCTGTTTTACACTGGAGTCATATTTCACTGTTTTAACTGTATTTTTGCTCAAAAGAAGAGACTCTTTCAAAAACATTAAAAATAGCAGTTTGCCAACTTTTAACCGGTACTGTAGTTTTATAGGACACTTAATATGTGAAGTGAACGATGCTATCTTTGTTTCTGAAGGAGCAATCATCTTACAAAGCAACGATATTTGAGATATCGCTTTAGAAGAGCTCAAAACTTGACACACAAACCTCAAGAACGATGACAATCAACAAATGTAAGATGAGACATTACGACAACAGATACTCCTAACACTTTACAATACGTTCCATTTGTTAACTACATTAGTTGGGCTAACATGAACTAACCATGTAAAATAGCATTTCTAATTTTAAACTATTTACTGTATTTCCTGAACTTTTTTGGACACATCTACATTATCAGTAAATTAAAAAACACCAGTTTTTCACTGAAAAGCACCTATAATAATAATGCAATAAATGGCTATAACTTGTTTAGGGATCGTTACATGTACACAAAATTTCATCTGGAAGTCCAAAACATTCAAGTATAACTTTCTAAAGGAAAAAAATCCAAACTTCAGGAGGTTCTGTTTGAGTTCACAGTAAAAAAAAAAACACCTGGCGTTTTTCTTAATTCTGCTAAATTCATCTATTCTCAGACAAACTAAATGTAAATTTGGGGCTTTAAATTAGCTAGATTGAAACTCAATGAATTCAATTGATTAAAATGGAAAACCAAATAAAATTTAAATGTAAACAAAAAATACATCTTAAATAAATTGTTGTTACATTGTAACAAGTTTTATGATTGCAACATTTTAGACATGCTTTTTGACATTAAATTTAACCATTAAATTGGAGTCCATCAAAATTAAAATGGAAAATGAAAACTGAATTTGTGTATGCTTGTATGTTTTGCTATTGGGGATATTTAGACAAATTGTATTACCCAGCAAGGAAAGAAAAACATGCATGCGCACACAAACATAAGTTTGGGTTACACTTTATTTTAAGGCATCTTTGTTACGCTGTTATGCATTTAAGTACTGAGTAATATTAAGTAACTACATGTACTTACTATAGGGTTAGGAGTAGGGTTTGGTTTAGGGTTAGTTACATGTAATTATGCATCATTTATAGTTATTACTATAGTAACTACATGTAACATAATGACACTGTAAAATAAAGTGTTACCTAAGTTTGTTAGTAAATGGATTGAGCTACTCAACCTGCTTACACTGAGCATGAACGAAGCATGCAAATCCTGCCATGTGCATCTAGTACAGATTAACAAGCTAGAATCAAACTGCTGATAAAAATAGCATTACATTCATGTAATCTACTCATGCTCATCTGTGATTGGATATGAACAGGGTTGGGGAGTAACTTAGTTACGTATTTAAAATACAAAATTTGAGTAACTGTATTTCATTACAGTTACATTTTAAATGGGTGGTAATCAAATTACAGTTACATCCAAAAAGTATTTTAGATTACCAAAGTGATTACTTTAAATTTCAATGTAGTTTATTTCATTTAAACATTAATGTAAACGGTAACGGGCGATTAATGTAAACAGCTACTGGTGATTCTCAGACTCTGACACTGCAAAAGCATCCTAAGATACGGTTCTGCTCATAAGTTTCATACCCCTTGCAGAATAGGCTAAATTTTAATCATTAAAAATCATTTTATGATCTGGGATCTTAAAAATTGCATGTTACTTTTATTTAGTACCGTCCTGAATAAGCTATTTCACATAATAGATGTTTACATACTCCACAAGACAAAATGACTGAATTTATACAAATTGCCACATTCAAAAATGTACATTACCCTTGAATCTGAACTGTCTGTCAATACCTGAATGATCCACGACTGTTCTCATGTTTCATGTTAAGTCATTTCTTTAGGTAATTGCCACTTTTTATCTCACCATTGTGACTTTATAACACGCAATTGTGAGTTTATATCACGCAATTCTGAGAAAAAAAGTCAGAATTGTAGGATGCAAACTCGCAATTGCAAGAGAAAAAAAAGTCAGAATTTTGAGAAGTCGCAAACCTTTTTTATTTTTATATTTAGTGGCGGAAACAAGTTTCCATGAAACAAAATGCATTAAGAGCAGGGGGTGAAAACTTTTGAACAGGATGTTGTGTACAACAACATTTTCTCATTTTGTTTAAAGATCATATTTTTTCATTTAGTACTGCCTTTCAGAAAATAATAACTACATGTTTCCCAGAAGACAAAATAAGTACAATTTACCCAGTTCATCCGATTCAAAAAGTTTACACACCCAAGATCTTAATGCCTTCTTGCGCATCAGTATTTTATTTCTTTTTTCTAAGATTGTCTGCATTTTTTCCTTCAAGAAATATTGTGGGAAAACTTATGTTGTTTAAAATAATATGCAGAGGAAAACCAAGACCTTATTAGTATTCCAAAGTATTTAGATTAAGTTACAAAACTTGTGTAATCTAACGAAATACATTACAAATGACTCTTTAAAGCATGTATTTTTGTAATCTGTGGTGAAATACATTTTAAAAGTAACCTTCCCAACCCTGTCTAGGCTACACATAAACAGTTTCATTGACATATTCAACACAAAACGCTGGATAATGTTTGATCTGCATCAATTCTGAAAAGCAACTTCAGTGAAAACACTATTTGAACAGCAGATGTTGAAGTGTATGACCCTGCAGATAAAAATATAGTAATCATATAGTAAATAGTAAAATATAGTAGTCACAGTGTTCACCGAAACACGTTACTATGGTACGTTACTACATGCGTTACTACGTTACTATATATATACGACACAGTGTAATAGCTTATCATAGTAGCTATATATGTGATTTAATGTTGCCAGGCGTCTATGATGTTGTAGTTGTTGTGATGTTGACTGTATGTGTGTTTCTTCTTTTGATATTTCATGATGTTTTGATTGATTTCTGGTGTGTTTTGTACCTTTCCGGACGCTCCGTCTCCCAGCACCACGATCTTCAGCTGCCGCTCCTGAATCTCCTCCTCCGAGTCCGACATCACTCCACAACTCAACACAGTTTACACAAGATAACAGCTCAAACTCTCAGTCGAATGAGAGATAGAGATTTAAGAGCAGCGGGTTAATCTGATCACGGTCCAGCCGCCGCCATCTTCCCTCAGCGCAGACCAACACTCATCATCCTCTCACACTTCACTGTCGAACAGCTTCAGACGCGCCAGATGAGTGTGTGAGAGGTGCGTCTTCTGATCAATGCCCAGTTAACTCACCAGTTATCAGATATCAGTTTAATGCGAGCGGGATTTACTGTGTTTTACTGTGTTTATGTGTACGGCGCTCACCCGCCGCTAACGGAATGGACTCGTCCTTCATGACGCTTCCCTGTTGCCATGGAGAGAAGAGAGAGAGAGAGAGAGAGAGAGAGAGAGAGAGAGAGAGAGAGAGAGAGAGAGAGACAGAGAGAGAGAGAGACAGAGAGAGAGAGAGAGAGAGAGAGAGAGAGACAGAGAGACAGAGAGAGAGTAGCTTTATTGGCATGAAAAAAATGCCAAACATGTTTAAATTGTTTTATTTTAATGTATATTGTTATAAAATTAACATAATGTATATGTATATATAATTTTAGTTGCATTATAAAGTAATTTGTAGATATAGGCTATGTATTTTTTTTCTCAACACTGATAATAATCATAAATGTTTGTTGTGCATCAAATCCTCATATGAGAATGATTTGTGAAGGATCATGTGACACTGAAGACTGGAGTAATGATGATAAATTCAGCTTTGATCACAGGAATAAATTACACTTTACTATATATTCACATAGAAAACAGCTGCTTTACACTGGAGTCATATTTTTACTGTATTTATGATAAAATAAATGCAGCCTTGATGAGCAGAAGAAACATTTTTATCACATATGATGATGATTACAAACAGTAATGATTATGATACAGAAATCATACCACTAAATTGGCAAATTGCTATCAATTAAACAACTTAATGAGACGAATCCTTTCCAAATACAGAAGAAGTGACCATGATTTAAGAGAAATTAAGACATTAACACAGAGAATCTCAATAAATCGAGGATGAGAAACAACACACATCTGAAGCACTAAATCCATGATCAGAGAAAAGATTATTGATATAGATTATTAAAACGTTCTTCACTTTAGCTCAAACATTAGATCACGGCGCTCACAACGCATGGTCACGGGTTCGATTCCTAGGCAATCCATGAACTGATCAATTCTTGCAATGCAATGTAAGTTGCTTTGGATAAAAGTGTCTGTCAAATTATATATATATATTTACAAAACCTTTCTTAAGGATTTATGTTTGAGACATTTAAACAGAGATTTGTCAGATGCAGAAGAATGTGTGATCTGATCTCTCAATTCAATCAGTAGATTTATAAATACATTGAATAAAACAATTTTATATTCTAAATATTTTTTATGTGAATGTTTCTGGTAACATTGCCTTTGTTTACACAGACCTAAATTTAAACATCCGTGGAACCTTCTAAAGCTTCTTTATAATGGAAAAAGGTTATTAGAATGTTCTTCACGCCAAGAAGAAAAGGGTTATTTTAATAACTGATCACTGAAATGTTCTTTGGGGAATCAAATATGGCTCTTCTGTTGCATCACTGCTTTATTTTTAAGAGTGTTAGTAACTACAAGTCAAGTACCAGAGGGTAATATAGAATGGGGTTCCATCATTTTATGGGTTTAGTTTTAATTACTTAATTTTGTTTTAATTCATTTTTTATTTTGATTAAATGTTATGAATTAAGCAGCTCGTAAACATACTTTATCACCAGAAAAAAAAAAATGAAATAACCCATTAAACATGAAAGTATTATGCAATCATTTGAGACATTTCTCCTTATATAGAACCATTTTGGCATAAAGAGTTCATTAAAACTGAGTCAAGAACCCTAGAGTTCTATAGAGAACCACTGAACCTTCTGTTCTAAGAGTAAAGAACCTTTCAGTGATCACTTCTTAAAAGAACCATTTCCTTCTGAGTGTGTAGAACGTTTGAATAATCTAAAGAACCTTTTTTCCACTATAGTGGAGTGGAAAGATTCTATGGATGTTAAAGGTTCTTCACTGAACCATCAATGCCAAGAAGCTTTATTTTTAAAAGTGTAAAAAAATACTGTTAGGGTGTGTTTATAGTATTTATATAAAAAGAAAGAAAGAAAGAAAGAAAAAAAACTAACACCTTGTGCATCTGTATTGTATGTTCTTGGCCTCAGTAAAACACTATGCTGGGTGTGTCGGTGTCATATGGTGAAGGAAACACACACACACACACACACACACACACACACACACACTCATCCTCCTTTCAGAGACACAATCTACAAATATTGTGAGGAAATAACACAAATGTTACAAGTGTTATTATTATTAATGACTGACTGTAACAGACGAACATCACACCTGAAAAGTGATTTAGTTCATAGAGTAAAAATCTGATTTGATCAGTCAGTTATGCATTGCTGTAATCTCTAATATAAACTATAATAATCACCACAGTTTGTTAAAGTGAAAAATAAACGTTGAAATTGCACATTTGTTTTGAGTCTAAATGTTTCCAAGCCTATAGTTTGAGAATCTTTTGACGGGAGATTTCTCCACCCCAGAGATCAGATATCGCGCTGCGAGTTTCTATTTCATCTATTATTTGAGTGCGGATTTGGCTCAAAACGTGAGCTGATAACACACACACTATCAAACACCAGTGTGTCGAAGCACGTGTCACACTCTCCTCAGACTGAAGTCGAGCTTCTCAAGAACGCGCTTCATGCGCAATCAGAAAAAACAGCCAGCAGCAAAAAATAGAGCCGCTAAAAGCGGATTTTCTGCGAGTTTTCGTAAAGTCATGGAGAGCATTGACCTGATGGAGCTCCCGGGATCTCTCGAGTGAAATAAATCAGCAGACAGACACTGAGAGACTGTGAGATCACGACTGAACGCTCAGAACGGCACGGAACTTTCCGCGCAGAGGAACGGGAGTCTCGACTGATTTCATGGAGCTTCACTTGATTTCACCGTTTATCCGAGACAATGGACAACAAAATGAATGCTATGTGTTTTGATTATTGTACAACCACACTATAAAAAAAACCCGTTATAGGCCTCAGACAACAATGTAATTTTGTTTAATTGCAACACAAGAATGATACATTTCTTAGAAACATTCTTTAAAAACACCTAGCCTACTATATAGCTATTTTATAATATATATATATATATATATGATTAACCAAAATATACCAAATATAAGCACAACTGCTGCAAAAACGCTTAGTGATACATCGACGCACATTTATCGATATCTAGTTGAGAATTTTGTTTCACCCAAATTATTCTTCTTATATTTTTTAGGTTACACTTTATTTTAAGGTGTCATTGTTACAGTGTAATTATATATTTAAGTACTGATATAATATTAATTAACTAGGCTACATGTAGCCTACTTACTAGGTTAGGATAGGATTAGGGTTTGGTTGAGGGTTAGTTGCATGTAATTATGCATAATGTATTGCTACTACTACAGGCTACATGTAACATGCAACAAGGACACTGTAAAATAAAGTGTTACCAATTTTTATCACACATCTAGAAACACACACACACACATATATATAGCCTATGTATATATATATATATATATAGAGAGAGAGAGAGAGAGAGAGAGAGAGAGAGAGAGAACTGGAGAATTGCAGAATTGCATTATAGCCTAGGGTAATTATTTTAAATTATTATTAGGCATGATTTGAATTACATGAAGTTTAGACAATAAATAAATAAATAAATAAATAGTTGTACGGTGACTTCTCTACTCATCTGATCTGAAATTATATTTAAAAGCAAGGTAAATTGAAAACTATCTGTCGGGATTTATTGCAGAAACATCCCATAAAGTCAGGTGTTGAGTGTAATTGGACATGATAATTAGACATGATAATTAGACATGATGCTGTGACATGTTAACTGCGCGAGTAGTGAGGTTAAACACGCGCGAGCACCTGTTAAGCATTTCCACGCGCGAAACATCTGCTTCACATCAGCACACAGCAGCGAGTCTTTCACGGCCGCATTACTGATGTTCTGACGCTTGAGCAGGTACAAAGAGATTCGCGATGGACCCCAAGAAAGAACGCGCGGGAAAAAAAACCCGCGGAGCAAAAGCACATGTGCAGACTTAAAGAAGAGAAAATATAATTCAATTAGGAGATAAATGAACGTCTCGCAGGTGGACGAGGATTCTGACCCGCGAGACTTAAGTGTCTGAAATGGCCATTTTCTTTCATTAAACGTGAAACTTGATCTAGAACAACAACTGGCTCATGTCTCTGCGCGGGAAAATGATTGCCCTGATTACGCGCCATTATGTGTGACAGGCGCGCTCTATTAGCGTGTATAAAGAAATTGTCCTTGACGTCCAAAATTTGACCAAAAATACACAGGCATTCACAGGATAGTAAAAAAGTACTTATTTACCGGGAAATTGCGAGGCCGTGTTAAAGTTGCAAATCCTGTCAAAATATAGACCCGCGCGCCAGCATGACAAACTGAACATACATGTCACACAACAGAGCAATTCATTACATGAGGACACAATCACACCCAGTAACACGTCAAATCCCTTTGCATTCTTTAAAACGAAAGTTTCAATTCGAATTTACGTTGTGACGTCACAGAACAAGTTTCACAAAGAGCTTTTTATTTTCTAATTTTTTACCTAAACATGCAAACAAATAAATCGATATAAAACATCAAGAATTGTATTAATCTCCAAAGTAAACGGGCTACGTATAGACAAGAAGGATCTTTACTGAACCGAATAATCGCTGAACCTTGATGTTGTGTGTGCACGTGCATGCGATCGTTTCAATGCCAATAGCATTTTGAGTGGCAAAATGAAGCCCCATCTGCGAATGATTTCCAGATCAGCCCGTTTGTGTTTGAGACTAAAGCTTAAGGCCCTGCTCTCTCTCTCTCTCTCATTCTCTCTTTTTTTTCTTGGTTATTACACACATTTTCCCGGAAAGTTGAACCGTCGGACTCGCTGCATTTATGCCGAAGAATGCAAAGGCTCGTGCTCTTCTTTGGACTCGTCACTCTCGGCACATGCACGCGCTCTCTGAGAAATCGCTTCAAAAAATATGGACCATCATTTCAAAGTCTTCAAATGCACTGGCATATGTTAACCCAAAACAGATATACACACGCATAAGGAAAATACTAAATGGGATTGTTTCTGAAATACTGAGTCTCTCGATTATAACCTTTGTTGGCGGCTTCAAACCCAACAGCGAGGCATTAATGTGGCGATTATTGTCAAATATTCATCTAAAGTCTGTCACTTCAATCCAAGAATTTTCCACCTGAAAATTGCCAACAATGCAAATGGGATGAATCCTGATGAATATTCGCTGTTTTAAAGCGAAAGGCTATAAAAGCTCAATAATGCGCTCACACAGGCCTTATGTGACTCATATGGCAAATTAATAATTGAGGAGTTTCATTTTAAATTGTGTGCCTGTCTACAAACTATTTTGTATGACTATGAATTTCTGAGGTTTAATCCGTTCATTTGGTGTTTTTCGCTGTTTTGTTCATCAATAGCGCTGGGAAATCTGCTGTTTCGCAATCATCGCAATCACTTTACACACTATATGTGCATTTCAGCTCTTCATACCTGAATCCATCAGGACAGATGCGATGACTGAATCCTGAAACACTGATCATCTCCACCTGCTCCTCAACGCAAACTCCGAGAACCATAATGCAATTACAGTCGTCTTGTCTGAAGAGTGATTGTGTCTTCATTTTCAACTTGAATACAATAAAACACACCCATCATCTAGGCCTACTTCAAAGGCTTTTTTTTTTTTTTTTTCAAATACTTTATCTATTAAGATTTGCATGTACGAATGTTTTATGTTCATTTTGTCTAATGCACATTATTCTACCTTCGCCATGTCAGATTAACCACAATAGATCAAGCGAAATGCAAGCTATACCATTTTTATTGAAACATAATTCATACATTTATATACAAAATACTTAATTGAATTCGCTGTGCAATTACATGAGTTCAGGGAGGCTCGCGAGGCCTTGTTCTGATCGCACAGTCGCGCGCATAAATCAAAGCGTTTGAAACGCGAGACAAAACAACATTAAATCATAAACCCACTACATTTATTATTACTATTATTATTATTGAACATATCGGTCATTGTTTTATTGTTATTATTGTTAGCACTGCTTTATTTGTCATCTCAATGCCTTATCGTTATGCATTTCAGTAATTCCAGTAGTCCAAAATATACTCTCTTAACATTGATTTGTCTCTACACTCTAAACAATTCTGGGTTGTTTCAGCTCATGTTTGGGTCAAATATAGACAAACCCGAACGTTGGGTTAAAAATGTAATTAATACATTTAAACCAATGGGTTTGTCCATATTTGACCCAAACAACCCAGCATTTTTAGTGTGCAATAGACTATAAATATAGATCTAAACGAGGTTGTAGAGATTCACTTTTTATGATGATCTGAAACATCTTTAGCACAATTTAGCGGCAATTTCCTAAAATAACACATGAAACCCTCTGACCTGTCTTTGCTGTTTTGTGTCTAATAATATTTTTTAATGACTCCAGTGGGCTCATGTCACGGCTCATTAATTTCATGCTTTGAGGATACAGAGAAATTACATCTCATAAAATGCGAGAAACACGAATGAAATTATGCTTCATACGTTTTAATGCTTGCTTTCTTTTTCATTAAACAAAACACGTTACACTAATATGAAAACAGGTACATGTCGAGTAAACGCTGAAAATCCACGGAGTCCGACAAACATTCGACAGATCAATATTTTCCTCTGATTGTAATATGTTGAATTGTGGGGGGAAAGTGCCAGTCTTACCGTTACCTTAAAACCGCACGCGCGGTAACGACATCAAGTGCTGTTTTCCAACCAGAAGAAAGAACATTTTGCTAAAATCATTTTCCATACATTCTGAAATAAAATCCTAGTGTTTTTACAGGAGCAAAACTGATATCAGTCCTTGGTAGAAGAAGACGAATAAAAAGGCTGTTTCAGCCCACGTTTGGAGGCAGTTCTGTGAATAAATCTCCTGTTCAGTAAACGACTGTCTTTGGTAGAATAAATACGTGAGCGCGCGTGCGTGCGTGCGTCCAGGTGTCACTGGTTTCCAGTGCAGGAGGAGGACAGGCCCCAGGCGGGCAGGCAGTACGTGTACGGGTAATAATAGGACGAATGCAGCGAGAGCAGCGGCGGTCGCAGCAGTTCTCCGGGGCTGTACTGCCTCCGGTCGTCCCGGACCAGCACTTTCACGGCCACTTTCTTCGCCGCCGGCGCCGAGGCCAGCAGATCGGCGGCCATCTGACGCCGTTTGGTTTTGTAGCGTCGGTTCTGGAACCAGATCTTGACCTGCGTCTCGGTGAG
Source organism: Coreius guichenoti (assembly GCA_039654105.1). NCBI lineage: Eukaryota > Metazoa > Chordata > Actinopteri > Cypriniformes > Gobionidae > Coreius > Coreius guichenoti. The sequence continues at coordinate 816,769 of CM077173.1, forward strand.
TTTGAGAGAGGCCGCGAGGTCCGCGCGCTCCGGGCCAGAGAGATAGCGCTGGTGATTGAAGCGCCGCTCGAGCTCGAACACCTGCGCGTGAGAGAACGCGGCGCGGGAACGCTTCTTCCTCTGCTTGGGCTGATCGCCGCTCTTCTCCTCGGCCGCGTTACAGTCTGGAGAAGAATCACAAACGCCTTTAGTTTAAAAACTACATAAGACAAACTTTGAAACTGTCTTGAAAAAGCCTAGCCAGAAAGTTTGAATTAATTTTAAAAGCTTGAAGGTTTTCAGTTTGGAATAGTTTTAAGTTTTAGTTTAGTCATTTTAAAAGCTAGTTAGCTAGGATAAGCTAGATAGATCGATAGATAGATAGATAGATAGATAGAAGTTTACTGAGGTCTACTGAGCCTATCCAACTGTCAAAATTTTAATTTTTGAATTTTGACGGTTGGAGTTTGAACAGTCTTGGCTCGTTTGAACATTTCGTCTATGCAAGTCTATGGGATTTTTCCGAGTCATTTTTAGGAAAACCTTAAATCGGATCAATTTGAAAAGATAGTCTGAGTTTGGTGGATGTAGCTTTGAAACAACAACAACAACAACAATAATAATAATAATAATAATGTTTTAATTTAATTTTTCAAGCCAACTTAATAAAGATCCCAAAGGGTGATGCCACAGAAGAACCTAGTTCATAAAAGAACCATTTTTTCTTAGTGTGACGAACATTTTTTTTTAAATCTAAAGAACGTTTTTCCAAGAACCTTTAGTGGTTCCATGGCTGATCGATCCCAATTAAGAACTTTTTAGGAGGTATGAATCAAGCAGCTGTTCTTGCTGGAGCTCAAAGCAAACGGTTCTTGACTCACCGGACACGCAGTCGCTCAGGCCCTTGCAGTGTTCCGCCGCCGTGGACTCCTGATCCGTTTCGTCCGCTAAATCTGCGTCTTTCTCGGTCTTTGCGTCGCTTTGCGCTTTCGTGTCGTTGTCCTCGCTCAGCCCGGAGTCCGAGTCGTAGTTCTTATGCTCCCTCTCATCGCTCCTATCCGCTCCGTCCATTTCATCGAAGATTTTCCAGCACGCGCTTTTCGAGAAACACACATCCAGATCGTTGAGATGCCGAGACTCCTCTTTTCTGTTCAGAATGGCTTGAATGGAGAACGGCATCAGAGAGTTACTGCGCACAGCCATTTTAAGCAGGAAAAGTCACTGTCGATCACACAGCAACGGGGTTACGCGCTCCAGATCCGGATCGAGTGGAGATTGAGTCCCGTGGCGGCAGTTCGGTCGCATCGCGCCCCGCGTGAAGGGAGTTTTTGTGGATGCGCATCCACGTCGCCAGAGCGCGAGTGTGAGTGTGAACACACAGCGCTACTATCCACTTCACCTGTGGCTGACACTGACCCTCAACACACTCCCATTGGCCAGTCGGGCAGCTGTAGCGCGTTCTGATTGGCTGTGTGGAACTTGCTCATATTTACAGCAGAACACCCAGAACGCCTTACCCTTTAACCCTTAAACACCCGAGGAGAGAATGAACAGATATCAATGACCCTTTAAAATCACACTGACGACTAAACACGAGCTGCTGACGAAAAAGGCCCAACAAAACGCAGATTGAACGCACAGAATTATTGCGCTGAACGTTTTTACGGAGTAAAATAACCGCAACTCTATAATAATCGTGTTCAGTAACATCTCATAAATAGGCTACTCGTTTATATGTGTGATTTATTCTCAGCTCACTGGTCAAGTGGATTTACACCATATAATACTAGGCTGAATACCTGTAAGTAACTCCTACTCTCTGTTCGCATTTGATTAATTAACGCATCATGGCTAAAGGTGTTTGTGCTCTTCTTTTATTTAAGATATGGTCATGAATTATTTGTTTTATCTTTATCTTATCTTTTGATTGATAAAAACACTGTCAGAATCAAAACCGCATATATATATATAAATAAATAAACTAATAAACTAATTTAAAATAAAATATCTCGTCAAACAAATTTCGACTCTTATCCGCGTCATATTTGAGCATGTTTTCTTTTGGCCATTCAAAATGAACGGGGCCTAAAATCGGTACAAGAAAAATATGAATTTTATGAATATGCGTCACATCACATTTCGATTTAACAGCACTAGTAATAATTGTAAATAATATTCGCCTAATCACAACAAACCGGACAGCAATAAACACACAATCCTTTCTTCATGTTCGATTTTTCTCCTGATTCTTATTTTTGAAGCAGCCGATTTTTCCTCAAATGTATTGCGTAAATCAGGAAGTGTAGCATTAAATAATTCTAAAATAGATTTTCTTTTTGTTATATTGCTTCTCTGACACACACACACACACACACACACACACACACACACACACATATATATATATGATAGATATTGTGAATGACAAAAATAAAATCTAACTAAACTACTGTTAAAGTGTTATTTCAGTAAATTAATGAATAGCTGAAATTAATTGATTTAATAAGCCAAGTTTATTGAGCGTTGACGGGAAATGATCACATGTAATAAAAACTTTGATTGTTAAATGATGCCGAATAATAAATCATCTTGCTCGCGTTTTTATTCTAAATGTTTATAATCGCTCCTCTTTACGGAGATCATGTTTGAAGTCATTTTTCTCCGGTTTTGTCTAATCGAGAATGATGAGGCTATACATATTTTTCTGTCATGTTTTTAACTAAAGCGCAATGACAGAAAATATAGATTCTGCTGCTTTATTTCATTAAATATTTAAATCAACACAAATTACAGAATTACGGCTGACTTTTAATACGACACGATCAAATAATATAACTTTCACCTGTGGATCTGATTAATTTAGCAGGAGAATATCTTTATTCTCCTGCTAAATTAATCAGAATCAGCCTCATTTACATGCACACACATTTAAATGATATAAATTGTATTTTCCCCGCGCATAAATGTTTGTAGTTCGGGAACATGATGTTTATAAATGATTTTAAATTCTTAGTAAATGGTAAGGTAAGACAGCTCTCTCCATCTAGCGGCCGCGCGCATCACTCACGCGCGTTCCTGTCTGATAAAAGTGATGCGTGTGTGTGTGTGTGTGTTCGCGCGTGGGATCACCGTGGGCGTGCACGCGTTCGAGAACTTGGCCCGCTCGTGAAGCATAAATTGCGCGCGCATGCAGAGGGCTAATGAAAAAGTGAACGCGCCAGGCGCAATAAACCTCAAAAGACCTGCTTATATTTGTGTGTGTATTGAGTCTGAATGTGTGTGTGATGTTTAACAGCATCTGACAGACCTTCTGTGTGCAAAAACCTCAGAGCAGACAGTTTGAGAGGAATAAGCAGCAACTCCCAGGGAAAGAATGGCGTGACACAGATGACAGCATCTCAGGTCAGTAAAGCCGTTTTTCTGTTTTAATTCCGGGCATGTGCAGCGATTTAAAGCCCACGGAGTCCAGATGCGTGTGGACACACACACACACACACACACACACACACACACACACACACACACACACACACACACACACACACACACACACACAGATGAAAAAAAGGAAAACCCTGAATCAGTCAAACGCGCATCGGGTCGCGAGCACAGGTAGCCTCTGAACTGCTTACACACATCTCTGTCTGTCTGTCTCTCTGTGTCTGTGTCTGTCTGTCTCTGTCTCTGTGTCTCTCTCTCTCTCTGTCTGTCTGTCTGTGTCTCTGTCTGTCTGTCTGTGTGTGTGTGTGTGTGTGTGTGTGTGTGTGTGTGTGTGTGTGTGTGTGTGTGTGTGTGTGTGTGTGTGTGTGTATTATTAACCCATGGCTTTTCAACCCTATCCGAACATTCAAGACGCGGCTATTTTCATGTAGAAAGACAGTGGTGAACCCAATAAATACTGTGCGAAATGGATATTATAAATGTGTAAAATCGTTAGTTTTTCTATTACACGACATCATTAATGCATTTTATTCACTTATACTTAATTTTAATCAAACATAATAATGCATTTTTATTTAAATCAATATCATTATTTAAAATCAAAATATTTATTTAAATTTTTTTTTATATGTACTTAAGTCAAATTTTATTTAAATCAAATGTGTATTGCTTGTTTAATCAATTTGTTCTAATATATACATATTTATACAAACAAAATGTATTTAATTCATTTTATTTTATTCAAATGTATTTATTTAAATATTTTTACACTGCTTTTCGTATTTAATATTTTTAAGTGTTTTTATTTATTTCGTTTTATCAAATTTCTTTATTTTGTTTTTCTAAATCAAATAATTTATTTTAAATGTTTTTATTTATGTAGCCTATGTATTTTTATTTAAATCAAATTTAAAATTTTAAAATCAATATCATTATTTAAATCAAATTGTATTTATTTTAAATGTTTTTATTTATGTACTCTTCAAATTTTATTTCAATCAAATGTGTATTATTTAATTAATTTGTTCTAATATATTAATTTATTAATTATTATATATTTATACGAACAAAATGTATTTAATTCATTTTATTTTATTCAAATGTATTTATTTAATCTTATTTTTATATTTTTACACTGCTTTTCGTATTTATATTTATTTAAATAGTTTTATTTAGTTTTATAAAATGTATTTGTTTATTTAAATCAAATAATTTAATAATTTTTATTTATTCATTTTTACACTGCTTTTCGTATTTATATTTATTTAAATAGTGTTTATTTATTTAGTTTTATAAATTTATTTGTTTATTTAAATAAAATAATTTAATCATTTTTATTTATTTTAAACGTTTTTATTTATGTACTTAAGTAAAATTTTATTTCAATCAAATGTTTTAGTTTCTTATTGTTTAATCAATAATATATTACGTTTTATTTATTATTAATTTATTTATTTAAACAAAATGTAATTCACTTTTATTTTATGAAAAATGTATTTAATCTTATTTTTATTTATTTATTTTTACACTGCTTTTCGTATTTATATTTATTTAAATAAGTGTTTTTATTTAGTTTTATAACATTTCTTTGTTTATTTAAATCAAATAATTTATTTTAAATGTTTTTATTTATTTATGTACAATAGAAAATGCTGGGTTGTTTTAACCCAAATTTGGCTCAAATATGGACAAACCCTGCTGTTGGGTTACATTTTTAAATTAAATTTTTAACCCAAAGGTTGGGTTTGTCCATATTTGACCCAAATTTGGGTTAAAACAACCCAGCATTTTCTATTGTACATACAATTTATAATCAAATTAATTAATTTATTTCAATCAAATGTGTTAGTTTATAAATTATTTAAATCAATTTGTTTTCATCTGATATATTGATTTACTTTTTAAATACAAATATCAATTATTTTTTATTTCAGTTTTTTATTTTATTACTTTTTGCATTGTTTACTCAGCTTTTCGCTAATTGTTTCCGCGGACCTGATTGAAAGCCTCTGGCGGGAACCTGAAGGCAGACATCGCGCGCGCGAGCAGAACACGTGTTAATCTGTTGTTATGTCTTTGTTTTCTGTATATTAATTTTAGCAGGTAAATAAAGGCCTGCAGATGGAATGGATTGAGTCACGTGAGTCTTTCAGCCAAACACACGCGCTTCTCTGTGAATGTGGCGCCGCCGTGTGGACAATCACAGTAATGGACAACAACGAGAAAGAGAAGATAAAAACCGCTTTTAAATGAGAAGATTTTATATGTATTATTCGACAACTGGAGGATGAGCCATCACAATGCAAATGTTTGTAATGTTGCTTAATGTGTGTGTGTGTGTATGTGTGTTGTTTTGACAGTACTTGTGTTGTGTATATGCCTATAGCATTTAAGATAATATTGTAAAGAGATTTTTAATGTCAGATAGGCTTAAATAAATGTTATAATTTAAAGTTTAAATTATGATGACTACAGACTAACACCAACTTCATATGCAAAATTGCTTATACAGTATTAAGTCAAAATTAAGCATCAAAATGAGGAGTTTGTGCTTAAAACAAGAACAAATATCTGCCAATGGAGTCAGAAAAATAAAATTGTTTTCTCTCTGAATGAAGATTATTTTTCTGACTCCATTGGCAGATATTTGTTCTTGTTTTAAGCACAAACTCCTCATTTTGACAAAACTCAAATGTTTAATTTTTTGCAGTGTATTTACTTTAGGAATCAATTTTCAATTCCCAAAGCGACTGTATGTCTGTGCTGGTGTGTGTGTGTGTGTGTGTGTGTGAGGCTTTAGGAGAGCGGTCAGAGCAGGACGACAGCACTAGTTAGTGTGAGTATAAATGAGCCGCATGTGAAGGAAATAACTGAAGGGAACATCTGAAGTGATCATATTCATATTCAGCCTCCTGCTGGAAGAAATGAGCTCGTCTCTGTAAAACACACACAGCTGCTTCCTCTGCTCCAGATTAAAACATCCAGTAATGAATGAGTGAGGGAATAAACTGTTCTTAGTTCAACCGCAGAAATAAAAGCCTCTCGTCTGTTCTCTCTCTCACACACACACTCTGCTCCTCTGGTGAACTGACCAGAACAATAAACTCAATGTCAAAAACCTTAAACTTTTTAAACAAAACATAAATTTTTTTGATAAACTGATGATATACACCGATCAGGCATAATATCCTAATATTGTGTTGGTCCCCCTTTTGCTGACCCATCAAGGCATGGACTCCACTAGACCCCTGAAAGTGTACTGTGGTATCTGGCACCAAGATGTTAGCAGCAGATCCTTTAAGTCCTGTAAGTTGCGAGGTGGGGCCTCCATGGATCCACATGGATGGCAGGACCCAAGGTTTCCCAGCAGAACATTGCCCAAAGCATCACACTGCCTCCGCCGGCTTGCCTTCTTCCCATAGTGCATCCTGGTGCCATGTGTTCCCCAGGTAAGCCACGCACACGCACCCGGCCATCCACGTGATGTAAAAGAAAACGTGATTCATCAGACCAGGCCACCTTCTTCCATTGCCCCGTGGTCCAGTTCTGATGCTCACGTGCCCACTGTTGTCGCTTTCGGCGGTGGACAGGGGTCAGCATGGGCACCCTGACTGGTCTGCGGCTATGCAGCCCCATACGCAACAAACTGCGATGCACTGTGTATTCTGACACCTTTCTATCAGAACCAGCATTAACTTCTTGAGCAATTTGAGCTACAGTAGCTCATCTGTTTGATCGGACCACACGGGCCAGCCTTCGCTCCCCACGTGCATCAATGAGCCTTGGCCGCCCATGACCCTGTGGCCGGTTCACCACTGTTCCTTCCTTGGAGCACTTTTGATAGATACTGACCACTGCAGACCGGGAACACCCCACAAGAGCTGCAGTTTTGGAGATGCTCTGACCCAGTCGTCTAGCCATCACAATTTGGCCCTTGTCAAACTCGCTCAAATCCTTACGCTTGCCCATTTTTCCTGCTTCTAACACATCAACTTTGAGGACAAAATGTTCACTTGCTGCCTAATATATCCCACCCACTAACAGGTGCCATGATGAAGAGATAATCAGTGTTATTCACTTCACCTGTTATGCCTGATCAGTGTATGTCTATATTATAAAGTTAATAATTAAACAGTAAAATAAAAGTCACACTTCGGAACCTCGGATCAATACTGGAATTTTTAATAAAAAGGTAAAAATATAAAATGGAACAATGACATTCACAGAATGAGCATCTTTATGGTGACAGAAATATGACACACACACACACACACACACACACACACACACAGCAGCCGTCAGTCTGAACATCAGCTCTTGACAGAGACTCATTTCTCAGCCTCTCACAGACTCTCTCACACTCTCTGACCTTAAAACAACTAACAAGCATGAACATGACGAGGTCAAGCGCAGAAGAGCGACGCTGGATTCATCGTTTGGTTCTTTTTGCAGGCGGATCTTCAGGTTTCTGCCCTCCGCGTGTGCGAGAGACTGGAGGACTCGTGTCGCGCTTCCGTCCTCTCACCGATCTGAGAGAGAGAGAGAGAGAGAGAGACACAGAGAGAGAGAGAGAGAGAGAGAGAGAGAGAGAGAGAGAGAGAGAGAGAGAGAGAGAGACAGAGAGAGAGAGAGAGAGAGAGAGAGACACAGAGAGACAGAGAGACACAGAGAGAGAGAGAGAGAGAGAGAGAGAGAGAGAGAGAGAGAGAGAGACACAGAGAGAGAGACAGAGAGAGAGAGAGACAGAGAGAGAGAGAGAGAGAGAGAGAGAGAGACACAGAGACACAGAGAGAGAGAGAGAGAGACACAGAGAGAGAGAGAGACACAGAGAGAGAGAGAGACAGAGAGAGAGAGAGAGACAGAGAGAGAGAGAGAGAGAGAGAGAGAGAGAGAGAGAGAGAGAGAGAGACACAGAGAGACAGAGAGAGACAGAGAGAGAGAGAGAGAGAGAGAGAGAGAGAGAGAGAGAGAGAGAGACACAGAGAGACAGAGAGAGAGAGAGAGAGAGAGAGAGAGAGAGACAGAGAGAGAGAGAGAGACACAGAGAGACAGAGAGAGAGAGAGAGAGAGAGAGAGAGAGACAGAGAGAGAGAGACACAGAGAGAGAGAGAGAGAGAGAGAGAGAGAGAGAGAGACACAGAGAGAGAGAGAGAGAGAGAGAGAGACACAGAGAGAGAGAGAGAGAGAGAGAGAGAGCGAGAGAGAGAGAGACACAGAGAGACACAGAGAGAGAGAGAGAGAGAGAGAGACACAGAGAGAGAGAGAGAGAGAGAGAGAGAGACACAGAGAGAGAGAGAGAGACACAGAGAGACACAGAGAGAGAGAGAGAGAGAGAGAGACACAGAGAGAGAGAGAGAGAGAGACACAGAGAGAGAGACAGAGAGAGAGAGAGAGAGAGACACAGAGAGAGAGAGAGAGAGAGAGAGAGAGAGACACAGAGAGAGAGACAGAGAGAGAGAGAGAGAGAGACACAGAGAGAGAGAGAGAGAGAGAGAGAGAGAGAGAGAGAGAGAGAGACACAGAGAGAGAGAGAGAGAGAGAGAGAGAGAGAGAGAGAGAGACACAGAGAGAGAGAGACAGAAAATGAGAGTCTGTTCAGTTACACACAGACACACACACACTCAACGATCTAAGACAGAACACAAGATAAGATAAGACAGAAGTTATACACACACACACACACACACCTCTGCACTGTATGAACACTGCTAGTCAGTGCTTGAATTGAATCAAGTGTAATGGGGGTCCCCACCATAACAATGTTTTTGTGAGGGAGGGGGTGTTGGGGTAAATCCTGCAACAGGGCCGGACGCAGGGTTTTATAATCAGCGAGGTCAGTTGCTAGGGGAGCTCGGGGCATTTCGATTTTCCTGATCTACACAAGTGCATTTGAAGGCCAAATCATTGGATAAGAGTAGCTTTAAACGCATGTCAGTGTGCAGTGGCATACATTATCAAGCAGATTAACATGAGAATCAGTTTAAATGTTGCAATGAATGATCCACACTACAAAATGGAAATTGAAATTAAAACTGTTGACAATACACAATCTCGTACTCCAAACAGGAACGGCCTTAAATGAGAAATGTTTCAATTACAGATGTTACATTTCAATGAAATGCCAATGCAATCCTTCTGTGTCCAGAGGCAAATGAGCACCAGAGATCCGTTTCAGAAACTTGTTTCTTTCCTGAATTAATCATTAACTGAACGGATTAGTCCGAAAACATTGGTTCAATCACTCACTTATAAAGACACCTACTGGCTTCAGACGAGCGCAGTGATCAAACGGTGAAATATTCAAACAGATATACAAAATGACCTGTATGTCTCCCTTCCCAAAGCTGAGCTTTGATTTGATCTCAAACGTTTTGACATCGATGAGCGCTGAAGCAGCTCAGGTGAGAAGGCCGTTATCGCACTGTTTTCCCTGTTTATTTATTTACATACTGTTGCATAAGTAATTTCACAAGCTGACTAAATCACACGACTGCAAGACTATGAGCATTTCACACACTCACAAAATATAAAATACAATATAATCTACATAATTTAAAACATTAAGACAAGCTCATTATACAAGGGAAATAATATTAGCCTACAGATCCAGAGGAATTGGGTTGCTTACAGTTAAGTCATGCACGATCATTTAGATGTATTTTTCATTTAAATAATTTGTTTTGATGACACTGTATTACTATTCTAACATTTTATAAATATTGCAATGGAAAATGAGTATGCCTGAATGTGTGAAATGTGTGTGTCCTACAGTAGGAACAAAAGCCCAACAGGAGTAGATAAACAGCCTTTTAAAGAGAAATGACAAGCCTCAAAATACAGTCACATGAATTAATGTAGAAAATTCATTCATGAAATTTAGGGGACCCCTCCTAAGTCTATGGTTTCCTTCTTATGGGGGTCCCGGACCCCCACAGCACCCCCTCAATTCAAGCGCTGCTGCTAGTAATTTCACATTGAAACACATTGAACTAGATGAGTTTAACAAGATCGAAGGTTTTAAGTTTGCATCAGTTTTAAAAGCTCGAAGTTGTCGCTCAAGACAGACAGACCGTGTGTTCGGGGAGTTTTCCTCTTTCCCGCTGAGTTTACTCAGAGCTCGAGTGGACGGTTTGCTGGGTTTATTCCTGAAACACAAACGACAGACATGAGGAATGATTGACTGGTGTGAACGTCGCCGTGTCTGAGGATCCGGCCGTACTTCTCTGCCTCCAGACGGGACGCGGCGCGGGTCGTCGCTCGGGGTTTGGTCTCCTCTTCGTCCTCCTCCTTTTCTCCGTCTCTTTTCTCTGATGTTCCTGTATCTGTGAACGGGAGGAACAGACTGAAATCCCAGAGAACTGCCGGCCACATGGGAGAGCCGGGAAATGAGGACAGGAAAAGTGTGAAAAATTAATAAAAAAATATTAAAAATAAATAAATAAATTTGATTACAATAACAAACATTTGATTAAAACAAACAACAAAAAAAAAACAGATTAAAATAAATGAGTAAAATAAGTAAATCAATAGTACTATATAACAGTACAAAGAGTAATAAAAACAATTGTAATCAATAATAAACAGATTAAAACAAACAAATAATCACATTAAAATAAATAAATGAGTAAAAAATGATAAAGTAAAGTAAATAAAAATTTGAAAATGAGAATTGATAAATTCAATACTATAAAAGTACTATAACGAGTAAGAAAAAAACAATCGTAATCAAAAATTAGATTAACATAAATTAATAAACATTAGATGAAAACAAAAAATGAATACGATTAAAAGGAATTAACTGAGTAAAAACAAATAAAGATTAGATTAAAATAAATGAATAAAGAGAATTAAATTAAAACAAACAAACAAATAAATTAGATTAAAATAAGCAAATAAATGAGTAAAAATAGATTAAAATAAATGAGTAAACAAATTAAATACTGTACTATAATGAGTAAGAAGGGAAAAAAATTAATACACTTTAAGGTGACAGTTACACATTACTACATGTACTTACTATAGTAATAACAGTAAATTATGCATAATTACAAGTAACCAACCCTAAACCATACACTAACTGTAACTCTATAGTAAGTACATGTAGTTCATTAATATTACTCAGTACAATGTAATTACATCACCTTAAAATAAAGTGTAATGTGGTAATGTGGTATCCTGTACTAGTGTAATGTGTGTGTGATCAGATGAGTGTGTGGACGTAATGAGGAGTAGATCTCCAAACACACGTGTCAAAGGCTGTGTATGATGTGATATCACGGCTCTCGTACCCGAGTCGTCAGTGGCAGAGGACGCTTTGGAGGGTCGTCCGCGGCGGGCGGGTTTCCTCTGAACAAACACACACACACACACACACACACGTGTCAGTCATTGATTCATATGTCTGATGGTTTAGTGTCAGGAGTGTTTGTTTGCTCACAGTCACATCTTCATCTTTCCTCTCCTCGTCTTCATCACTGGCTTTGATCACGTCCTGATCTTCAGACGGACTCGCTGAGAGAAACATCAAAGACGGACCATTCAAGCTTCATTCTGTATGACTTTCTGACTGCTGTTTTACATACAATGGCAATGAATGGGGACGGGCACTGGACAACTGACCTTCATCTCGTCTGTGTTTGGCTGATTGTTCTGGCTCTTTCTTCACTTCCGCTGCTGAGCAGAGAAGCTCGTCTGATCTCTTCCGTTTCAGGGCAGGTTTCACTGCAGAAAGAGAGAAACTGATTATCTTACAGACAGAGAGACAGACAGGGTGTGTGTGTGTGTGTGTGAAGGAGTGTCACCTGAAGGAGTGTCTCTGATCTGAGCAGCGGAGCGTCGACTCCTGCGGCCCTGCTGATAAAAACACAAACACTTCAGTCCCATCATAAACAAAACATTGATCACATGACCTGGAATAAACATCTTATCAAAGTCTAAGGTTTGGTATAATCTGACGGCCATGACATTTCTCTCTAATTTGGTGAAAAAGTTGGACTTTGCTAGCAGTGAATTTAACTTCTGAAAGCAACTTCCAGGTTAATTTAATCTTTAAATTGACGACTCATTCTTTTGCTCTGAACAGTGTTAATACTGTTAACTAAAAAACCTGAAACAATTAAAATCATTTTTGTTAAGGCAAGAGATAGAGAGATATATAAAAATCACATACTTAAACCGTTCATTAAGACAATTGTTTTGTATTACAAGTTTTCTTAAATGTTTAAATATGCAAATTAGGCATTATCTAATTAAATATGCACTAATCTGCATACATTTCCAGCACATCAATCTGAACATTGGATAAAGCCAGGTTCAAAATTCTTGTTTGATTTCGTTGACATATTAGAATTAAAGGTTTTTAGTGAGGGGATTTTGGATTTCTCTTTTTATCACTCCATAAATCAGAAAGTACTGTCAACAGCCAGAAAAACACACATTTTCACCATGTTTTTAGGAATAACATGTTAAATATATACCATGCAAGTGATATATGAACAAACCCCACAGTAAAAACCTTCAGAATATAGATATGAATAAAACTCTAAGTTTTGGTGTGTGTAAGTGTTACTGAAGTTCATTTTGAGAAAACATCCTTTATGGAAATTTAAATCTACAAACGCAAATAGATAAAGATCAATAAAATGTGTATTTTGGATGTTTTCTTTCCACCAGTCTGAAAAGAAGACATGTTACGGAGGCAAAATAAACCACAATCTCAAAACTAAACCAAGCCTCTTAATTGAAATAAAGCTGAAATTAAATAAAATATAAACATTACATTTTATCTTAAATGTATATCAAAATTGATAATGCTGCCTTGGAAACTAACTATAATAAATAAGTTGAAGTACTAAAATAAATATAAATTATAGCTAAACAGAAATATCTAAAAAAAAAAAATCTAATTAAATTGGTAAAAGCACCTAAAATTACTAAAACTTAATTAAAATGAAAACTGAAAACGTAAAAACAAAAGCCAATTCAAAATATGAATATTTTAATAGTATATAAATAACACTGGCTCTAACAGTGACGTTTTCATGGGTCTCATTATCATCATAAACCATCATAAACTATTTCAGAAAGTCGATTCTTTGTTATATTCACATAAACACTACATGAACTGACCCAGGGTTTCTGCGGGTTATGAAGGTAAATTTAAACCCTTTATAAGACAAATTAAAGAAAATTAAAGGATTAAATTGAAGGGAACATAACATGTCAATATGTTCTCTAAATGTAAATGTCTAAGCACACAATGAGTTATATTAGTGACACTTTAAAGTTTGAGAATACAATTTCCTCCATAACTTTAATTTTACACACACACAAAAAAAATAGCTTAAAGTTTAAGATGAGAAATCTTGGGATAAGAAATATCTTGTGAAAGTGATTTTATGATTAAAACAAGAACAAATATCTGCCAATGGGTTCATAAAAATCAACTTAATTCAAATGTAAGTAATTTTCATACCCAATGACAGATATTTGTTCTTGTTTCAAGCATAAACGCATTTAATTTAGCTAAATTTCTCAGAAAACAAGACTTAATTTCTTCATTTTGCATGTCATTAAATGTCTCTTGATTTAAGGATGTTTAGAATTTGTGCTGGAAAACAAAAATCCTTATTTTTTGGAGTGAAAATTTGAAATTTAATTATTCTGTTTTGTGGACTCTGCTTTAATGGTCAGATTAAATGTGACTGACTTTCGTTCATCTTCAGAACACAAATGAAGATATTTGTAACGAAATGGAAAGATTTCTGTCCTCCATTGACAGTCTAAGCAACTTCCACTGACGCTTCAGACAGTTCATAAAGAGATGGTGAAACTGATCCATACGGATCGAGCGGATTATTCCAGATGTTCTGAAGAGACTCGATGGCTTTATATGATGAAGGAAAGTCTGACGGGTTTGGAACGACATTAGGGCCAGTAAATGATCACAGGATTCTCATTTTTGGGTGAACTGGCCCTTTAAGTGTCTGACCTACTTTTGATCTTTTCATCCAAAAGTTGACAAATTGTGTGACATTAAATTACATTTTTGAATGGATTCTGCAATTCAGTCCACGTTTTCCGCATCGCAGAAATCATAGAGCCCTAATTTAATGCCATGATATTGAATTTAAGATTTCTGCTCCAATTTAAGACATATTTAAGGCCTTAAATTGTGGAAGGTCAAATTAAGATTTTTTTGTACGATCTTATTAAATGCAGAATGTCTCTGATTTTAATAATTTTTTCAAATTGATTATCGTGTGGAAGTCTTGGTGGACAACAAACTCGACTTAAAATTAGGAAAAAGACAAAATACAAAAAGTTATCATTAAAATAGCTATTATAATTCATTTTTTCAAAATTAGAATTGTTTTTTTTTTTTCTGTAAATCAAAACTGAAGAATCTAAACACAAACAACTGCACCTCTTTTGGCTCCTCCTCTACAGCTGGCTCCGCCTCCTTCGGTTGTGAAGCAGAGCCTTATGGGAAAGAGCAGAAAAACGGTCACATGACCAGGAGCGTGTGTGGAGAACAGCTCACTGCGGGTGCAACTGAGACTCTTACGCGTTTCTCTCGGTGGAGCATCAGATGCTTTGGAGGATCTTCCTCTGCGTGGAGTCCTGCTCGCTCCGGAACTCTCCTCCTCTTCATCATTGTCATTGTCATCATCATCATCATCTTCTTCCTCCTCACACTGTCAGACACACCACACACTTTAATAGAAGAACAGACAGAGACAGACAGAGAGCAAAGAAGACTCACCTCTTTATTAGATGTTTGCTCTTTTTCATGATCAGTTCTGGTTTGATTTGCTGCAGTCAGAGAAACAAAGTTTAATTTCAGATTCTACAGCTTATTCATTCAGGAATGCTTTTAATACGAGGTTATTTTACATTAACACACACACACACACCTGCCCTCTGAGCCGATGATCGTCCTCTCCGCGCGCCGCTCTCTGTCGGCTCCACCTGATCACACAAAGTCATTAATGACATGCGCATGATTTCTGTATAATATCTGCTGATGAAACGATTCTGATTCGTTACCGTCTCAGAGGAGTCTGATGACTTCTGTTCCTGCTCGTCTGAGACAGATGCACCGCCTGCATCAGACACACGGGTTACTCTGAGACAATCACACACTCATCATCAGAAACACACACACACTTCTAACCATCACTGTAACTCACCTGTGTCTGTAGAGCCGGTCTGCGCAGGCTCAGCTGTGTCTACTGTACGAGTCTGTGTGGGCTCATCTGCATCGGTCTCTGTGTCTGCGGTGAGGGTCTGTGCAGTCTCAGCTGTGTCTGCAGAGAATGTCGACCCAAGTTCTACTGTGTTTTCCATGAGGCTCTGCACAGGCTCATCTGCATCCGTCTCCTTTGTGTCTGCAGTGAGGGGCTGCGCAGGCTCAGCTGTGTCTACAGTGACTGTTGTTGTTGATTCAGCTGTGTCTTCAGTGAGGGCCTGCGCAGGGGACTCAGCCATGTCTGCACTGAGGGTTTGTATTGTCTCAGGAGTGTCTGTAATGAGGGTCTGCATGGGCTTGGCAGCATCTGCAGCGAAAGTCTGCACTGACAAGTCTGCGTCTGCATCTGCATTGAAGGTCTGTGTCGGCTCAGCTACATCTGCAGTGACAGTCAATGTGGATTCAGCTGCATCTGCAGTTGCAGTGATGGTCTGAGTAAACTCTGCTTCATCTGCAGTGACCATTGACGTGGATTCGGCTGCGTCTGCAGTGAGGGTCTGCGTGGGCTCAGCTGCATCTGCAGTGAGGGTCTGCATGGGCTCAGCATCATCTGCAGTGACCGTTGACATGGGCTCAGCTGCGTCTGCAGTGAGGGTCTGCGTGGGCTCGGCTGCGTCTGCAGTGACCGTTGACGTGGGCTCGGCTACGTCTGCAGTGAGGGTCTGCGTGGGCTCGGCTGCGTCTGCAGTGACCGTTGACGTGGGCTCGGCTGCGTCTGCACTGAGGGTCTGCGTGGGCTCGGCTGCGTCTGCAGTGACCGTTGACATGGGCTCGGCTGCGTCTGCAGTGAGGGTCTGGGTGGGCTCGGCTGCGTCTGCAGTGACCGTTGACGTGGGCTCGGCTGCGTCTGCACTGAGGGTCTGCGTGGACTCGGCTGCATCTGCACTGAGGGTCTGCGTGGACTCGGCTGCATCTGCACTGAGGGTCTGCGTGGACTCGGCTGCATCTGCACTGACCGTTGACATGGGCTCAGCTGCGTCTGCAGTGAGGGTGTGTGGGGGCTCGGCTGCGTCTGCAGTGACCGTTGACATAGATTCGGCTGCGTCTGCAGTGACTGTCAATGTGGATTCAGTTGTGTCTGCAGTGAGGGTCTGCTTGGACTCTGCTCTGTTTGCAGTGAGTGTCTGCGTGGGCTCGGCTGCATCTGCACTGAGGGTCTGCGTGGGCTCTGCTGCGTCTGTAGTGAGGGTCTGCGTGGGCTCAGCTGCATCTGCAGTGAGGGTCTGCATCGGTTCAGCATCATCTGCAGTGACCGTTGACGTAGATTCGGCTGCGTCTGCAGTGACTGTCAATATGGATTCAGTTGTGTCTGCAGTGAGGGTCTGCTTGGACTCTGCTCTGTTTGCAGTGAGTGTCTGCGTGGGCTCAGCTGCGTCTGCATTGAGTGTCTGCGTGGGCTCGGTTGCGTCTGCAGTGAGGGTCTGCGTGAGCTCAGCTGCTTCTGCAGTGAGGGTCTGCGTGAGCTCGGCTGTGTCTGCAGTGAGGGTCTGCGTGAGCTCGGCTGTGTCTGCAGTGAGGGTCTGCGTGGGCTCAGCCGCATCAGCGGTAACTGTAACTGTGGATTCAGTTGCGTCTGCAGCGAGGGTCTGCGTGAGCTCGGCTGCGTCTGCGGTGAGGGTCTGCGTGGTCTCAGCTGCATCTGCGGTAACGGTCAATGTGGATTCAGTTGCATCTGCTGTGAGGGTCTGCGTGGGCTCGGCTGCGTCTGCGGTGAGGGTCTGCGTGGGCTCGGCTGCGTCTGCGGTGAGGGTCTGCGTGGTCTCAGCTGCATCTGCGGTAACGGTCAATGTGGATTCAGTTGCATCTGCTGTGAGGGTCTGCGTGGGCTCGGCTGGGTCTGCTGTAAGCATTTGTGAGTCTCTCTCTTTGTCTCTTTCATCTGTCTGCTCATCACCAGCCTGAAAGAAAAGCACCAACACATTATAGGAGCTACACAGACACTCCAGCAATAAGAAAAACCCACAGGATGAATTCTTTGTTGCCAATACAGTGGATGCATTTGAAATACTGCTGCTTCTACATGAAAAATTTCATGAAAAACAAAAAACAAACAAAAAAAAAAACAATATATTGGCAAAAGTTTTGTGACGCCTGCCTTTACATGCACATGAACTTTAATGACATCCCATTCTTAATCCGTAGGGTTTAATATGGAGTCGGCCCACCCTTTGCAGCTATAACAGCTTTAACTCTTCTGGGAAGGCTTTCCACAAGGTTTAGGAGTGTGTTTATGGGAATATTTGACCATTCTTCTAGAAGCACATTTGTGAGGTCAGGCACTGATGTTGGACGAGAAGGCCTGGCTCGCAGTCTCCGCTCTAATTCATCCCAAAGGTGTTCTAGCGGGTTGAGGTCAGGACTCTGTGCAGGCCAGTCAAGTTCCTCCACACCAAACTCGCTCATCCATGTCTTTATGGACCGACGCTTTGTGCACTGGTGTGCAGTCATGTTAGAGCAGGAAGGGGCCATCCCCAAACTGTTCCCACAAAGTTGGGAGCATGAAATTGTCCAAAATGTCTTGGTATGCTGAAGCATTAAGAGTTCCTTTCACTGGAACTAAGGGGCCAAGCCCAACCCCAGAAAAACAACCCCACACCCAGGGCTGGGCGATATGGCAAAAAAATGTAATCTCGATTTTTTCAGAACGATTGGCTGATTCACGGTCGATTTCAATTTTTTTTTTTTTATGTTTAACTAGTTAACTTAAACTTAACTACAATATGATTGTCTTTATTAACCATCTGGTTAAAAATGTTCTATTCCAAGTGCACACATCTAAAGTGATCAACATGGTGTAAATGTAAAACAAATGTTTAATATATATCTTTGGAAAAAAAATATGCATGAAATATGAAGGCAAATATTGTACAAACGTATCTTAAACATATCCTATATACTCAGAAATAATATAAGAAAAATCCTAAATATTTCTTAGCCAAAAAGTAATATCAATAAATAACACCAGTGATAGGCTATTATTAACAGCAAATGCTTTGTAAAAATAGAAAATAACAGCAACTTTCAGCCTGTCACCATCATGCAAACATGAAATATCAAACATGCAGTAGTAGTTCGTCACAGGTTTTTCCATTGAGCTATTTTTCCTGTTGTTTTTATGTTCGGTGAATGTGTTTGCATGCGTCTGTTGCACTCGCGTCTCTAGCAGTGTCTAACCCATGAAACGGCGTTCTAAAAACGCGGCGCTCAAGTAAGTTCAGCTGGCGTCTAATATCTTTTTCCCCCCAATCCACTGCCCGCGTCTTGTGTTTTCAACGCAATATCTCATTCTGTGTGAACAGCCGCTTGACGTGATGTGCTCTGCTTTCACTGAGCGCGTCACACGAGAGCGGTTAATCAGGCCATCATGTGGTCGGATCATTTTCTTTTGTCATTTGTCAACATCCATATAACGTTTGCTAACATTTTTATTCAAAACCGCGATTTCTCGATTTAAAAATAATAAAAATCGCGGCAAAACATTAAATTCAAATTAATCGAGAAAAAAATAATAAAATAAAATTCGCCCAGCCCTACCCACACCATAATCTATACACCTGTAATAATTTATACACCTGTGGCCATGGAAGTGATTGAACACATGAATTCAGTGATTTGGAGGGGTGTCCCAATACTTTTGGCAATATAGTGTATGTATAATTGAAGCGAAACATCATGATTGTTCCATGCCAATAAGCATTAAAGCAGCATACACCTTGAAGTGATCGGTTCTGTGCAGTTAACTTGCTTATTTCATACAAGCCCGACAATCTGAGACGGTAGAGGATATGAGGTCATGAGCTTACCTCTGATGTCACCTCCTGCACCCCGAGAGGCTCCGTCTCCATGGATTCCACTGTGGCGGCAGATGACGCTAGTAGATGAAATAAGTTATGAGGTTTTATTATTCACATGCATATGATGATGTGCGTGTTTGTGTGTGTTAGAGTATGCGATATTGACAAAAATGAAAGCTAGATATTTTGTGTGATTGTCGATAACGATAATTTGAAGATTAGGGCAATTTTTTCTAACCTTATAAGATGTATGCATTATCTTTTATGTCAAATTCTATAATAAAGACACTATAGGCTGTTAAAGCAAATAAATCTGCTTTGTTTGGAACTATGTTCTTTGGCGAAAAAGATCATATTGTGTCTAAAGGTGTGTTCACACTTGTGATTCTGTTCTCTCGGATCAAAAAAGACGAGAAGAACGAAGTATGCTTGAGCATTCATGTCCTTTTTAGGGTCACATCTTGTGACGTCACATCCTGTTTTTGGTTCGTTTAGATATCTTTGGTCCGTGTTGTGCTCATATTTCAGTCAAACCGCACCAGAGTTCGTTTGAAAGTGGATTGAGACCCCCTGAAAATGCGGGTCTGGGTCCGCTTGTTCGGCTCAGATGGAAGCGTTCAAACTTATGCAAATGAACCGCACTAAAAGAGCAAGAGTTCATTTTAATAAAACCAAACCTGTGTGTGAACACATACTACATTGTAACTCACAATATTAACTTAATTTTATAAAACAGTTCAATAAACAAGATCACATTTGCAATCGTGCTGATATTCGGGGAAAAAAGCATGCTTGCTTGTGTGATACTGCTTAACCTCCTAAACTCCAAGGACCCCAATTCTTTTTTCCAGTATTTGCTGCCATCTAGTGGAAAGAGCCAAAACTGTCTGCAGGGTCCTAGAGCACACAGGGCCTGAGTTATACACTTTCAAAAATGAATTTATAACAAAAAAATAAAAAGCTGTTTATTACAGCTCAGACAACATATACTTAAATGTGTATCACTTTTAGAAGTGTTTTATGTAACTTCAAAGGGTTTCCTGTAAAATGACACCAAAATTGTGTATTTAGACCACTGTATGTGGGTATGGGAAGTTTTTTAATTTGGGTAGGCCAAATCCAGGCGGAAATCCCCAAAAATGGTCCCAGAGCTTAAGATGTTAATTATAATCACATATAAATATAATACAACAACTCATACAGGGGCATTTTAGCCCCCGTATCAATTTCGGTCTAACTGCATTCTACAGTGAAAGTGTGCGAGGTGCATGATAATCTATTATTGCAGACGATACACTACCTGCATCCTGGGACGAGGAGCCGCTGGCGGACTCACGGTCTTCACTGTTCGCCTCAGCGTAATACGATGCACTTCCTGTGCCTGTAGTTGTCTTCATGGCAACCTGAGAATCGGAGATGAGATCCGAGGAGCGCGCGATATCCGGATCCATGGAGAGCAGCGTAAGCGCAGCTTCCTTCATCTTCATGTCGGCCTCCGTTTCCCGCCGGGCCGCCAGCTCCGAGGCAGAGGTGCAGACGTCCATCAGGCTCAAGAGGGCGTCGGCTTCTGCTGACAGTGGGCGGGGCTCTTTGACGAGCGCGTCCTCGTCGTCTGATTCGGGAGTGACGTCGCTCAGGGCGCCATAAGGGTCGTCCGGTAGAGGTGTGGTACTGGAGACGGCTGTGGGCTCCAGTGCGGTGCCCACCGTAGGTTCTCCAGAGCCAGAACTCTCCTGCCCTCCTGACTTCCTCTCGGGATCTTTCGGCACCTTCTTCTCAGTCGTTTTCTTCGCAACCTTTGCTTTCTCCTCCGAGGTTTTCCTTTCCTCTTTCTTCTGTTCTGTGGTTCCTGCTTTAGTCTTGGCTTCTGGTTTTTTATCCGATTTGCCTGCAGCGGGACTCTGGGATTTAGACCTGTGTTTCTCAGAGAGGGATTTGACCTTCGGCCCTGCCTCCACCTTTCGGACGTCGCTCTCGGTTTCCGAGATGGATTTCTGCGGATGAGTCTTGTCTGCGGATGAATCCTTCCTGTCCGACCTCACCTTGAGCTTCTCTCCCGGTTTAGCCTCTGGATGACTCTTTGATCTCTTCAGAATCTCTTTAGGGTGCTTGTCTTTCTTCCGGCTGACCTCTGAACCCGTCTCGACCTCTGACCGCTCCTCTGAAGAGCCGGTGGAGTCCAGACGTCGGAGGCTCTTGCCGCTCACCTTCGGTTTCTCCTTCTCGTTCACGGCCGTCTTTCCTTTCTTCAGGTTCCCTTCATCTGCAGCTTCCGTCTTGATTTCTCGGGATGACACAGAACTCTTCCTGTCCGGCTTGACCTTTGACCCCTTTTTCTCATCAGATGCTCCTCTCGCAGCCCCTCCGTCTTTCTCGTCGCCTGTGGCGTCTCCAGTCTTCCGGAGTTTGTGCTTGAGTCGTTCATCAGGGCCGGCGCTGCGCTCTTTCTCCTTCTCTTTATCCTTGCGCTCCTTTTCTTTGGAGTGCGAGTCTTTCCGAACTGCTTTCCCGGCCGTCCTCTGGCGTTCCTCCGTTCCCAGCTCCAGGTCCAGGATGAAGGAGTGAACACGTTTTTTGTCAGGGAGTTTCTCCTCTCCGTCTGCCTTCTTCTTGCGCTGCTCTTCCAGATCGGACAGCCGTCGTACTGACTTCAGACTCACCGCCTTCACCTGCAGACAGACAGAGCTGTTCACTACTGACAGACAGACAGACAGAAAAAGCTGGAGAATGAGAGAAACTTACATCTTTGTTGACTGAATCACCCTCAGTGTCACTTTTCTTCCCGTCGTCCTCTTTTCTAAAAGAAAGAGTCAAGAACTACGTTTACATACGCCCTCATAATGCACTTATAATGAGATTCAGGCAATGTTGCGATTAAACTTTACCTCATGCAAACACAATACTTCACTCAAATTGATGCGATTAAGCTCATAATCGTAGTAAAATATGTGGCACATGCTGATTTTAGCTGCAATAAACAGGCATGTAAACACTCTGACAAAAGTGCACGTGTGCTTGCGATGAACACGGATTCGTAAAGATAGCATCACATTTCTGGGGTGCTGAAGAAAATGTGTTGACAACGTTGCAAGAGGTGAATATAATGCATCTAGGGGTGTGTGATATATATCATCTACAATAATATTGTTATTGTTGTTTTAACGATGTGTGATCTGACATGGAGTATGTCCCTCACTTTACAAAAACAGACCCAGAGCGCGCACACATACTCTACGTGATGTAGGTTAGACTAATGCATTTAGAGTGCACACTTTCACTGTGTGATTTACTCTATTAAAATGCATTTATAAAGCCCTCAATATTCAAGATAAGGGGCAAAAATACCTCAGTATGTCTCTATATTATATCATTTAATATAGTTACTATCACACAAAGGGTGCAGTTTTATTCTCCAAATATCAGCACGATTATAAATGTGATATTGATTTTACACCACAGTTCAATAAACAAGTTAATATTAAGTGACTTGCATTTTAGACAAAATATTGCCTGTTCTTGCTCCATTCACAATTCTCAGAATAATGAAAATTGCATCTACTCTAATTATAGGAAATAATCACATTATTGGTGCAGATGTAAATGTAGTCAATGAGAAATCATGCACCATCTGGTTTGTTAATGCATAATAAGGAGCTTTCTGAAAACGCTAGCACCAATCTGATTGGCTGGCTTTAGGGAACAAGTTACCAGATTTGACAAAGTTTGCAAGGTTTGTCAGACTGTGATCTCTACAGTGTTTTGCAGAGAGTCGTTACTGTGGACACGTCTCAACCAGAATAATCTGCAAACTGGACCGACAGACAGATATCTGGGGCTGGATTCATGAAAATATTCTTAAAAAACAAGTTAGGAAATTTCTTAAGATAAACTCTAAGAAGTTTGTAAGAATGTTCCCAAGTGCAATTCCTAGGAAGTTCTCAGATATTTTCCTCAAGAAAATGACAGCCATTGGTGTTATCTGATTAATATGGAAGCCCATTTTTACCGCATAGGAAAAACAACTGACAAAATCCAAATGAAATTATGAGTCAAAATTATGACAGAAAGTCAATTTTCGACTTCTCGTAATTTTCATGTCATAATTACGAAGTTTCTTTAGCGAGCTCTACATTTTAAATAGTTAATTTTAAAGAGACTGTGTCAAGATGGAGCGATCTGTTGCATTCATTTGCGTTGTCTTAAGCATCAAAACTTTTATTTTTTTTATTTATTATTCATTTTATTTCAGCTACTTGCCAAGGCAACATTTGTCATTTTTGATTAGTTTAAGTTGAAATACTATAACTAAACTAACTAAATAAACTACAAATTAATGAAAAAATATTACTAACGCTTTACAATAAGGTCTCATTTGTTAAGATTAATTTATTAACTAACCTGAACTAACAATGAGCAATATATTTTATTTACAGCATTTACTAACTTTTGTTATTGTTAATAAAAATGTTCATGTAAGTTCACCATGCATTAACTAATATAAGAGATACAACTTTTGATCTTAATGTATTAGTAAATGTGAGATTAAGATTAATAAATACTGCAGAAGTAGTTCATACTAACTAATATGACTAATATAGTTAACTAATGTTAACAAATGAAACCTTATTGTAAAGTGTTACTGACATTAAATAAAACAGAAACTAATGTAAATGACAAAAACAAAATTCTAAATCTTTAATTAATATTAAAATGAAAACAGAAAATAATATCTAACTCAAAACATTAACAAAAACTATACTAGCATATGTGCCAAAATTATAAAAATCAAAAACAAGGTCCCTATTTGATTCATGTTTGTAGAGAATTTTGATTTCAGCAAAAACACAGATTGTTGTTTACATTATTGATCATCTGTGCACATCTCTAGTATTATATGTAGCTAGTGTTCTGTTTTAATGTTTTATATTTTAAACCATCCAATAAATTAATTAAACATCTCATCTTTGGGGAATTAAGACGAATTGGAGGGTATCGTAACTTTAAGAGCTTTTATTCACAATGATTTTTAAGAAAATTCCTTTCAAGATTTTGAATTCTTCTCAAGTTTTGTTGCAATTACATTCTTAAGAAATGTTTTTGGGACTACATAATATTCTTAACTTTATTCTTAAGTTAGAAAATAATAGGAAAATTTAAAGAATCCCCACTGACCTGGAGTCTCTCTTTCTCTGTCTGCTCAGAGCCACTTTCTTCTCCAGGACCTTCTTCTCCTTTCGCGCCTCTTTGGCTCGAGGTCTCTGATCCGCCTGTTTCTTCCGATCTGCAGGAGAAAATCTGGTCAGAGATCTGATCATTAAAGCAAACACACACACACACACGAGAGCAGGTACCCTGTTCCTCATTCTGCGCTGCTCTGAGCCGGCGTTTCTCCTCCATACGCTCACGGTTCTGCTGCCGCTTCAGCAGACGCTCCTCTTTTTCTTTGGCCTACGAAGTGAAAGAAACTTAAGAGTTTTTGATTTCGCCAAAGACAACGAAGACAAGACAAAAATTGTGCATTATGATTATTATTAAAACAGCTTCATTTTAATTTAAACAAAAAAAAAAATTAACAAGATATTAAAGCACTAATAATGTTCATTGAGCAAGAAAAATCTAAAAAGACAAATGATTGTTGCAAATAATCCAATCATAGTCAATAATGCTGAGCTGTGTGAGCTAAAGCTGAACAACTGTTGATTAATTAGAAAGGAAAGACGGCAGTGAACTAACAATGTTAATGAACTGTCCTATGGGGTAATATAATAATCCTGTGTATGAGATTATTCAGAAAGCATAAAACCTGAAATAACATACTTCTGCACAAAATGACAAATGCACAAGTGATATAAAGCATAAAGATTTTAGAAGAATTCACAACATTGTTTTATGATTGTGTATTATTATAACGTCATTATTTCAGCTGATCAGGTTTTACCATGTATTTGTTCAATGTTGATATATGAATTAAATTTTTGCACTAAACTTAATTTCATTGACTAAAATTATATGCAA
The DNA here is from genome assembly GCA_039654105.1 of Coreius guichenoti. Lineage (NCBI taxonomy): Eukaryota > Metazoa > Chordata > Actinopteri > Cypriniformes > Gobionidae > Coreius > Coreius guichenoti. The sequence goes on from CM077173.1 coordinate 842,248, forward strand.
TTTTATTCAGAGTAAAACTGGGTAAAATGAATGAACATGATGAAATTTACTAAATTTAAAAAGATTATTTAATCAAAAGACCAAAGCAATGACTAAAACTACAAAACTAAAATATAAACTTTCACCATGTTTAAGAATAATATGTTATATAAATCAGTGTGAATGATATATGAACAAACCCCTCAGTACAAATCTTCAGAATATAGATATGAATAAAACTCTAAGTTTTGGTGTGTGTAAGTGTTACTGAAGAGGAGAAAAAAAAAAAACTTTAAAGATAGTGCAATTGAAATCTACTGATGCAAACAGATAAAGTGCTATAAAAGATACACTTAAATGTGTATTTTTGAATAATTAAAATTATTCAAGTGAAGTATTAAAGGCTAATATTACTCATGCTCAGAATAATAGTCATCTATCAAATAAAAGAAATAAGAAAACAGAAAACGGACTATACGGTTGATTTTAGTCATTTTTTTAATCAATGAAATGTATTTTTACATTTCACTAATTGGTTAGCAAATTAATTTTGATATTATACATTATTATGGTAAATAGTGTTATCAAAATGAAGCGTCATCAGTTTACCTAAATTCATAAAAAAAAAAAAATTAACGCTATATTCATGTTGAGAACAAATGAATAACAAAAGCCATACAATTAACAAAAAACTATATAAAACTTTTAAGGCAAGACACTGCAGGTGAATAGGATCAAAAATAACTAACATATCATCATATTTCCCCAGTTAACTGATTACAATAAGAATTGCAGACGTTTTTGTATTACATGTTTTCTGATATGCTACGTTTAAATATGCAAATTTGAACATTGGATAAAGCCAGATTCAAAATTCTTGTTTGATTTCGTTGATATATTAGAATTAAAGGTTTTTAGTGAGGGGATTTTGGATTTCTCTTTTTATCACTCCATAAATCAGAAAATACCATCAACAGCCGGAAAAACACACATTTTCACCATGTTTTTAGGAATAAAATGTTATATAAATCAGTGTGAATGATATATGAACAAACCCCTCAGTAAAAATCTTCAGAATATAGATATGAATAAAACTGTAAGTTTTGGTGTGTGTAAGTGTTACTGAAGAGGAGAAAAAAAACATTTAAAGATATGTATCAATTAAACTCTACAGACCCAAACAGATAAAGTGCTATAAAATACACACTTAAATGTGTATTCTGGATGTTTTATGTCCACCAGTCTAAATAAGATATGTTATGGAAGCAAACTTGAACAGTGCATGAAAAAATTATGGTTTTGTCTTAAGATTGTGAAATATTTTAAAATACATCAGTTAAACGTGTGTAAAAATGTTTCAGTTTGCCTAAAATAACAAAACATTTGCCGTTTTATGCACCAGTTACATGTGGACGGAGTTGTATATATTTGATCCATACAACCAAATAACATTTTGAAAATACACACCTGAATGAATCCAAAAAAATGTACAAAGGGGCAGCTTTACAATCCGTCTACACTAGGGGTGTAACGGTACACGTATTCATACCGAGAATCTTCGGTTCGGTACACGTGTATTGACAAACAGAGAGCTGTAGCCCATTAACCACTTTTAACCACCACAAGCTCTGTGTTTTGTTACTTTCTATAAGAAACAATGTCTCATCTCTCAAATTCCGTCCATTTTCTCACAGAATTCAAAGAATAAATGCCGTTTAGAGGCTCTTTAATGTGGCGTGACAGATGACTGTACAGACACCTCAGTTCAGGCGGCAGCATCAGCTCCTGCTTCTCTTCATCGCTTAATGCTAGCTAATAAACATGAATGAACATTTGAAGGCATGTTGACAGATAAAGTACAACTTACTAGGGATGGACATTTTTCCAAAATATTGAATATCGAATATCCGTTTATTTAAATGACGTTATTTTGAGAAAATGAGAAAGACGTTGTCATCACCATTTCTGAACAAACTTACGATTAGGCAATATACACAACAAGCTTACATTGTATTTTAGGGTTTTCTTTCAGTTCAAAACATTAAACAACATGTGTAAACAAAAAAAAATATAAGCCTAGTGCCGTTACACCCCTAGTCTACACATTCATTCTGCTGGTGTTTCATCAATTGTTTGGGGTTCTAGAAGGTCATCCACACGCCGTATCAGTGCTATTTTAATATCATCAGTTTGTATTTTTACATTTTCCAGTTTCATTTTATTTTAGTAATTTTGTTGCATGTTTTTTTTTTTTTAATATGTCTATATAGTTATTATTCATTTTTATTTTGGCTTTAGTTTTAGTTGTTTTAATCCATCAAGTTAAACTAAATGAAAATAAGAAATCTTGCCTGGCACACTAGCTAAAATAAAATAAGTTCTCTCGTTCTTTTATTTCAAGTACCAATGTTTTTTCTGGTTTTAGTGAACTATAATAAGCATGTTCTTACCACAGAGCGCCGGCGCTGCTCCACCGTCACCTCGTCATCGGAGTCGCTGTAGTAGCGCGAGTACAGGAAGGGTTTGTGTATGTATCCCTGTCTCACACCGCGAGGCTTCTTCTCCCTGCTGCCCTCAGAGTCGTCACCCGTCTTCCGTCCTCCCTCATCTACACACACACACACACACACACACACACACACACACACACACACACACACACACACACGTGAGCGCTGCAGTGACAGACAGATGCAGTGGCTGATCATGTGACGTGCTTCTCACCCTCAGAGCTGATCTCTCCCTCCTCTGTGGACTCAGACGGCGGTTCGTCCTCATCGCTGTCTCCCTCAAACGAGGACAGATCGCTGGTGTGGACAGAACTCACGGTGATATCACTGAGACCCTCCAGATCAGAATCCTCCAACGAGTACTCTAACAAAACACACACAAGTCAAAAGTTTGGAATCATTCAAATGTTCTGCTCACCAAACAAGTGGCATCTGCGCTCAAACTCAGAACTCATATCTTTAAATACAGCAAATGTTATTTCGATTGATATTTTGTTCCAAAATACAAATACATTTTTTGTGTATATATATATATATATATATATATATATATATATATAAAAACACACATACACACACACATATACACTCAGTACAGTTCAAAAGTTTGGAATTATTATATCTTTTAAATTCACAAAAATCTAACCTTTCATTGAAGTAAAAGAATTGAAAGTGTGGGGTAAATCACATTATGAAATAAATGCTTTTCTCCAAAACACGAAAAGATCTTTTACTTCAATGAAAGTTTAGATTTTTGTGAATTTTTTTGAATAAAATATCAAAAGGATAAACAATGCAGATTTATTTTTTACAGCCATATTTGATCATATTTACCAGGGGTGCCAATAATTCTGACCACCACTGTATAATAATTAACACTTTTATTCATCAAGGACGCGTCAAATTGATCAAAAGTGACATTTATAATGTTACAAAAGATTCTATTGCAAATAAATGCTGTTCTTTTGAACTTTATGCTCAAAGAATCCTGAAAAATAAAATGTATGACGGTTTCCACTAAAGTATGAAGCTGTTTTCCAAACATGTGACGGTTTGCTGTCATACCCTCTCTCAGGCGCTCTCTGGTCTTCTGTTTGACACTGGAGGGTTTCTGTGAGTCCGATTCCCGGTTCTCCTCTCTCATCTTCCCTGAGGATTTACTGCTGCTCTCTTTCCCCACATCTCCCTCCTCCATCTCCTCCATCTCTGCATCCTTCTCCTCTTCTGCCTCCTGTCCGTCTTTCCCAGGCTCCTCCTGCGGTTCGTCCTTTGTCTCTGCGCTGCGCTCCTCCTCCTCCGGGAGGCTGATGTCCATCATCTCGTCCTCTGTGGGATCATGGATCAGGTCGGTAACACTGCTCTGGATCTGATCATCAGCGCTGGAAATGGCAGCTGGAGAACACAACAACACCGATCAGTGAGACTGAGGACAACCGTCTGAAATCTACTGCTTTATTAAGGGTTCCTTTATTTAACCAGGGAATTTAAAACTCACTGGGATCACGTATCTCTTTTACAAAAGTGTGACAGGAAAACCACAGATTTTCTCATAAAAAACAACAAGTATAAAACTAAAATATTAAACAGTCATTTTTTCTTCTCCAGCAAATGTGTCTTTATGTAAGAATGTGTAGATATTTGTGCTGGAAAGCAAGACAGAAGCACTGAGGAAGAACATCATTTTTTGCAGTTATATACTAATGTGTGAAACGCTCACCGGCATCATTTCTATCCTCTGCGGTCAACGGTTCCGGTTCCTGGTTTTCCACAGGAGGGGGCGGGGCTAAAGGAGGAAGTTCATCCTCCTCCACGTGGCTGTTTGGAGACAGAAACTTCCGGACGATGCGCTCCACCTGCGGCCGAAAGGTGTGATGGACCTTGGGATCAACGACCTGAGCCACAATCCTGTCCACTCCCTGCTCCAGCATACCAGACCTGATCCACACAGAGAGGAGGAGGAGGACATGAGAGAGAGAGACAGAGAGAGACAAACAAACAAACGGACACACAGACGGACAGACAGACGGACAGACAAACAGAGACAAACAATAGACAGTCAGAGAGACAGACAAACAGACAGAGACAGACGAACAGACGGACAGAGACAAACAGGCAAACAAACGGACAGACAGGCAGGCAGACAGACAGACAAACAGAGACAAACAATAGACAGTCAGAGAGACAGACAAAGACAGACAGACAGACAAAGACAGACAGACACAGTCAGAGAGAGAGACAGACAGACGAACGGACAGGCAAACAAACGGACAGACAGGCGGACAGACAGAGACAAACAAATGAACGGACAGACAAACAGGCAGACAGACGGACAGAGACAAACAGACAAACAACAGACAGTCAAAGAGACAGACAGACGAACGGACAGACTGACAGAGACAAACGGACAATCAAACGGACAGACAAACGGACAGAGAAACAGACAAACAAATAGACGAACGCACAGACAGACAGATGAACGGATAGCCAAACAATAGACAGTCAGAGAGACAGACAAACAGGCAGACAGAGAGAGAGAGACAGACAGAGACAAACAAATGAACGGACAGACAGGCAGACAGACAGAGACAAACAAATGAACGGAAAGACAGGCAGACAGACAGAGACAAACAATAGACAGTCAAAGACAGACAGACAGACAGACGGACAGAGACAAACAATAGACAGTCAAAGACAGACAGACAGACAGACAGACGAACGGACAGACGGACAGACAGACAGACGAACGGACAGACAAACGATAGACGGACAGAGAGTCAGACAGACAAACGGACAGACAGACGGACAGAGACAGACAAACAAATAGATGAACGCACAGACAGACGAACGGACAGACAGGCAGGCAAACAAACGGACAGACAGGCAGACAGATAGAGACAAACAAATGAACGGACAGACAAACAGGCAGACAGAGACAAACAATAGACAGTCAGAGAGAGAGAGACAGACAGACAGACAGACAAACAAACAAACGGACAGACAAACGGACAGACAAACGATAGACGGACAGAGAGACAGACAGACAAACGGACAGACAGACGGACAGAGACAGACAAACAAATAGATGAACACACAGACAGACAGACAGACAGACAAACGGACAGACAGGCAGAGAGACAGAGACAAACAATAGACAGACAGACAGACGAACGGACAGACAGACAGACAGACACAAACAGACGGACGGAGAGACGGACAAACAAATGGACAGACAAACGATAGACGGACAGAGACAGACAGACAAACGGACAGACAGACGGACAGAGAGACAGACAAACAAATAGACGAACGCACAGACAGACAGACGAACGGACAGACATAAACAAACGGACTGATAGACATATGGACAGACAAACGATAGACAGTCAGAGACAGACAGACAGACAGATGGACGGACGGACAAATGAACGGACGGACAAATGAACGGACGGACAAATGAACGGACGGACAGACGATAGACAGTCAAAGACAGACAGACAAACGAACGGACAGACAGACAGACGAACGGACAAACAAACAGACGATAGACAGTCAGAGACAGACAGACAGAAGAACGGACAGACAGACAGATTAATGGACATACGAACAGACAAACGGTAGACAGTCAGAGAGAGACAGACAAATGAACGTACGTACAGACAGACAGAGACAGACGAACAGACAGACAAAAACACACAGACAGTCAGACAGACAAACGAACGGACAAACAGACGAATGGACAGAAACAAGCAAACGGACAGATAGACAGACATACGGACAAACAAATGATAGACAGTCAGAGACAGACGAACGGACAAACAGACAGACAGACAGACAGAAGAACAGACGAACAGACAGGAGGACAGGCAGACAGACGGACAGAGACAGAAAAACAAACGGACAGACAGACAGACGAACGAACGGATACAGTCAGAGAGACAGACAGACAAACGAACGGACAGACCGACAGACAGATAGACGAACGGACAGACAGACAGACGGACGAACGGACAGACAGACAAACGAACGGACACACAGACAGACGAACGGACACACAGACAGACGAACGGACAGACAGATGAACGGACAGACAGACAGATGGACAAACAGACAAATAAACAAACGGACAGATAGACAGACAGACATACGATGGACAGACAAACGATAGACAGTCAGAGACAGACAGACAGACGAACAGACAGACAGACAGACAGACAGACAGACAGACAGACAGACAGGCAGTCAGAGAGACAGACAGACAAACGAACAGACAGACAAGAGGACGTACTGTTGGACCAGTTGTCTGATGCTGTTTCTCAGCTGGTTCTTGTTCAGCTGTGGACTCCATGTGTGATTGGCCAGATGGTTGGACACAAAGTTGTCGACTCGCTGCCGTAAGTGCAAATACGCCGGCTGAGAGGAAGAACAACAACACAGATTAAACTACAAACTCTTTTATCCAGTAAAAATCTTCTAGTATAAGAAGAACAACAACACAGATCAGGTCAAAGTCTTTCAGTGTAACTGTCCAAGCGTCCTCCTTCAGCTCGTGTCTTTCTGCTGTCAAACCTGACCTGATTTCATCAAGTAAACGTGAGAAAACCTTGATATTGTTAGTAATATTTCAGCTGGACTGAATCAGGTTTACTTGATTATCCAGACATCATTTATTATAAAACTCATGAATGTCAAATATGATCATCAGGTTTTTAAGGAAGGTTTATTTGTTCATCTCTCAAATGTGTTGTACGTTTGAAAACTACTGAGCTTTGATCATAAAACTAAGCATTTAAATATCATCTTTCTAAGACATATTGATATTTATCATAAACCCGTGAGCTGCGGTTTCTCACAGGACTCTGGGAATCGATTATCATAAATACATGATTAGTGCTGTGATAGTATTGGACGGTAACATCAGGTACGAGGCACTTCAGATAATACCATGATATTACTGTGGTAAAATTATGGTAAACTCGAGTAAATGAGTGCGTTTTGCCTTTGTATCCACGTCCGCCAGACAGTCTCTCCGGAACTGATCGAACAGGCCCTCCGTTTTCAGGTGATTGACGATCATCGACACCAGCTGCGGGTCACCGGGATGAAGCGCCGCCATCGCCACACGCTCGGAACCGAAACCAGCCGAACTCGGTGCCGCAGAACCGCTGCTGCGCGCTACAGAATGAACGACGGCCCGGAAGTTTATACCGCACACAGGAAACAGGAGAAGAAGAAAAAGAAAAGCGCGGAACTTCAGCGCCGTCTAAAGGACACACTGCGAATTTACAGCAGCAGAGAGCGCGGGGTAAAGCGTGTAAAAGTGTAAAACTAAAAAAAATTAAATACATAACTAATAAATAAATTAATTCAATTAAAATACATTGATTAAAATATTTTTTACTTAAATAAAAATAAATAAAACATGTTATTAAAATAAATAAAAATGATTAAAATAAATACATACTTTTATACAGATAAATGACAAATTACTACAATTGATTTTATAATTGATTTAAATGTATACAAAAAAATGATAAAACTAAATAACTTTAAATAAAAATAATTTAAATAAAATCATTGATTAATAAATAAATTGATTAAAATGAAATTTGATTGAAATAAATAATAATGCATAACGATATTTGATTAAAATAATTTGATTAAAACACATTTTAATTTACATAAAAACATTAAAATGAATAAAAATGATATATATGTATATATAGATTATACATATTTTATTTAAATAATTAATTAATTAATTAATAACATTAAATAAATAGATGAAAAATATTTTTTATTTAAATAAAAATATACAAAACATGTTATTAAAATAAATAAAAAATATTCAAATAAATACGTACTTTAATTTAACATAAGTACTTTTATTTAAATAAATAATAAATTAATACAATTGATTAAAATAAATTTAATTTAAATATATATAAAAAGGATAAAACTAAATAACTAAAATGCGATTTAAATAAAATAATTGATTCATAAATTAATAAATACATTTATTAAAATGAAATTTGATTGAAATAAATAATAATGAATACTTTTTAACATAAATTGATTAAAACATATTTTAATTTAAATAAAAAACATTTGATTAAAATGAATACAAATAATTAAAATAAATACATATTTTCAGTTAAATAAATAATAAATTAATACATTTGATTAAAATAAAAGTAATAAAATAAAATCTGATTTAATTGTATAAAATAAAATATTGATCAAACTAAATAATTGAAACGCGATTTAAATCAAATTATTAAGTTAATAAATTGATTAAAATGAAATTTTATTTAAATAAATAATAATGAATAAAGCCATTTGATTAAAATATATTTTTTTATTTAAATAATTAATCAATTAGCAAATACATTTGATTAAAATCAATTAAAAAAATAATTTAAATAAAAATAAGAAAAGCAGTGTAATAAAAGTGTAAAAACACATAAATAGTACTGAGACTATTTGGAATGGTAGGCTATTTTATGAATATTATATTAATATACAGTCAGTATACAATCTGAAAACAGCATCTTAATCACAGAAAACATAGTATGTCCGTCATGAGGTTTTCATGTAATGCAGTGAATTGCGTGATGTGTGAGATTGTATGAAAAGGATATGGCAGCGGTGGGATTCGAACCCACGCCCCCGAAGAGACTGGAGCCTTAATCCAGCGCCTTAGACCGCTCGGCCACGCTACCGATGGCGTATAATTGATCCTGACCCCTTTCGACTATCTTAATAATTACACCCCACGGCCAGCGAAAAATAATGGAAGCTCGTCACTGAATAAAAAATAGAAAATGTAATTGCGACGCTTTAATCTCACAATTCTGATTCTTTCTCTCTCTCAGACTTGTGAGTTTACATCTCGCAATTGTGACTTTCTTTCTCAGAGGTAGGCTACTCCTGATTTACAGTTTTTCTCCATTGGTTTGGCTCATTTCTTGAAACAGAAATTACATTCTCAAAATTCTAAGATCATTTGGCAAAACAGTCTTACAGTTCAGCACAACACTATAGCTCACTTGCAAAAGCTAATATCTCTCCCAAAACTGTTCACTCATGCTTCAAAACTAAATTCATTTCCCATATAAAGAGTCAGTGCCACGAAAATGGCAAAGATCCTTCTCAATTGCTTTGGCTCATTTCTTGAAACAGACCAGACGTTCTCAACACTCTTGGTGCTTTTGCCAAAATAACGTGGATGGTTCGGCACAACACCATGGTTCACCTGCAAAAGCTCATACCTCTCCCAAGACAGTTCACTCAGGTGTCAAAACTAAATTTCCTTCTCATTTAAACAGTCAGTGCCCCCAAAATGCGTTGTCCCTTTGGCATTGTGTAAGCACTGCAAGTCAAAATGTTTAGATGTTTTGTCACTGACAACTGAAATATCCCTGATGTACATCTTTTAGTCTTAGCCCAGTCCTTCATTGACAATGGTTACATACACTACAGTTACAGACAATTACATAGGAATGTTCTATGTTCTCCACAAGTTCAATATACTACTGGCCACTACTCCAGTGGTTCCAAACCTGGGGTACATGTACCCCTATGCAGAGGTACTACAGGGGGTATTTGACAGAAAGGGGAGGGGGAAAATCATCAATGACTAGGCTTACTGAAATGTTACAGTAAAACCCACAGTATTAGATAGATTTACATGGGAGGCACTAATTGCAGCTCTTTGAGGACCCTATGGTGTGAGGACCCTATTGGAATTGCTCAGCCTATTATTATTCTTCTCCCAAATTAATTTTTGATGGCCTAAACATGTTCGAAAACTTATGAAACTTTGCACACGCGTCAGAAGTGGTGACAATTTACGTCTGATATGGGTTTCAGAATTAGGCGTGGCAAAATGGCTCGATAGCGCCACCTACAACATTTCAATGAAGTGCCCCTTTCAGGTGTGAATTTCAGGAGACACATGTAACAGCCCAATACCTACAAAAAAGTCTCCTGGTATGAAATCTGAAAACCAACAGGAAGTCAGATATTTTGATTTTTCTTTGCAAAATTGTTGCAAATTTTGCCATTTCCAGACGTTGTACTTTAACAAACTCCTCCTAGAGATTTAATCAGATCATCATCATATTTGCACAGTATAATCTAAAGGCCTTTGCGATGTTAAATTATATGAATATATTGACCAAATAGTGCACACAAGACCAGTACTGCATATGGATGAAAATATTTATTTCTCTCCACATTGTAAAATCATTTGATTCATTCATGCATTTTCAAAGGTTTGTTTTTTATATCTGCTGAGGTTGGGCTGAAGTCTCTGTCCAGCCTCTCTCAATGTCAACCCATGGGTACTCAGTGCTCATGGTCAACCAAGGTTCGCATCTGATAAATTTGGTCCCCATCTTCTTTGGCCACATCTTACTCCAGGTCTACCTCTTCCTACGTTCCTTCCCCTCTCCCCCTCTCTACCCCCTTCCCCTCTCCACCTCTCCCCCTCTCTTCCTCTCATCCCCCCTTCCCCTCTCCACCTCTCCCCCTCTCTTCCTCTCATCCCCCCTTCCCCTCTCCCCCTCTCCCCCTCTCTTCCTCTCATCCCCCTTCCCCTCTCTACCCCTCTCTACCCCCTCTACCCCCTCTACCCCTCTCCCCCTCTCCCCCTCTCCCCCTCTCTTCCTCTCATCCCCCTTCCCCTCTCTACCCCTCTCTACCCCCTCTACCCCCTCTACCCCCCTTCCCCTCTCCCCCTCTCCCCCTCTCCCCCTCTCTTCCTCTCATCCCCCCTTCCCCTCTCTCCCCCTCTCTTCCCCTCTCTTCCTCTCATCCCCCCTTCCCCTCTCTTCCCCTCTCTTCCCCTCTCTACCCCCCTTCCCCTCTCCCCCTCTCATCCCCCCTTCCCCTCTCTACCCCCTCTACCCCCTCTACCCCCCTTCCCCTCTCCCCCTCTCCCCCTCTTCCCCTCTCTTCCTCTCATCCCCCCTTCCCCTCTCTTCCCCTCTCTTCCCCTCTCTACCCCCCTTCCCCTCTCCCCCTCTCATCCCCCCTTCCCCTCTCTACCCCCTCTACCCCCTCTATGCTACTGTAATGGAAATCACAACATGGGCTCAGGAATACTTCCAGAAAACATTGTCGGTGAACACAATCCACCGTGCCATTCGCCGTTGCCGGCTAAAACTCTATAGGTCAAAAAAGAAGCCATATCTAAACATGATCCAGAAGCGCAGGCGTTTTCTCTGGGCCAAGGCTCATTTAAAATGGACTGTGGCAAAGTGGAAAACTGTTCTGTGGTCAGACGAATCAAAATTTGAAGTTCTTTTTGGAAAACTGGGACGCCATGTCATCCGGACTGAAGAGGACAAGGACAACCCAAGTTGTTATCAGCACTCAGTTCAGAAGCCTGCATCTCTGATGGTATGGGGTTGCATGAGTGTGTGTGGCATGGGCAGCTTACACATCTGGAAAGGCACCATCAATGCTGAAAGGTATATCCAAGTTCTAGAACAACATATGCTCCCATCCAGACGTCGTCTCTTTCAGGGAAGACCTTGCATTTTCCAACATGACAATGCCAGACCACATACTGCATCAATTACAACATCATGGCTGCGTAGAAGAAGGATCCGGGTACTGAAACGGCCAGCCTGCAGTCCAGATCTTTCACCCATAGAAAACATTTGGCGCATCATAAAGAGGAAGATGCAACAAAGAAGACCTAAGACAGTTGAGCAACTAGAAGCCTGTATTAGACGAGAATGGGACAACATTCCTATTCCTAAACTTGAGCAACTTGTCTCCTCAGTCCCCAGACGTTTGCAGACTGTTATAAAAAGAAGAGGGGATGCCACACAGTGGTAAACATGGCCTTGTCCCAACTTTTTTGAGATGTGTTGATGCCATGAAATTTAAAATCAACTTATTTTTCCCTTAAAATGATACATTTTCTCAGTTTAAACATTTGATATGTCATCTATGTTGTATTCTGAATAAAATATTGAAATTTGAAACTTCCACATCATTGCATTCTGTTTTTATTCACAATTTGTACAGTGTCCCAACTTTTTTGGAATCGGGTTTGTATTTGATTGTTGCCACTTGTGTTTACCAGTTTTGCTGAAAAGTCTAAGTGAGATCTGCAAATTGTGTTTTACCATGTGAAATGCTTTAAGGTATTGACAACAGACTGCACAATTAGCTAAATGAGTTCAGGCAACTGAGAACTTTGTTCAGCCAATGGGTTTTAGTGTTTTAACAATTGAGAAACTGTATAATGATA
>CM077173.1:860000-1077500 GCA_039654105.1 Coreius guichenoti
AGGTCTTACAGGTTTGGAACAACATGAGAGTGTGGAATTAATGACTGAATTAAATTTTTTAGGTGAACTATCCCTTTAATTGATTCTTAGTACTGTGTCATGACCTAAATGGTTTTTATGATAAGTTCTTGTTTGTCCTGAGCAATCTTGTTCTGCCCACAGTTCTTTAGAAAAATCCTCCAGGTCCAGCAAATTCTTTGGTTCCCTTTCAAGGGAACTCGCACTGCGTCATCGCTGTGGGAACGCCTCTGTGTGATTGCGTCATGAAGCACGTATTGAATCAGTCCAATGGAGTGACGGAACGTCATAGACGGGTAAAGTCATCAACCAGGAAACTATAAAGCACACCTGCACCAAACACAGTTAGCTTCTGTGTCTTCAGTAAGCGCTCTGTGTGAATAATTGTCTGTCAAAACTTGGTGTTTTTGTCCGTCTGTAGTTTGAGCTAGGCTGGAGTTTTTCACCACACACACACACAAAAAAGAGAAGAGTGACATTATGGCGAGCAAACAGCACGCCACGCTCCTTTGGGTGGTGTATCTTTGGGGCGACAACCGTTAATTACTCGTTTCCTTTGTGGCATTTTGAGGTTAAGACCTGTGGTTCATACTAGGGTGCCGGCCTGGGATTTGGCCGTTGTATTACGAGGTCTTTCTGAGGCTCCCTTTGAGCCGATTGAAGAAGTTGCTGAGAAGTTTCTCACTCTAAAGACTATCTTTCTGCTGGCTATTATGTCTCTCATGAGAATAGGAGACATTCAAGCCCTTTCAGTGGCACCCTCGTGCTTGGAATTTGCGCCCGGCATGGCTAAGGCCTTCCTACACCCTAGGCCGGGCTATATTCCTAAGGTTCCTACTAACATTGTAAGACCAGTTATACTGCAGGCCTTTTGTCCTCCTCCCTTCCGGACGTCAGACCAGGACAAAACTTAATCTGCTCTGTCCTGTGCGGGCTTTAGATGCTTATGTCCACAGAGCTGCCCTGTGGAGGAAAGCTGAACAACTGTTTGTGTGTTTCGGGTCACCTAGAAAGGGGTGCCCGGCATCTAAGCAGAGAATGAGCAAGTGGGTGGTTGAGGCCATTTCACTTGCTTATGAGGCGGCCGGTCAGCCTTCACCTTTGGTTGTACAGGCTCACTCTACTAGGAGTATGGCTGCTTCAAAAGCTTTATTGTCAGGAGTTGCCATACTCCCTGCATACTCGTGATCTTCTTGCTTCAGTCTTATCAGAAGCTAACTGTGTTTGGTGCAGGTGTGCTTTATTGTTTCCTGGTTGATGACATCACTGATCTATGATGTTCCGTCACTCCATTGGATTGATTCAATACCTGCTTCACGACGAAATCACACAGAGGCGTTCCCACAGCGATGACGCAGCGTCTCGTTCCCTCTTTAGGGAATTAAGGTTACATACGTAACTGAAACGTTTTCCAACATCTTCTGCATGTTTTAACCCTTTCCAGCAGTGACTCTATGATTTCTGAGATCCATATTTTCACACTGATGACAACTGAGGGATTCATACACAACTATCTGCTGTTGCTCCAGAAGAAAACACAATGCATTAGGGGGTGTAAACATTTGCACAGGATGATTTGGGGGGGATAAATTTGGGGGGGGGTAAATTGTTCTTATTTTGTCTTCTGGAAAATATGTAAGTATTTTATGTAGCTTTTATGTATGCAGGGCAGTACTAAAAAAAAATAAGATATTTAATTAAAATAATCAGTTGTGTTCATCAGTGAATGTTTGCAGCTTTTGATCATCCAGGTAACAACACACACTATTAAGAATTAAGAATCAAACATATGTAAACTTTTGAACTGGATCTTTTGTGTAAATTATTATTATGTCTTGTAATCAAACATCATGTGACTTGAACTGCTGTAGGGTTGAAAATAATCATGCTGGGCACGATTAATGGTATAAGTTTTTGTCATCTAATACATCTATTTTGTAACTATTTTAAGTGTAACCATAATCATATATTGTTATTAAACTCTTTCAATTACAAATGATGTGCTAGCTGTCACAGGCTGGTTGTATAAACACACACACACACACAGATGAAGATGAAGATAACTTGGTAATATTTAATAAATCCACATGATGAGTCACAAGGAACAGAGCAACACACAACACATCCACATTAGATGATACCGGACAATGAACTGAAAACAGAACTGAACATATATAGAGGTGATAATGATGGTGATTGATGAGTGCACAGATGAACATAATGACACTACACTACAAAATAATGCTGCTCCAAAGTTTTTGAAACTCCATAGCAGTGGAATGAAGCAAGTGCTTGAAAAGTAGAGGAGACGTTGACAGGGCTAAACATTACCAAGGATGGAACACAGAAAATAGTTAGGGAACTTGAATAAGAGGGGAAGGGGAAACAGGGGAACTGAACTCTCTGAAGGAAAGAAGTGTAGGCCCTGTCCCAAATGGCACACTTCATATGCACTTTCGGTCTTGTGGATTTACAATGGCTGCCGCGTGCGCGTGTCCGATAAGTCCACGAGACCGTAGGGTGTCCCATTTGTCATTTTAGGTCTCAGAAGGGTGCTTGCGAGCACCCCCTTTGCGGTCGATATACGCCCTTGATGCACACTTTTGCCGAGCCTGCGCTGATGCGAGCTCCGCAGCGAACTTCTTTCTGACAGTCAAAGCGGCGTTACGTCACGAAAGTGCGGACCCGTAGGAAGACCGCAAGGGTTTAGGGTGCCATTTGGGACAGGGCTGTGAGAGATCCAATAACCCATTGCCTGTACCAATCATGTCCTGATTACTTAATTCTGTGTGTTATTATCTCGTTTACTCTTGCCTATTTAAGCCCTGTGTATTCACTCTTACTTTGTGAAGTTACACTGCATTTCTGAGTTATCCTTGTTTCCTGTGTCTTGGTTATTTTTTTTATTTTCTGCCCGTTTTCTGGATTACCTTTTTTTGACTGTTTTCTGCCCTTTTGATCATTTGGATTATTTGCCTGTTTGTTTGACCTTTTGTGTTTGAACTCTCAGGAGATGGCTGGAGAGCTAACAAACACCACCACATTAACATCGACGTTTACACTGACAATAACGGACTAAGAACTGAGGAAAACTCAGAGGTTAAATACATGGGGAGTAATTAGTGTGAAACCGCCAAGGAGACTATGAACTAAGAAAAACGAGGACAGAGCAAACAAAGTGAAAACTAAACTAAAACATACACGTTACAACATGGAGTGTGTTTCTGTGGAGAAACAATGATTGACAGAGTCAGTCAATTATATCCTAAAGCACACTATAAGTCATCTTAGCAATTTCAGTACAGTCTACATGAGCAGCAAGTTAAGTGAACTCAAATATACAAGACCCCATTACTCCATTAAATTGAGGGAACGAGTTTACTCAATCGAGTACAATCATACTGGCTCACGACAACAGGAGAGATATGTAAGTCTGTTCCTCTTTCACTGTTAGTTCTTTCAAAGGTCAACCATTGTAACTGCCAGCGACTTTATCAGCTCCTACAATGACAATTAAACCCAATTAAAGTTTGGTTTTAACACACTTCATGATAACATACAAAGAAGTTATTGAACATCTTTATGAATTATCTAGGTAAATTAAAGACAAGTTGCTATATATTCTGCCAGTACCAAGATAACGGCAATTACAGTGCTATACCCAGCAGTGCAGTTGCAGGAATTCAAATTCATCACTTTGAATATTGAGAGTGAGAACATTTAGGACAGAGAGGCAGGGAGATAAAAACATCTTTATTTCTACACTGGAATGAACTGTGTGGGAAACAGGATTTGAACATACACCAATCAGGCATAATTAACTTTATGACCACCTTCCTAATATTGTGTTGGTCAGCCAAGTCAACACCTCAAACTCGTTGTTGTGCTCCTCAAACCATTCCTGGACCATCTGTGCTTTGTGGCAGGGCACATTATCCTGCTGAAAGAGCCACAGCCACCAGGGAATACCGTTTCCATGAAAGGGTGTACATGGTCTGCAACAATGCTTAGGTAGGTGGTAGGTGTCAAAGTAACATCCACATGTATGGCAGGACCCAAGGTTTCCCAGCAGAACATTGCCCAAAGCATCACACTGCCTCCACCGGCTTGCCTTCTTCCCATAGTGCATCCTGGTGCCATGTGTTCCCCAGGTAAGCAACGCACACGCACCCGGCCATCCATGTGATGTAAAAGAAAAACAGGATTCATCAGACCAGGCCACCTTCTTCCATTGCTCCGTGGTCCAGTTCTGATGCTCACGTGCCCACTGTTGGCTCTTTCGGCAGTGGACAGGGGTCAGCATGGGCACCCTGACTGGTCTGCAGCTATGCAGCCCCATACGCAACAAACTGTGATGCACTGTGTATTCTGACACCTTTCTATCAGAACCATCATTAACTTCTTGAGCAATCTGAGCTACAGTAGCTCGTCTGTTTGATCGGACCACACGGGCCAGCCTTCGCTCCCCACGTGCATCAATGAGCCTTGGCCGTCCATGACCCTGTCGCCGGAGTCATTCTCAGAGTCATTCTTGTTTTGTAAAGAAGTTTTACAAAATAAATCATTGTATAATGCTACCTGATGTTTGTGTTTTTAGGTCTGTGTTTTATGAGTGATAAAGTGTGTTTGTTGGAAACCTTTGCTAGTGTTCAGGAAGAATGAGTTGATTTGACACATGTATGTGTTTTGGTAGTTTTAGTGTATTTTGAATGTGAAATTAACTGCTGTGCCAAGATGAAAGTTTGTTAGGAGAACTGAGTGAAGAGTTTGAAAAAAATGACCAATGTATTGAGAAATGTGTCCTAGCGATTGTTAAAAAAACCCCAGTAAATTAAAGTAAAATATGATATCAATAATGTGAACAGTGAAAGTAACAGTAGCTCATAATACATTTTAACAGGCATAATTACACACAAAAAAAATCCGTAAAAATACAGTACAGTGTACAGTAATAATTTGAAGGAATTTTCAGTATTTGTGTTTTACAGGTCTTTACCCGTATTTTAAATTACGCATTGCATTGTGGGAACAAGGACTGGTCGGCGCGAGAATGGTATTTTGTTAAATGTCAAATACGCTGTTTACGTAACGTTATTTAGTTGTCATCTGGCTTGTTTGGCAAATGAATGCGTGAACCGTCGCGTTTATCATTTTATGCATATCGTCACACATTGAAAGATTTAGTTCATACTCGTGGAGGTTCCCTGGTTGTATACGTGTTATAGTGTCTTCACTTGTAAATGTTTATTAACTTTTATTTGTCGTGATGCGGTTCATTTCGTGATGAGCGTATCGTTTCAAGCATCCAGGTGTAGTAACGTTAACCAGTTGTGGTAAAGTGCCGTAACGTTAGGCCTATATTGTGTTTAGAGCAGTTTAATGCCTTCATACAAAAGCTACCAGAGGAACTGCCAAGAAAAGGAAAGGCCATTTTCAGACTTGTTTGATTTGAAAGGGCTGGAGATACAACGTGAAGTGAAGATACTGTACGTGAAGATCCAGTACAACGGATTTCTAGCATTGCGAAAGGAAACCACCATCACCTTTTCTGTCAGATGAGGTATGTTTAGACTTCTTATTGTCTTGTTTTAAACACACAGACATGTATACTTATGCCTGTAGTCATTCTTTACCAGGTCCCTCATTAGTTTAATTCATAGTGTTTCTGTTGTTTTCTTTTCTGTTGACAGGACTTAACTGCTGCTGTCCTGTGCTATCCCTGCATTCTCATTATGGGTTTGTATTTTGTTTTATTAACAGTTTTTTTTTTTTTATCATTATGTGTTAAATATCGGCAAAAACACATTTAAATTTTTTACAGTCTGAGGAAACATGTTGAAAAAGATGGTTGCTGAATACCCCTTCAAAGATTTTTATGCTTAATGTTATATGGACAGTAGAAAAACAAATTGTGTAGGGAAGATTTAAACATCTATGTTTGGAGCGGTTTTCTGAAGTGATTATGTAATGTTTTTCATTTTGTAATATCTTATTTGTTTAAGGTGATGGGCATTCAAGATTGCTGTTATTAGTGACCACATCTCCTCCCCCATTGTGGCAGTGAGCTACAAAACACCCGAAGAAGATGGCACTTATCCTGGAGTTCATACAAAGGTTTGCCCACTTACAAAGCATGTAGAGGTCTGTAATTTTTATCATAGGTACACTTCAACTGTGAGAGACGGAATCTAAAACAAAAATCCAGAAAATCACATTGTATGATTTTTAAGTAATTAATTTGCATTTTATTGCATGACATAAGTATTTGATACATCAGAAAAGCAGAACTTAATATTTGGTACAGAAACCTTTGTTTGCAATTACAGAGATCATACGTTTCCTGTAGTTCTTGACCAGGTTTGCACACACTGCAGCAGGGATTTTGGCCCACTCCTCCATACAGACCTTCTCCAGATCCTTCAGGTTTCGGGGCTGTCGCTGGGCAATACGGACTTTCAGCTCCCTCCAAAGATTTTCTATTGGGTTCAGGTCTGGAGACTGGCTAGGCCACTCCAGGACCTTGAGATGCTTCTTACGGAGCCACTCCTTAGTTGCCCTGGCTGTGTGTTTCGGGTCGTTGTCATGCTGGAAGACCCAGCCACGACCCATCTTCAGTGCTCTTACTGAGGGAAGGAGGTTGTTGGCCAAGATCTCGCGATACATGGCCCCATCCATCCTCCCCTCAATACGGTGCAGTCGTCCTGTCCCCTTTGCAGAAAAGCATCCCCAAAGAATGATGTTTCCACCTCCATGCTTCACGGTTGGGATGGTGTTCTTGGGGTTGTACTCATCCTTCTTCTTCCTCCAAACACGGCGAGTGGAGTTTAGACCAAAAAGCCCTATTTTTGTCTCATCAGACCACATGACCTTCTCCCATTCCTCCTCTGGATCATCCAGATGGTCATTGGCAAACTTCAGACGGGCCTGGACATGCGCTGGCTTGAGCAGGGGGACCTTGCGTGCGCTGCAGGATTTTTAATCCATGACGGCGTAGTGTGTTACTAATGGTTTTCTTTGAGACTGTGGTCCCAGCTCTCTTCAGGTCATTGACCAGGTCCTGCCGTGTAGTTCTGGGCTGATCCCTCACCTTCCTCATGATCATTGATGCCCCACGAGGTGAGATCTTGCATGGTGCCCCAGACCCATTGTTGCCTTCTCACCAAGCTGCTTGCCTATTGTCCTGTAGCCCATCCCAGCCTTGTGCAGGTCTACAATTTTATCCCTGATGTCTTTACACAGCTCTCTGGTCTTGGCCATTGTGGAGAGGTTTGAGTCTGTTTGATTGAGTGTGTGGACAGGTGTCTTTTATACAGGTAACAAGTTCAAACAGGTGCAGTTAATACAGGTAATAAGTGAAGAACAGGAGGGCTTCTTAAAGAAAAACTAACAGGTCTGTGAGAGCCAGAATTCTTACTGGTTGGTAGGTGATCAAATACTTATGTCATGCAATAAAATGCAAATTAATTATTTAAAAATCATACAATGTGATTTTCTGGATTTTTGTTTTAGATTCCGTCTCTCACAGTTGAAGTGTACCTATGATAAAAATTTCAGACCTCTACATGCTTTGCAAGTAGGAAAACCTGCAAAATCGGCAGTGTATCAAATACTTGTTCCCCCCACTGTATATGCTATAATTTTATAGAAATGTCTGCATACCGATTGTACGTGAAAGTACAGTAAATGTACTGTAAATCTACAGAATTTTCAATTTTAGAGTTGAAGGAAATGTCCGTAACTATAACGGGAAATGTACTGGTAATTTTCTGCCAGTACATTATCCATTTTTTTTACAGTGTAGGTGTGAAAATAACCGAAGGAAATATATATTTACCTAGCCAACTCATTTGATTCATATTCTTTTGGTTTCTCTGCCCAATATTTTTAAAAATTAAAATGCAATGAAAATACAGTACTAAAAATGAAAGTATTATATCAGACTCATTCTGGAAAAAGTGGTATTGGTGCATCCTTAATATGAACGTCTCCATAGGTGTGAAGATGTGGAGGGGGGAAAAATTGTTTTTACATTATTTTTTGACATCCTCATTAAACCCGTCTCCGGCGTGAAGACTCCGATCTTTCGAATAATCTCACGAATATCTTTCGATCTAATATGACTTCTGACCTGTAATGTTGCCAGAATCATAATCATACACTATTTGTTCGTCGGCCAGAGGAGAACTGGCACCCCGACTGAGCCTGGTTTCTCCCAAGGTTTTTTTCTCCATTCTGGCCCTGAAGGAGTTTTGGTTCCTTGCCACTGTCGCCTTTGGCTTTTGGCTTGCTCAGTTGGGGACACTTAAATTTCAACTATATTACTGATCTGCCCGCATTGACACTATATGATAATTGAAATGAGCTGATGACATCACTGCTTGCTCCAGAGCGGCTGTACAGCCGAATCAAACTCTGTTGCATTATTTTCCTGTTACCACTGTGAAGCTGCTTTGAAACAATTGGCATTGTAAAAAGTGCTATATAAATAAAGGTGACTTCACTTGTGTAACGTACTGCTCCGAGAGACACAGGCAGAGGATCCAAATGCAGCTTTATTGAAAGGGTAATCCACAATCGTAGTCAAGAGGTCAGACAAGATCAAAACACAGGCAAGCAATCCAAACAGGCAAACAAGACAGGAGAGACAGGCAAAAGGGTAATCCACGGAACGGGCAAGTAATCCAAAACCAAGATGCATGAAACCAAGGAAAGTGCTCAGAAATGCAGTGTTACAACCAACAAGACTTCGCGGTGAATGACAGACATGTCCAGGCTTATAAAGTGTGAGCTAACAAGGTAATGGGGTGCAGGTGGATGTAATCAGGAAGGAAGTCCGGGTAGTGAGTGATGTGGGAAATGTAGTCCTTAGATGAAGTGACAGTCCGGGATGGCGTGCCCTCTGGTGGTAACCAAGGGCACTCTCATTTGTGATTGTGACATAGCCCCCCCTCGCAGGAGCAGCTTCCAGATGCGGAGGCGGAACAGAGGCGGAACCGGGGGGGCGGGATGGAGGTCCAGGCCCGTGGAGTGGAAGAGGGCCTGGAGACTCAGGCAGAGCAGGCGACCAGGGTGGCTCGGGCCAGGCAGATGAACAGGGTGGTGCGGGCCAGGTGGATGACCAGGGTAAAAGGGCTGACCACCACGGCGGAGCAGACGACCACCACAGCAGCGCAGACGGGCTTGAAGACACCCACGGCGGAGCAGGCTGAGCAGGTGGCCCGGTAGGAATCCTCTCTGGACTCGGGACGGAAGGAGGCGGGGCCCTCTCTGGACTCGGGACGGAAGGAGGCGGGGCCCTCTCTGGACTCGGGACGGAAGGAGGCGGGGCCCTCTCTGGACTCTGGTCACGGGCTGGAGCCCTCTCTGGACGCTGGTCAGTGGCTGGAGCCGTCTCTGGACGCTGGTCAGTGGCTGGAGCCGTCTCTGGACGCTGGTCAGTGGCTGGAGCCGTCTCTGGACGCTGGTCAGTGGCTGGAGCCGTCTCTGGACTCGGGACGGACACATGGAACTTCACTGGGCTCTGGACAGACACAGGGGATGTCACTAGACTCTGGACGTGGACAGGAGATGTCAATGGATTCTGGGCAGAGACTATGAGGTCAGACAAGATCAAAACACAGGCAAGCAATCCAAACAGGCAAACAAGACAGGAGAGACAGGCAAAAGGGTAATCCACGGAACGGGCAAGTAATCCAAAACCAAGATGCATGAAACCAAGGAAAGTGCTCAGAAATGCAGTGTTACAACCAACAAGACTTCGCGGTGAATGACAGACATGGCCAGGCTTATAAAGTGTGAGCTAACAAGGTAATGGGGTGCAGGTGGATGTAATCAGGAAGGAAGTCCGGGTAGTGAGTGATGTGGGAAATGTAGTCCTTAGATGAAGTGACAGTCCGGGATGGCGTGCCCTCTGGTGGTAACCAAGGGCACTCTCATTTGTGATTGTGACAACTTGACTGAAAGCAGAGTGTGTGTTATTTTGTTTCTAATTGATTTCAACAAAATCTGAAAAAAGATACATTAATATAACAAAATATGGTTTTGGGCAGAAAATATTTGGCTAAATAGTTAATGTGCTGTAGGTGTGTTGCTGTGCTAAGAGTTTAGAAAAAGTACTTTTTAGTATTGGTAAACACTTGTTAGGAATTGTAAAAAACTGTTAAAGATGACTGAAAATAGCAAACCTAGGTCAGCTTTCATCTGAAATTGCAATTACAATAGTTGTATTTGGAATAATTTTATTTAATTCTATTGTAATTATTCTTCTAAGATTTTACATTTCAATCATTCTGATTTGAATGTGTTTTTATCTGTTTTGAAAGTGTGTTAGCATTTGAAAAATGTGCTGTAAATAGGGTTTTGCAGATGGTGAAGTATGAATGACAAAAGTGTTTACAGACAATACTATATTGCTATGCATAATTATAAATCTCCCACTGCTTTACTCAGTCAAGGTGTTCCTCAGGGCTCTGTTCTCGGGCCACTACTATTTATTACGTACATCATGCCTCTTGGACATATTATTCGTCGTCATGGTTTCCACTATCACTGTTATGCTGATGATATTCAAATATATACTGCTTGCCGACCAGACTCTATTCACTGGCCCACATCGCTATCTACCTGTGTTAATGAGCTTAGGGCCTGGCTGAATCTTAATTACTGGCCCCCCATCACTAACAAATAACATAGTAAATGTTCCCAGTCTCAACCTTGCTGCTACGACGATTTTTCCATTTAGTCAGAAATTTAGGCATTACACTTGATCCTTCAGTGACTCTGGTTGTTTTCATTAGTAAACTTTCCAAAGCTGCATTTTTCCAGCTTCGCCGTTTAACCCAACTTTGTTCTTATGTTTGCCCAAAAGATGCTGAATCATGCCCGTACATGCTTTTGTTACGTCACGCCTCGACTGCTGTAATGCTCTTTTTACCGGATTACCATTGCACTCAATCTCCCGTGTACAATACATTCATAATTCTAAACTATGGAACTCTCTTCCACTGGCACTAAGGACTGTAACCTCACTCTCTGTATTTAAATCACAACTCAAAACCTACTTGTTTGCACAATACTATTAGTCATAATATACTCCTAACCCTGCTACCAGCTGTTTTTCTCTGAATATTTATATTCTGTGATCCTATGTTGAATCTACTATGCTCTGATTTTTTCTTATTGACACTTGATTTTTTTTTTACTTAATAACTATGTGCTGCATCTCTGTTTTCAGTTCGTAATAGTACCATGATTTGCAACTGCATCTCATTTCTATTTCCGGACTGGGCAAATGTCTACTGTCCATTTAACTGATTAATTAACTATATGAAATGACTGTTTATGATTATGTGAATCGACTGTCTATTCTGTTACTGCTTGTAAAGTGTCCTTGAGCTTGGGAAAGGTGCTATATAAATTAAACATATTATTATTAATAGAGTTTTTTTTTGCAAATGTGCTCATTGAATGCATTTTGTGTGAAAGCAATGAAAAATGATTGGTCCAAACAGACTTCTGTTCCTCTGAATGTGTGAAGAGTTTTGAACATGTGGCTTCAGTGTTGACTGATGCTTGTTAGCAACTGAAAAAAAAAAAAAATGTAAATTCTGACCATGTATGATAACCTGCACAACTGTATTTGAATCATGGCTGTGACATATACGAGTGCATTGCACTGGACAGGTGTCAGGGAGCTGTGAAGTACTTTACGCTCATCAATTCTACATTTACAGGTGATCATTCACAGGTAAGACATGGTACAATATTTCACATGTGACTTCAAACAAGCTGTCTTGTTTCTCATTTTATATTAGGAATGTTCTTTCAAATTTGTGATATAAAGGATTCAAACATAAAATTTGAAGCAAAATAGCTCCATAAAGTAGAATTTATTATGAGCAGTGATGTGGGTAACGCATTACAAGTGATGTGATTTATGTAATCCGATTACTTTTTTCAAGTAACTAGTAAAGTAACGATTTACATTTAAATTTACAACAAAATATCAGTTACTTTTTAAAAAGTCACTTTGTTTTCCCATGTACTGATTGACAGCTCTCCTGTCCTCATGTTTAGAGAATCGTGAGTGCAGAGGCTGTCCGTCTTTTCACTGTTATACGCTAGGGGGCACTATTACGCATCTTCTGAAAGAGTAAATCTCCTGATCAAAACACAGGCGAAGAAGAAGCAGAAACAAGCATAGAAGCATTGCTGACGCACATGTATGCACTGATAATCCAGGGGTATTCAATTACAGGTCCAAGAGATCCAGTCTCTGAATTTCCTTCCCAGCGGAGGTCAGGACAATACTTTTTTTTTGGAATAGTTATACATTTCCATCTGGGCAGCAGTATTACTGGTAAAAGAAAAAAATAATCATAAAAAGTCATCAAAGATGAGTATAGGGTTCAAGGTTTTACTTTCTACTACCACTACAGTAACACTTTCTATGAAGCCCATAATGAATTATAGCCCCATTTATACTCATAAATAAGTATTACTAATCTATAAATATATTTATAAAGACTCATTAAGACCTATACTGCATTATAAGAACAGTTATAGTTACATTAATAGTTTTTATAATTACTGCATTTGCTTTTTCAATGCGCATGCTCATAATCCATTATACACTGATTTATAAGTATTAATTATTCAGTCGTATGGAACAATGAATGTATTTATAAACATGCAGCCTGCAGTGCTATAATGTTATTATATTATAGTTACAATGACTTTTTAGTAATTCAGATGTACACTCACCTAAAGGATTATTAGGAACACCATACTAATACTGTGTTTGACCCCCTTTCGCCTTCAGAACTGCCTTAATTCTACGTGGCATTGATTCAACAAGGTGCTGAAAGCATTCTTTAGAAATGTTGGCCCATATTGATAGGATAGCATCTTGCAGTTGATGGAGATTTGTGGGATGCACATCCAGGGCACAAAGCTCCCGTTCCACCACATCCCAAAGATGCTCTATTGGGTTGAGATCTGGTGACTGTGGGGGCCATTTTAGTACAGTGAACTACAGTACTTATAGAGTAGTGTTGATCCTTCATATCTCCCAAGAGTCTTTAGTTTTATCATATTTATAAAAGACAGATGCGCTGTACCGACTCTTCAGAAAACAGCCGAGCTCATGGAGGCGTGCAGTGGGCGGAGCTAAAGAGTCACAAGCACACACACACACACACACACACACACACACACACACACACACACACACACACCATGGCATTATCCCTGGATAACTCTTGATTCACATTATATGCACTTACACGCCGATTGCCAACAAAACACACACATTTGATGCAGTTTCTCTCACTGGCTGCGGTTTCCACTCATGACCGGGAACAAACACACACACTTGCAGAACTCCGGAAACACAAACTGCATCCACTGTTCCCTTAACGCTGGGTTATTTGTGAAGCTGAACAAGGTGATCTTTGTTTGTAAATGTAGGCCTAACTAATGAACAATAATTCCTGTAATAATATAATGAAAAGAAATCATTAATACAAACGTTTTTTTAATGTTACATACTGTCACGGGTGGTTGCAGGAAGGCAGATGAAGATGAAGATTATAGTTCAAACACGAGTTTAAAATCAACAATCCACAAAATAGGCAAGAGCAACACACTAAATGTGAACGTGACCGGACAAAGAATGAATGCGAGGGTACAAATTAAATATGAACTCAAACAAGAAGATTAATAGAACACAGCTGAACCAAACAAACTAATGAAGTAACTAATAATGAAGGTGACCATGGAACCACTAGTGTAGCCAGAAAAGAGACTCTGGGTGTGCATCAGAAAAACTGGGTGTGCCACATTTATTGTCAGATTAAAACCCAGACAGATTGCCAAACCCTCTGCGTATCACTAATGTTACAGCATAGACTGGGCTGATGTGTAAAACTATAGCTCGCCACATATGTGACCCGTCATGCTGGCAAAATGAGTCGGAATGCACACGGGCTAATTTCGAGATACAGGCAAAACTAGTGAAAAATGTCAATTTTGGTTCACAAAAATGAGTCAATTAAGGCCTTGTCTAGCGATCACAATGCTCCAAATAGCAATAAAACAACTAAAAGTTTTTTATTTGTACGTTTTCTGAGAGAAGTACCTTTCATTTGTCCATGCTCGCTTCTCGATGACTCGTGCTGCGCTTCCTGCGCTTCCCCTCAGCACAAGTTTGGTATCGTTTTAAAGCACAGCATTCCAACTTTGCAAATATTCACTCGATGGCATGAGTCTGAACCAATGAAATATGATTTTCAAACTCATGCTGATGCAAACAAAACGATCTTTCTCGCGCTGACTGACTGACACCTCCCAGACAGCGCGCGATCCTGATATACACACATACACAAAATACAGTATTTTAAATATCTGTCTTGGCGAGTATTCACGAAAACATGATCTGTTATGTCTTAAATTAATGTTAGGTTAACTGCTGAGCAGCAAGGTTTACTAAAAGAGTCTCTATTGTTTAGAACGTCTCCCAAGATGCTGGGGTCCCAGTCAGCACCTGTTTGCAGATTGGTTGGCAGTCCGAATGTCGGCAGATGTTTTTTTTTAACGGAAATAATTTAAAATAATTTAACAAATATTTTAAGTAAACAACAATTTTAGAAAAACATTTTTTATTAAGAAAAAATGCATCTATTTTTAGGTGTGCCAGCTGGCACTTTGGGTGGCACCGGCACACCCTGGCACACCCGTCGCTACGCCATTAAAAGGAACACATGAGAATGAAAACAAACTAAAAGTCCATGAAAACTACGACAAACTGAACATAACTGTGACACACACTAGCAAAACACTGCAACATTATTTTTTAAAGTATAATTTCAAACTGCTGAGGAGATATAGATTTTAACAAATCAAAGTTATCATTCATGGAACCTGACTAATCAATACTTATAAATCAGTGTATAATGGATTATGAGCATGCGCATTGGAAAAGCAAATGCATGACTTATAAGTAATCATAAAAAGAATATAAATGTAACTATAACTGTTCTTATGATGCAGTATAGGTCTTAATGAGTCTTTATAAATATATTTATAGAATAGTATAAATAAGTATAAATGGGGCTTTAATTCATTATAAGCATGGGCTTCATAGAAAGTGTTACCAAAACTACTACTACTATCTACTAAAAACAAATAAGCAATGTATAACCAAATGCCTTCCTCATGTGCAGAAAACAAAGTTAATTGTAATTTAAAAGTTTTAGTTGACTTTCCTTGCCATCTACAAATCATTTTCACAATTATAACATTGTTTATTAAATGCTCTTAACATGCTGATTAATAATGCTAAATGTAGATGTAGGCTAAATGTATTGTTTATTTGAATGGTCAGAGTAATATATACTGTATATGACGGATAAAAAATAATTATATTTGCTACGTTCAGTGTTTTAGTGAAAGTATAAATCTATTTTGCTGTTCACTGTGTTTTTTCTACTATTTCTAAAATAACCGCTAACCCCTAACCCTAACCCTAACCCTACTTTATGCATTGTTTTTCAGTGTAAACACATGCTAGACGGATGTCTCTAACCGCTCATGTCTTTTGCAGCGTCTCATGCACGTCACAGTATTCTAAAAATGCGGCGCTCAAGTTAAAAGAAGTTCAACTTTTTGAAACGCGTTTTTAGACCGTTCTGTCTGAACTGGCCCTTAATGTGACGCTTTAGTTTCTTTAGCGGGAGAGAGAAGCAACATGCAGGGAATGTAAAGGGCTTGAATGAAACGCGTTTGGCTCTATAGATAAAAATATAAGAGGATATAGTGCTGAAGGACATTACCATAAATGTCTCAGGTTACGTATATGTAACCTCTGTTACCTGAGAACAGGGAACGAGACACTGTGTCGATGACGCTACTGGGAACGCCTCAGGCGTGACGGTGTCTGAAACGCAATCAAACCACTGCAATCCTATTGGCCGGCGACAGCCTATGACGTCACTACTAGTGCGACCCGGAAGTATATAAGGGGCGCCTAGAGAACGTCATCCATCTTCGTCTAAAGGGGCTGTTCAGCAGGCAGCCCCTCGGCATGGCAGGAGACGCAGTGTCTCGTTCCCTGTTCTCAGGGAACAGAGGTTACATACGTAACCTGAGGCATTCCCTTTAGAAAGGGAACTCACACTGCGTCTATGACGCTTTGGGGAACGATATACCCACGCTGCCATGCCGAGGGGAGTGCATGCCGTGAATGACTGTGACAAACATCAGAAATAGCAGTTCCCTTACAGTCAGTACACTACGAGTTACGTCAGTTACTGACGAAATGGGGGTTTCGCTTAGAAGCCAATCGCCTTTGAGCTCTACAAAACGAGCCAACGGCATGAAAATGCCATGGGTCTGCGGAACGCAACCCCGCCCCACCGTGTGGGTATAAAGGGCGTTGCGTGGCAATCTCGCATTATGTTTCTGCTTCAGAGCCGAGTGTTACCGCCTGAGCGTTTTTCTCTTCAAGACGAGTGTCTCTCCAGAGTGTTGGTGTTACGGCGCGTTCTAGCGAGTTCCGCATTCCTGTCTGATCTGTGCAGTGATCTAGCACAGCGTGTGTGTTCTCCCTAGGCGCTTCGGCATTCTGCAGAGCAAAGACTCCTCTCTAAAAGAGCTGCACGTGGCACGTCTTTTTCAAGATGTCTCGCCCGTGCTCCGTTTCTGGGTGCGGTCGGCTGGTTCCTCCGTTTGACGGGCATGATCGCTGTTTGGCGTGCTTGGGAGCGCGCGTTCATGGATGAGTCATGTTCCCACTGCGGGAACATGGCCATCGCAGTGTTGCGGTCAAGACTCCATGATCTCCGTGCTGGAGGCAGAGTCCCCTCTACCACACCCCAATCTATTCCCACCACGAGTGAGAATACTTTGGCTGGTGGTCAGGGTGACTTGAGGGTGACGGTGTGGAACAACCCGACGAATCCTCCTCGGGCCACACCCCCTTCTAGCACACTGCAACCTGTGGTGTTGCCAGATGAGGGCGCAGGTGTTTCCCGTCCTGGGCCCTGCGTTTCATTTGGCGCACAGGCGGATGATTCTATGTCAATCGCCGCATCACAAGGTGGGCTGGATTCCTCCGGAGATGACGATTCGGCTGTGTTGCCTCCTTCGGGAGTCCCAGCATTGTCCGAGTCCGATCCAGAGCTCACAGCCATGCTTTCACGGGCGGCCGAGGCTCTTGGGCTTGTGTGGAACCCTCCGCCATGTCCCAAGCGCTCTCGGCTAGATGATTGGTATCTGGGGGCGGCCTGTGCCGAAGGCGCCCGTCAGTCCCCAGTGCCCTTCTTGCCGGAAGTGCATGAAGAGGTGTCGAAGTCGTGGAAGTCTCCCTTGACTTTTCGCGATCGTTCGGCAGCCACTTCCGCCTTCACTGCCCTTGACGGCGGCGCGGTGAAAGGGTACACTGGGGTTCCCCCTGTTGAGCGCTCTGTTGCGATGCAACTGTGTCCGCAGAGTGCTGCGACATGGCGTGGTGACCCAAAGCACCCGTCCAAGGCGGTCAGGTGATGTCCACTTCTGTGGTCCAGGAGCGCTACTTATGGCTCAACCTGGTTGATGTGGGAGAATCTGAGCGAACCCGTTTCCTCAATTCTCCCATTTCCCAGGATGGGCTATTCGGCGGGGCGGTCCAGGACTTCGCCCAACAGTTCTCGACCGCTCAGAGACAGACTGAGGTGCATATTCTGCCCCGGTGGCCTGCTGCTGCCTCCACCCAGCCGCCGGCTCAGAGGCCTCAGTCTGCTCCCCGCAGTCAGCCCCAGCAGCAGCCTTCACCCGGGCTGAGGCGTGGAGGACGCCACAGGAAGGCAGCCCCGCCCTGGGATGGGTGGCTCGGAGGTGAACTCGGTTCTTTCTCAGGAGATGGTAGCAGGGCCACTCCTTCCCCCGCTGGAGGGCCGGGGGAGAATCCTTGTAAAGAAAAAACTGACATTTTCACCTCCGAGCCTCAAGAGGGCGCGGCTGGCAGTGTGCGACGCCAAGCAGCTTCGCCACTCTCGGCCCCCTCTGTCGCCAGCCCCCTGGCAGACGAGACCCCCGTGGAACGCTGGTCCTTCCCTGGTCTCCTCTGTCAGGACGCGGAATTCGACCCCGCCCACACCCCGGGACGCTCCCACGCCTCCCATGTCTGGGCCGGTCATTCCGCCTCGTTGCCCCATCGGGGGTACGCCTGTGGTCCACATGACCCCGCTGGTTCAGTTTCTGGAAGCCTGGCTAGTGCTTCCCAATCTGTCCAGCTGGCTCGCTCGCACCATCAGGTTCGGCTATGCGATTCAGTTCGCACGGTCTCCTCCCCGCTTTTGGGGAGTCCGCTATACCATGGTGGGTGGCAATGCCCCTGTCATGTGTGCGGAGGTCGCCACCCTACTGGCGAAGGGTGCGGTCGAGATCGTCCCTCCAGCCGAGATGGAGTCCGGCTTCTACAGCCCTTACTTCATTGTACCCAAGAAAACCGGTGGGTTACGGCCAATCCTGGACCTGTGCATCTTGAACCAAACCCTTCACAGGCTTCCATTCAGGATGTTGACAGCCAAACGCATTTTCGAATGCGTTCGTCCATTGGATTGGTTTGCAGCGATCGACCTGAAGGACGCGTACTTTCATGTCTCCATTCTTCCTCGACACAGACCGTTTCTACGGTTTGCCTTCGAGGGGCAGGCATATCAGTACACGGTTCTCCCATTCGGGCTAGCCCTGTCCCCTCGCGCCTTTACGAAGGTCGACGAGGCAGCCCTTGTGCCGCTCAGGCAACACGGGGTTCGCATCCTGAACTATCTCGACGACTGGCTGATTCTAGGCCACTCTCGGGATCAGGTTTGCGAACACAGGGACCTGGTGCTTCAGCACCTCGCCCATCTGGGCCTTCGGGTCAACTGGGAAAAGAGCAAACTCTCCCCAGTGCAGAGGATCTCTTTTCCCGGTATGGAAATCGACTCGGTCGCCATGTACGCGCAGCTTACGAGCGAGCGCACACAGTCACTGCTGACTTGTCTTCGCCAGTTCGAGGGCAAGAGTGCGGTTCCACTGAAATATTTTCAGAGGCTCCTGGGGCATATGGCATCCGCAGCCGCGGTAACGCTGCTTGGTTTGCTTCATATGAGACCGCTTCAGCACTGGCTTCGCGATCGAGTCCCGAGATGGGCATGGCAACACGGCACGCTCCGGGTCCCAGTTACTCGGGCCTGCCGTCAGACCTTCACCCCGTGGGCGAACCTCAGTTTTCTACGGGCAGGTGTTCCCCTAGAACGAGTTTCCAGGCATGTTGTTGTAACAACAGATGCCTATGCCACGGGCTGGGGCGCCATGTGCAATGGACATGCTGCCGCGGGCTCCTGGAAAGGACCCCAGCGCCTATGGCATGTCAATTGCCTCGAGTTGCTGACCGTACGTCTTGCCCTGCACCGCTTCCGAGACCTGCTCAAGGACAAGCACGTACTGGTCCGTTCAGACAGCACGGCGACAGTAGCACACATCAGCCGACAAAGGTGGTCTGCACTCCCGCCGGATGTCGCAACTCGCCCGCCATCTCCTCCTATGGAGTCAGAAGCATCTGAGGTCCCTTCGTGCTGTTCACATCCCGGGAGAACTGAATCGTGCAGCCGACGAGCTGTCACGGTTCCAGCCGCTTCCGGGGGAATGGAGACTCCATCCCCAGACGGTTCAGCTGATTTGGGAACAGTTTGGCGACGCACAGATAGATTTGTTTGCCTCCCACGACTCTTCCCATTGCCGCTGGTATTATTCCCTGACCGAGGGGACCCTCGGCACGGATGCACTAGCGCACAGCTGGCCGCGGGGGCCACGCAAGTATGCGTTTCCCCCAGTGGGCCTTCTCGCACAGGTTCTGTGCAAGATCAGGGAGGACAGGGAGCAGGTCCTCTTGGTCGCCCCATATTGGCCCGGCCGGACCTGGTTCTCAGAACTCATACTCCTTGCGACAGCCCCTCCCTGGTCGATCCCTCTGAAGAAGGACCTCCTTACTCAGAGACGGGGCACCGTATGGCACCCCAGCCACCTCAGGTGGCGGCTACCATCACTTCCGCTAGGGCCTTGTCCACGAGACACGCCTATGCGTTGAAGTGGAACCTCTTCGTCACCTGGTGCACTTCTCGCCGAGAAGACCCCACGAAATGCTCAATCGGGTCTGTGCTTTCCTTCCTCAAAGAAGGGTTGGAGCGAAGGCTGTCTCCCTCCACCCTGAAGGTCTATGTGGCCGCGATTTCGGCCCATCATGACCTGGTGGATTCTAAAACGGTAGGTCAGCACGACCTGGTCAGCAGGTTCCTTAGAAGAGCGAGGAGATTAAATCCTCCTCGTCCTCCTCAGATACCCTCTTGGGATCTTGCAGTGGTTTTATCTGCCCTGCAGAAAGCTCCCTTTGAGCCCCTGCAGTCTGTGGAGCTGAAGTTCCTTTCATTGAAAGTGGCGCTCTTGATTGCTCTGGCTTCCATCAAGAGGGTAGGGGACCTGCAGGCATTTTCGGTTGACGAAGCGTGCCTGGAATTCGGGCCGGCCAATTCTCACGTGATCCTGAGACCCCGGCCTGGATATGTGCCCAAGGTTCCCACCACTCCCTTCAGGGATCAGGTGGTGAACCTGCAAGCGCTGCCTGTGGAGGAGGCAGACCCAGCCTTGGCACTGCTCTGTCCAGTACGCGCCCTTCGCGCTTACGTAGACCAGACGCAGTGTTTCAGGACCTCAGACCAGCTCTTTGTCTGTTACGGAGGGCAGCAGAAAGGGAAGGCTCTCTCCAAGCAGAGGTTGTCTCACTGGACAGTGGACGCCATTGTCCTGGCATATCAGGTTCAGGGCATGCCATGCCCCCTTGGGGTTAGAGCACACTCCACTAGGAGTGCTGCTTCCTCTTGGGCTTTAGCGCGTGGCCCCTCGCTGACAGACATTTGTAGAGCTGCAGGCTGGGCGACACCTAACACATTCGCAAGATTTTATAATCTCCGAGTGGAGCCTGTGTCCGCTCGTGTACTCGCCCCAAGTGGCCAGTAACTGGACAGGCTCAGGTGTCTTCGCTTGCTGCGCCATTCCACTCCACGGACTGGATGCGTGCGCATTTTCTCTCAGGTGAGCTTCCCAGTAAGCCCTGAGCTCCTCCAGCACTGCTGATGTCGACACCAGGGTGCATGCCCGCTTGGCCAGCCCTCGTGTTCGGCTAGGTGCCTCCGTGTGCATGGTTCCCCCGTTGGGCAACCCCCACATGTGTATTTCCACGGTAAGTCTCTCTGAGCACGTGTCTTCCCTTGACAAGACACCTTGCCACCCCTGGGGTTGAAAAATTCTCCACCTGCGGCTGGATACCCCAGAGTTCTCCATATGCAGTCCCTACGGGGGTCATATGTGTATTCTTAAGTCCTCCCTTCGGGCAGGCATTGTGTTGCATTTCTCCATGTGGGATATGCTTCCCAGTGTACCTTGGTATCAGCGTTGAGCCTACCCCCTCGTTCGTGCTAAGACTCACGGCAGGGAGCCCTGGTCAGCGCAGGACGCTGGAAGACAGCTGTCGTGGCGAGATTGTATTGGGACCCCCATTTCGTCAGTAACTGACGTAACTCATAGTGTACTGACTGAAAGGGAACGTCTCGGTTACGTATGTAACCCTCGTTCCCTGAAGGAAGGGAACGGTGACGTTACGTCCCCATGCCACTTCCGCTGTACCGCTGGAATGGCCGGACGCTCATGCCTCGGCTCTTCAGCAGGTAACATAATGCGAGATTGCCACGCAACGCCCTTTATACCCACACGGTGGGGCGGGGTTGCGTTATGCAAATTCCGCAGACCCATGGCATTTTCATGCCATTGGCTCGTTTTGTAGAGCTCAAAGGCGATTGGCTTCTAAGCGAAACCCCCATTTCGTCAGTAACTGACGTAACGTCTCCGTTCCCTTCCTTCAGGGAACGAGGGTTACATACGTAACCGAGACGTTTCAACTGAAATGCCATAACCGCTATAGGAACGATAAAGGAACAGAGGTACTCATCAGCATTTTGTATCGTGGGCAGTGAGCCAGGGACATGAACTGCTGCACAAGATGAAGCAATCTCCTCATCTGTGTTTACTGTGAAGTGACACCAGGTCGACCAGGAAAGGTGGCAGTAAATAAAACAGATTTGTGGGCAGAAAAGCCAGTATAACAAATGTGGGTAACACTATAGAATAATGATCCAAATTAAGTAACTTGTCACATTAGAAAGACGTAAAATAATAAAAAATATTATATATATTTTTTGTCTTTTATCAGCTGTATCTCAGCAGGATAATGTCCAAATGTAATGTAATCTCATTCAGTAATTATTGATTACTAACAAGGAACTGTCTCCTAAATTCAATATTACTTACTGATTAGTTCAGCTTGTTTCTATATTAGTTAGCTGAAGAGTTAATGTTGTACTACTCATTAGTCCTGCATTACTTCCTGCATAGTTACTTATTAATGACGGACCATTATTCTAAGTGTTACCCAAATTTCAATATCCAAAATAGAAATGCCAGGAGTAAAAACCAGATCCAAAGTGGGACCTTGGATATGTGTGGGT
The DNA here is from genome assembly GCA_039654105.1 of Coreius guichenoti. Taxonomy (NCBI): domain Eukaryota; kingdom Metazoa; phylum Chordata; class Actinopteri; order Cypriniformes; family Gobionidae; genus Coreius; species Coreius guichenoti. The sequence goes on from CM077173.1 coordinate 882,599, forward strand.
CCCTGCACCCACTGTGTAAAATTTAGTCAGTCTGGGAAATGCCTTTGTGGGGCAGCAAATATGAATGAGAGAGACATCCTGAATGCGGCAAATAGCTCGGCAGCCACGATATCCCAATGTAGCTTTCAGTCTAATTGCAAGACCGCTCCGCTTGCCACAATGCCTATGTGTTTCCTCATGGGGTAACAAGAGGCCGTCGACGCAGGTAGTCAGAGATATCCGACAGGAACGGTGGAGGATATGAACAAAAGACATCCGAGCAGTGGTGTAAAGTAACAAAGTAATAATTTTTGGGAAAATCTGTACTTTACTTGAGTTTTTATATTTCTGTCAACTTTTACTTTTACTCCACTACATTTACTAAATAAAATGTATACTTTTACTCTGATACATTTCCCCAAGGCATTTTCGTTACTTACTACAAAATAAAGTTGGAAGAACACAGACGGCAAACAAGTGCTCGCACAACCGCGGTTGATTTCATTTTCCGGGTTGCCTCCTGAAGCGGCTGAGAAGTGTCCTCTGTCATTATACAGCACGAGAGCGGCCTCTAGAGCCCAAATAAAAACTCACTGATGCCTCCTGGAGTTTGTTTTGACACATGAGGCTGCGCGCTGCACAGAGCGGGACACTTCAAAAACAGACTTAAAACATAGACAACAAAACAGTATGTTGTACACTACAGTACATGTTTTCATATCACTATAAAGTAATTAGTTTGTTGACTGGATGCTGCATTAGTGGAGAACAGCAGTGTGTTTGCCGAGGCTGAGAGGACGCTAACATTAGTAGTAGCTCAAGGGTTAAAACAATGGGACCCACTTTATATTAGGTGGCCTTAACTATGTACTTACATTTAAATTAATAATTTGATACAATGCATTTATTGTGTACATACATGTTTTTACATTGTACTTACATTTTAAAAATTACTTGCATGTAATGACATTTATAATTGCACTGTTGACACTTCCCTTACACCTAACCCTACCCTTAAACTTACCCATACCACCACACCTGTCCCTAACCTTACCCGTATCCCACCTCAATATCAGCAAAAGTGTTTTGCAATACAATATGAACACAATAAGTACATTGTATTTACGGTTGCTACCCGTCCCGTGAAATACGGAATCGTCACGTATTTACAGGCAAAATGACATGTCCTGTATCAAATCAATACCTACATAGGTCCACACATAGTTCAATAAACACTTAAGGATTTTGCAGTGTGGAGAATACTAATAGCAAATATAAAGAAATCAATTTCACAATAAGTAGTACAGAAGCTCATTTGCGCATAATTGCGTTTTAGCGGCTTTGTTGCCATAGCGACGGAGTCTCTAGAACATGCGCAGTAAAGCTTTTTTTTAAAAACGTGTGGAGCTCCCTTCCACCGTTTGAACGCAAGAGCATCTCCAGATATAGGGCTGAATAGAAAAAAGGTATCAATGGGTGTGTCCAGTAACTCATGATGAACCTAAGACGAACTGCACACTTTGCAGAGAAGCATTTCATTTGCTCAGACAGGTGGTGACAGACACATCCGTGCTTCTAAAGGTATAGGCCTATTGTTTTTTTTAATGGATAATATATTAATATAATTGTCCATACATTAGAGCTTGGCAGACAGAATTATTATATTTTTTAGACATTAGACAGGCTAATTAATAGATTATAGCCTAATTAATGTTATTATTAATTTATAATTTAGCTAGGGTATATTAATCATACATAAATAATCCTGTCATATAAAGTTTATGACATTTAAAAAAAATATTTAGATAAAAGTGGGATAAATAATTACATAATAATATAGTCATAATTTAAGTAAATAGGTCGTTTGCACGTGACGTCACTGCTGTGGCGCGAAATGCAGATGGAGGGCAGGAAGCGATTTTCTACATAGGAATCACTTACACAAACTCAAAATGCCTATGTTTTGCGTCGTTTATTGTTGCTCAAATCAATCAAACCCAGAAACCACAAAGAGCTTTTATCATTTACGTAACTTGTATCACTTTTTAACTTTAAAAGTTGTCGCCTTTAATGGCGTTTTGCGTCTGCTGATACTGAACTTAAACAGTGTCACGCGGTGTGCACTCGCTGCTGCTTCAGCCATCATTATATGGTAGAAATGTGTCCAAATAAGAATGTGTTCAACAAGCTGACAGAAGTCGATCTATTTCTTTGTTGGAAATGTGTAAATGTAACTGAAGCTTATTGTTGTCATTGTAAATACTCACTTTCCCATATGGCCACGCAGGAAAATCAGAGAGGATCACATTCAGCAGACAGACACCGACGCACTGTATTTATTTTTTTGTGTTCAACAAATGACAACCAAAATCAAATCCATGGAAGCTTGTGAATAGTTTTGAAGTGGCTGTGGGTAAGCTCTGTTAATTCACAAGCCGAGTGAGAATCATACTCGCACATGTAATGTTAATTATTAAACCAAACAAAATACAGAACTTTCAAAAACACTCAGCAATGTGATTCTTTTATTTAATCGTTTGTGCCGGTAAAAGTTTCGTTTGTGCTGCTTCCGTTTTTAAAATATTGGACTTTGAATTATAGACGATGACGTCACCAGCCCCCCGACCTGCTCCAAGTTCACCTCAAATAGTCTCAATCGTTTGTGCTGGTTTGTGCAGGTAAAAGTTTCGTTTGTGCACAATTCTCCTCGGCGTGAACACTTTTTAGGAATCGAATTGCAAAAGACTTTGTCAAGGATAATCATCACATCATTTGTTCAATAAACAATTATTTTTACTTCATTCACTGGTCTCTCCTGATGTAACGTTTTATTTATTTGCAAGGAGTTTCATCTGCTGCACTTCACTCCCACCACTAGGCGCAAGTGACACACTAGTAGTGTTCTAGTGGAAATTAGTTAGTATTGTAAAAGTTGATATAAAATCAAACTACAAAAGTCGTTACTAAATCAAATCTGGCAAATGTAAGTACAGTGTTTTACACTGTCAGTTACAATATTATTAAACTTCAAGATTAACGGTACAACATTCAAAAGTTAAGATTGTCAATGTTTATTGAACAGAAAACTCATTGATAATACAACTATGAAATGGTAATTACAGCTGCACGTTAGTTTTTTTAATACATTGTGCATCTAGGAGTCAACATTACCTATCCTTATATTCGGACCAATACAGTAATACATAAAATATGTAAACTGTACATGACATTTGAGTCAGGATTATTTCAGTGGGTAATTATGTTTGTTTATGCCAGATGCCCAAGAAACCAGCAGTCGACAGAGATTCCATTTTCACAGTCTTGTGCTCATCAAAAGAGGCCATAGTACAAAATGGCAACATAGCTACTCCTAATCAGAGCATCTGGACAGAGCTTAGTAAGCAGCTAGAAAGCAAGATCACTGCAAAGGCTCTATACACTTTTGTGTACTAAACAGACACAACATCTGGACTGCTTTAGGGTTTACTCGTGAAAGTGATCATGAAACAAGTGGTAGTAGTGATGACACTGATTTTGAGCCAGGGTCCCTTTCCCCCAGACCAAAAGATGCCTGGACTTTTGATCTTGAAGTTCTATTTCAGAAATGGATTGAATTCATGCCTGAAACAGTTACATACAAAAACAAGTTCTCCAAAACACAAAAAAGGGAATACACAATTTTGAAGCCTGGCATCTGGACGCATGTGATAAATCATCACATTTGGCAAGAAGTGAAATGCCCTTGCACAGTTGTCTTTAAAAGACCCAAGGTCTATCCATCAGCCACAGATAAATATATAGAAATCAGAGGCAACTGTAAGGAGTGTCGTGGCCACATTCACATAAAATCTGACAGAGAGCCTGAAATGAACAGCCCAATGGTGTTCAAGTGTTTAATTAAAAACACTGATGACTCCCTGCACACTGGCTGTTCCAAACGTGCGATGTCTGGTAACTTGCGTTTGCAGATATCCAAAGAACTGTGTGAGGGTAGAATGGAGCCGCATGTGTGGAGGGCATCAGAGGCAACAAAGCTGATGGAGTTTGGAGATCCTGAGCCGAGCCATCTGCCTAATTTGGCCACCCTGCGCAAAGCAAAGCAAGAGAGAAATGACATAGAATCAGGTGACAAGGACCCTATTTTGACACTATAGATGTTAAAATACAGTGCACCTCACAGTGGTAGCATTAAAGACATTGGACTGGACAAGTTTTTCTGTCACTATTGGAGTCAAACACAAATGTATATGTACAAGTCATTATCAAAGACATCTACTAACCCCACTGTGACTGGCTCAGTCGTGAGGAAACTACAGAGACCAAGTGGTAAATCTGGCCATATATTTTTATATCAGGGCGTTCTGGCAGGAGATGAGAACTCAAGTGTCCCAGTGGTGCAAATGCTGTCAGAGAGACATGATGTTAATGCCATAACACATTGGCTGAGAGAATGGATATGTGCAGGTGCACCAACTCCAAAGGAGGTTGTCAGTGACTTTTCTCTGGCTTTGCTCGGAGCTCTGGTCAAGGCTTTTACTCCTCATCCTAATCTGAAGACCTACGTCAATGAGTGTTGTGGTGTCTTACTCTGCAAACAGTCAGCAAAAGTGCCATCTTGTTTTGTTCGGGTTGATGTTGCTCACTGCATCAAGATGATCTGCCAGTGGGACTGCTTGAAGAAGAAACCACATCCCATCAAAGATTTTTTTGCCCCCCTCATATCAGAGAGGTGCAAGAAACACCTGAAAGCCAGAATTGCTGAAGAGTGTGTCATCATTCCAGATGTGGAGGGTGAGGACCTGGAAGAAGTGGATCCATGTGACCAAACACAGACAGACCTACGGCAGTGGGTGACAGACATATGTGAGGAGAGCAGGTCACTTGCCGTGTCTAATGGTGATCATGACAATATGCACTTTCTCCCTGAGATTATTCCCAATATAATCTGGCTTGCAAGTTACTTACCACTCTGGACAGGAGTAATGATCCCTCACTACCGAAGCACCAATATCACCGCAAGTTCAGTCAATGTTGAAGCAGAGTTCAAAAACATCAAACCTTTTCAAGCATGAAAACCTGCCTATTCGGGTGGATCGATTCATTGCTTGACATCGAGCTGTATGACGACCTGGGAAGTGGAGTGACAGGAGCGTCAGAAAAAAAAACAAAATATGCCCACATGCTGTATTATACACAAAAGACTAATTTCATTATTTAAAATTACTTTCACAAGTACAAGTATTTTTGTTGTATGCCACACAACCTTGTTTTCCTATTCCTGTTTGGAGAAGTAGTATCTGCTTTTCTGGAAGTCAGGCTTGATGTTGTTTGCACTCAAGTCTATTATTATGTGTGGCATTTTTGGTTTGAAGACAGATAGTAGCTTGTCAGTATTAAGTGTTTTTAAGTTTAAGTTTTAAAGGTCCATTATTTGTGTTAATGGATGTTCGATAGTACACAGCAATTCAAAAGTAAAATCACTTTGGCTTAATTTCTAATTCATTGAGTCATGAGTTTCCACATACATTATAGTTGGAAAACATTAGGCTTTAATGTGTCTGAAAGAAGTCTCTTCTGCTCACCAAGGCTGTATTTATTAGATTAAAAAATACAGTAAAAACAGTAACATTATGAAATATTATTCCGGTGTAAATCAGCTGTGAATATCTAGTAAAGTGTAATTTATTCCTGTGATCAAAGCTGAATTTATCATCATTACTCCAGTCTTCAGTGTCACATGATTCTAATGATTTGCTGCTTAAGAAACATTCATTATTATCAATGTTGTGCTGCTTAGTATTTTTCTTTTTTTTTTGTGGAAACCATGATACACAATCATTCAAAGGTTGTATTTATATAAATGGATATTTTTATTCAGCAAGGACACAATAAATGGATTAAAAGAGTCAGCAGAGACATTTATATTGTTAAAAATATTTCTATTTAAAATAAATGCTGTTCTTTGTATCTTTGATTTATAGAAAGGTAAAAAACAAAAATGTATCACGGTTTTTACAAAAAAAATTAAGCATGCAAAAATGTTTTTTAACATTGATAAAAATAAGAACCATTCTTAATAATTAAGCATCAATAATAATTGAGCACAAAATCAGCATTTTACTATGATTTCTGAAGGATCATGTGATATTAAAGACTGAAGTAATGATGCAGAAATTTGAGCGTTGACATCACATAAATAATAATTATTAATTAATTTAAAGTGTAATATTTCACAAATACTGCCTTTGGTGAGGTTAAGAGACTTGTTTCAAAAACATTTAAAAATCTTAATGTTTCCAAACTTTTGACCGGTTACTGTATAGGTCTATACAAATGCACATATTTAGCCTATTGTATAAACACATTAGCAAACAGATTATATGGTGCGTGCAATGTTAATTTTACCACTGTTATTCACGTAACAACATACATTAACAAGTAAAAAACACTTACCTTGGAGTTTGTTTTACATGCACATCCTGTGATCCGCTGTGTCCGTTAAAAGTTGAAAAATCCACAGTAAGAGTTAAGTGAATGCTACTGTTTAATGTAATTTGGTTTGCCGTTTGAATCTTACCAGGCTAACTTACTTCTGTAGTGTTAAAAAAAGAAAGCCACAAAAACGAAACCTTTACCTGCACAAACGAAGCACAAACGACTGAGACTAATTTGCTGACGTTTTGCATTGGGTGGGGGGCCAACTGGGTGTCGTGAATGAGTGTCCCTTATTTTGGCAACCCTAATTGTATTTATTTTTTAATGTAAGTACATAGTAGTTAAGGCCACCTAATATAAAGTGGGACCAAACAATGTGACAAAAACACGCAAATCTGACCCAACTGTTTAATGTCACGATTGTTACCATCTATTTGCATTAGTTTATATCCATTTGTTTGTTTTTATACATTCGTTATCCAGCGAAGTTGCATATTTAAACTGTATCCTCATCATGCAGCCGACAGAAAATCAGAAAAGCATTCGATTTCAGTTCTTTTTATATATATTGAAATTTCCCATAACTTTTTAAAAATCATTAATATAGCTTGATTTTGAGTTTCAAAGAAAACAAAATGGAAGAAAGAGTTAAAACTGAACACAATCTTGCTGCTCAAATTGTGAATACAACAATTTTTAATAATATTTTTTGCTTCTTTTGTATTTTGCATTTACTTTCAATTCTTAAGTACATTTAATGTCAAAAAATACTTTTCATACTTAAGTACAAAAAAATATCACATACTTTAAAACTTTCACTCAAGTAATATTCTAAACAGTGACTTTAACTTCTACCAAAGTCATTTTCTGATAAGATATCTATACTTTTACTCAAGTATGGCTTTCAAGTACTTTATCCACCACTGCATCCCAGACAGCAGTCGAGTCCAAAACTGAGTTTCTAATCTCTATCAGAGATTTACGGTATATATGTTACATATATAAGTATATAACATATATAATATAACATATATAATATAACATTTTCTTTTTTCCACGTTACGTTACAATGCAATTTATTATGGCTAGAATATCTGCATGTGTTGGGTATTTATTCAGGTGTATATTTACACATTCTGGGAGAATGGAATCTAGACAACAACCATTTAACAGCTATATGTAAAATATATTTGTTTAAATAAATGAGTACATGTTGCCATTGTATTAATACTTTTGTAACATTAGATCTAAAAACATGTTATTTCATTAAAAAAAAGACTGGTGAGCCAATAAATAAAATTAGTACTAAAATGTAGAAACAGTATGCATGTGAGACTTTATAAATGAATGTATATACATCCCTAATCATATAACAAAAGCATTAATGAACTATAGTTTTTATATTGTTTGTTTTTTCAGAATTTTCTACAGTGCCAAAAATACGGAAGAAAACAAAATGGCAAATGGACAGCAAATAACAAAGCTCAATGTCTCCACCTGTAAGGATGAAGAGGAAATACTCAGAGCTCAAGGTTATCAGCTCATCAATGTTAACCTCAATCAAGGTATTTGTGGAAACCAGGTCTTTCTTTGGTACAAGAAAGAGTGCGGCAACAGACCTGTGACCAGGATCGAGTTTTCATTCAGTGACAGGATGAAAAATGATCTGGCTGAAGCTGGGTATGAGCAGGTCAACAGGGATCTGAATGCAGGAGTTGCTGGAGATCACATCTTTCTGTGGTACTTCTACGGCAGCACTGGATATGACATTCCTATTGTGGACCTCGCAGTAACCAAAGACGCCCAAGAAGAGCCTGCTCTAATGCAAGATGGCTGGGAGAGACTGGGCTGTGATCTGAACTGTAAGGCAAGAGGAAGCTACATCTACCTGTGGGTGAAGAGAGAGAAGCCCAGCTACATACAAGATATCAAAGCAACTGCTGACTTCTCTCATGACCAGCAAATGTTTGAACTGGGCTACACTCGTGTGGGTGAAGACACCAATCGTGGCGTTGGTGGTGACTATGTCTTCTTCTGGTATTGCCGCACAACCGATAAGAAACAGGCTCTCACTGCTCTTAACACTTCCACCTCCCTCCAGGAGGCAGCAAAGCTGCAGAATGAAGACTATAAAATGCTCTCTATTAATCTCAATAAAGGAACCAGTGGAAACAATGTCTACGCATGGTACAAGAAAGAAGGATGTGAATCTCAGTTCCAAGCCATGGTTCTGCTGATCAACTCTAACGCCTGGAAAGAGTATCAGAAAGCTGGTTTCAACTTCATCAACAAAAATCTGAACGATGGCAACAACGGCTGGATAATGTACATAGCCTATGAGTAAAAACACAGAATCGTGCTGCCATCACAAGATCTTTTTCAGTTATCTAATTGGCAGCACTTTATGGCAACTGTAAGCACAATTATTTCTAACGAATGATTTTAATGTCACTCTTTAAAGCATTTTGTGACCGTGGCTGTTGTAATACACTCAACCACACACATTTCATTTGGCCTTTGTGTTTATGTTGTAATGCATTATGAAATAATGTCAACTTTAACCACAACGAATGCTTTGGTTAGGTTTTTACACCTGTCTTTGGGATACATCTAGCAATACGTTATACTGTATGCTCTGTCCCCTCATTACATACTCATATTTCAGGGTCATAATACCCTCACACTAAAAAAATTCAATATTATCAATACAAATGAATTCAAAGGTTTTTATTCTTCTTTGATGCGCATTCCACAAAAGTATGATAGTATCACCAGGAAAGCTGTTTAAAAAAATGAGCTTCTTCATTGTTAGGTACCTGATGTTAGTATACTAGGTGTTTCTGTTGCTTTACCCTAGTGAAAAAAAAGTATGCTAAGTACTTGCAGCCAGACTAATTATCAGTATACTTCAAGTGTGTTAATGATGTTAACTTGAAGTGTGCTATTTTGGAACAACTAATTTTGTACTAAGTATATTTTAGTTGTAATTAAGTTGTGTAAAAGCATAGCTTTAAGTGTATTTACTTTACTTTTATGTGCTAAATTGGAACAACTTCAAGTATACTTAGTACACTTTAAGTATAAGGACTAATTAAATGCTTGATTAGTGATATTAAAGTGTACTTTATTTGTATTATAAGTGTACTTTATTTGTATTTTAAGTACATTACAAATTAATTACCAAACACACAAGCAATACACAGTGGGGAGAACAAGTATTTGATACACTGCCGATTTTGCAGGTTTGCCCACTTACAAAGCCTGTAGAAGTCTGTAATTTTTATCATAGGTACTCTTCAACTGTGAGAGACGGAATCTAAAACAAAAATCCAGAAAATCACATTGTATGATTTTTAAGTAATTAATTTGCATTTTATTGCATGACATAAGTATTTGATACATCAGAAAAGCAGAACTTAATATTTGGTACAGAAACCTTTGTTTGCAATTACAGAGATCATACGTTTCCTGTAGTTCTTGACCAGGTTTGCACACACTGCAGCAGGGATTTTGGCCCACTCCTCCATACAGACCTTCTCCAGATCCTTCAGGTTTCGGGGCTGTCGCTGGGTAATACAGACTTTCAGCTCCCTCCAAAGATTTTCTATTGGGTTCAGGTCTGGAGACTGGCTAGGCCACTCCAGGACCTTGAGATGCTTCTTAAGGAGCCACTCCTTAGTTGCCCTGGCTGTGTGTTTCGGGTCTTTGTCATGCTGGAAGACCCAGCCACGACCCATCTTCAATGCTCTTACTGAGGGAAGGAGGTTGTTGGCCAAGATCTCGCGATACATGGCCCCATCCATCCTCCCCTCAATACGGTGCAGTCGTCCTGTCCCCTTTGCAGAAAAGCATCCTGAAAGAATGATGTTTCCACCTCCATGCTTCACGGTTGGGATGGTGTTCTTGGGGTTGTACTCATCCTCCTTCTTCCTCCAAACACGGCGAGTGGAGTTTAGACCAAAAAGCTCTATTTTTGTCTCATCAGATCTTCTCCCATTCCTCCTCTGGATCATCCAGATAGTCATTGGCAAACTTCAGACGGGAATGGACATGCGCTGGCTTGAGCAGGGGGACCTTGCGTGCGCTGCAGGATTTTAATCCATGATGGCGTAGTGTGGTACTAATGGTTTTCTTTGAGACTGTGGTCCCAGCTCTCTTCAGGTCATTGACCAGGTCCTGCCATGTAGTTCTGGGCTGATCCCTCACCTTCCTCATGATCATTGATGCCCCACGAGGTGAGATCTTGCATGGAGCCCCAGACCGAGGGAGATTGACCGTCATCTTGAACTTCTTCCATTTTCTAATAATTCCGCCAACAGTTGTTGCCTTCTCACCAAGCTGCTTGTCTATTGTCCTGTAGCCCATCCCAGCCTTGTGCAGGTCTACAATTTTATCCCTGATGTCCTTACACAGCTCTCTGGTCTTGGCCATTGTGGAGAGGTTGGAGTCTGTTTGATTGAGTGTGTGGACAGGTGTCTTTTATACAGGTAACGAGTTTAAACAGGTGCAGTTAATACAGGTAATGAGTGGAGAACAGGAGGGCTTCTTAAAGAAAAACTAACAGGTCTGTGAGAGCCGGAATTCTTACTTGTTGGTAGGTGATCAAATACTTATGTCATGCAATAAAATGCAAATTAATTACTTAAAAATCATACAATGTGATTTTCTGGATTTTTGTTTTAGATTCCATCTCTCATAGTTGAAGTGTACCTATGATAAAAATTACAGACCTCTACATGCTTTGTAAGTAGGAAAACCTGCAAAATCGGCAGTGTATCAAATACTTGTTCTCCCCACTGTACTATGAATATATTATTTCAGCTTTATTTATTTACTTTATTTATTTATTTACCTTTGGCTTATTCCAAATACTAAAAAAATACACATTTTATTATTATTAATTAGCTATACTTTGTACAATATTTTGAATTATATAATGTCACACAATACTGTATTTTAATACTGTATACTGTGCTACATTTAACTACATTTAATGAATTACTTACTGACTTATTTTCCCAATGTTGAATGCATTTGTTTTCAAGGGCATTAAAATAAATGAAATGTAACAACATAACTAATGAAAAAAAATATTTCATTAACAAGCCCAACGGTTTTTATTTAAACCACATGGTTTCAGCAAAACTGAACAAAATGAACTTACCATGTTTTTCATTAAAAGAACACTGAAAGATTAAAGAAATATATATTATTGGACCAATGCCATACTGACCCTCTACACACAAATATAAATTACTCTCTGGCTGTGTCTCATTTCAAAGGCTGCATGCGTCATCAAGGCTGTCTCATTTCAGAAAAGTAAGTAGTACACTCCGAATGCGCCCTTCTTTCACAGGAATTCGGAGGGTGCATGAGGTGTATCCTTCGCTGCTGCAGAGAACCCACAATTCTTTGCGTCGCCGTTAACAACCGTCATATATTTTTTGCGCCGGCAGATATACATGCAAGTGAAGATGTGGTGTTTAAATGTAAGAAGTTTCAAGCTTGTTTTTATTCTTAAGCTGTATTACCTCAATAGATAGTTGTGGTAAACAGGATTACAAGTGTTTAGTGATTTTTAAACAGTTAGAACAGTACTTTGCTGGCAAGGCAAGAAACATTTCATTGTCATTTTCAAGTTATAAATAATTTTCATTAACTGGTGTGAGAGCGCAATGACGCTGTGAACGTGTTGGCATAGCAACGTGATACTTCCTGTTTCCTTTTCCGCCTGTGTGTCCTACGAAGGACGTCTGATTTAATTCTGATTGAGGACACTCCGTATACCGTCCTCTGGAGGACGCAGCCTTCGAAATTAAATGAAATGAGACACAGCTATTATATTTCATTTTCCGATGAGCTGCTCATGTTACACTTGCGTCTGATGGCCGTGTAAGGGTGGGTCGCCTACAGTGGTTCAGGCTGCAGGGTTGCTGAAAGACTAAAGAAACGTTATCAGCAAGATGGTAGAAAACTGTGCATTTCTCATCTATTACCACCCACTGCAACTTATACCAACGATGGAAATAAGCGCAGTTACAATAGCAAATTAAAGCTGCAAGCAGCGATAAAAGGGCCCTCGCACACGGGAGCACCGCCACCCGGTGGCCTCAGGAAAACAGCGAATAGTGGGCGACATGCATTTAAGCCGGTAAATATAGGAGAAATATGGCAAAGTCACTTCAATGTGCCACACTTCCTGCTGCCAGCAGGTGGCACTTTGACTTTAACCGAATATTGGCATGTAGATGTCTTCAGGCCTGGACTATTATCAAACAAGTGAAGTTTGGGGCAGATCGGACATTGTATGCCTGAGTTACAACAACTTCCTGTTTCGTTGCGTAAATCGCATACATTAGCACTTAGCCAAGCTTTGCTTGATTTAATGTGTTTCTAGCATGTTTGGGACTTGATGGCATATTTAAATGTGTTTCTAGGAGTGAATTACAGTGTAAAGCATGCCATTTCCTGTTTCCAGCAGGTGGCACTTTGACTATACTGAATATTGGCATGTAGATGTCTTCAGGACAGGACTCTTATCAAACATGTGAAGTTTGGGGCAGATCGGACATTGTATGCCTGAGTTATAACAACTTCCTGTTTCGTGGCTTAAATCGCATACATTAGTACTTAACCACGTGTTGTATGATTTAATGTGTTTCTAGCATGTTTGGGACTTCATGGCATATTTAAACGAGTTTCTGGGAATGAATTATAGTGTAAAGCATGCCATTTCCTGTTTCCAGCAGGTGGCGCTATGACTAACTGAATATTGGCATGTAGATGTCTTCAGGACAGGACTCTTATCAAACGTGAAGTTTGGGGCAGATCGGACATTATATGCCTGACTTACAGCAGGTTCCTCTTTCATGGCGAAACATCAGATTTTGTCAGGCCGCGACAGGACACGGCCTTCAGCGAAAACTGAAGATCTTCACAATTTAACATCACCAAGACCTTTAGATTAGACTGACCAAACATGATGTTGTTCTGGTTGAATCTCAATGAGGAGTTAATCACAGTGTAAAGCATGACATTTCCTGTTGCCTGCAGGTGGCGCTATGCCTGTCACTGAATATTGGCGTGTAGATGTGTTCAGGTCCGGACCGGATGTGAAGTTTGGGGCAGATCGGACATTGTATGTCCGAGTTACAACAACTTCATGTTTCATGACGAAACAACGAACTTTGTGAGGCCACCACGGACACGCCCTTCAGGGAAAACTCAAGATCTTCGCAATTTAACGTCGCAAAGGCCTTTAGATTATACTGTGCAAATATGATGTTGATCTGATTAAATCTCTAGGAGGAGTTTGTTAAAGTACAACGTCTGGAAAAGGCAAAATTTGCAACAATTTTGCAAAGAAAAATCAAAATATCTCACTTCCTGTTGGTTTTCAGATTTCGTACCAGGAGACTTTTTTGTAGGTATTGGGCTGTTACATGTGTCTACCGAATTTCATACCTGTATGTGAAACGTAGCGGGAGGGGCACTTCGTTGAAATGATGTAGGTGGCGCTATCGAGCCATTTTGCCATGCCTAATTCTGAAACCCATAACAGACGTAAATTTTCACCACTTTTGACGTGTGTGCAAAGTTTCATGAGTTTTTGAGCAGGTTTAGGCCATCAAAAATGCGATTCATTTGGGAGAAGAATAATAATAGGCTGAGCAATTCCAATAGGGTCCTCACACCATCGGTGCTTGGGCCCTAAATATGTGGGAGAGCATTGCTAGAACGTGACTATATTGTATTGCAATAGGTAGCACTTCAAAGTCAATACCAAATCAAAACTAGCTAGCACATAATTTGTAATAGAAAGAATTTAATGACAAAATCTGGTTATGGTTACACTTAAAATAGTTTCAAAATAGATGTATGAGATGATAAAACTTATACCATTAATTGTAATCAGCATGAATAGAATGTTACCTGAGGGATAGAAAGTGAGAGAGAGGGAGAGACAGGCTTTAGAAAAGAGTAGAAAGAAAGAGCCAGAGCAAAGAAGCCCAGCGAAAGGAAGAGCCAGAGAGCAGGCCCCAAGAAAAGAGAGCCAGAGAATCAAGAGACAGAGAATAAAAGAGACAGAGCAACAGTTACAATCTTCTTTTTATCTCTTCCTTGACCATGTGACTGAAACCCTAATGTGAGACATTCAAACTGACCAATCAGACAAAACTTTACTCCCACTGTACTAAAGATGTGACACACATTTGGCCTACAGGCCTTCAGCATCTCTTTGTCTTTAGGAATTCCAAATGGCCCTTCTGATAAGAAAGATGGGGGTTGAAAACAGTAAAGCAAATTTCTTTGTTCAATTTCAAATATCAAATATCTCAGATTATTTTCAATTCTACAGGCGCTTACACATCAGAGACAGAAACTCGACAAGAACAGCATCTGTTAACAGAATATACAAGAGATAGGGTCAGACAGCATGCTCATTCAACTTTGTATTCACGTTTACACTAGTCTTATTTCTTACCTCAACCCTCAACCCTCACCTTTTTTTATATAGCGCTTTTTACAATGCTGATTGTTTCAAAGCAGCTTCACAGTGTTACCAGGAAAATAATGCAACAGAATTTGATTCGGCTGTACAGCCACTCTGGAGAAAACGTTGATGTTATCCAGCTCATTTCAATTATCATATAGTGACCATGCGGGCAGATCAGTAATTTAGTTGAAAATTTATTTGAATATTTAGTTGAAAATTTTAGTGTCCCCAACTGAGCAAGCCAAGCCAAAGGCGACGGGGGCAAGGAACCAAAACTCCATCAGGTGGCATAATGGAGAAAAATAAACCTTGGGAGAAACCAGGCTCAGTCGGGGTGCCAGTTCTCCTCTGGCCATCATGCCGTGTCGGTGAGGCAATTATTAGATAGGAATATTCGAAAGATCGGAGTCATCACGCCGGGGACGGGTTTATTGAGGATGTCGTGTCGATGAGGCAATTATTAGATAGGAATATTCGAAAGATCGGAGTCATCACGCCGGGGACGGTATATTGGGATGTCGTGTCGATGAGGCAATTATTAGATAGGAATATTCGAAAGATCGGAGTCATTACGCTGGAGACGGGTTTATTGAGGATGTCGTGTCGATGAGGCAATTATTAGATAGGAATATTCGAAAGATCAGAGTCATCACGCCGGGGACGGTATATTGGGATGTCGTGTCGATGAGGCAATTATTAGATAGGAATATTCGAAAGATCGGAGTCATTACGCTGGAGACGGGTTTATTGAGGATGTCGTGTCGATGAGGCAATTATTAGATAGGAATATTCGAAAAGATTGGAGTCATCACGCCGGGGATGGGTTTATTGAGGATGCCGTGTCGATGAGGCAATTTCAGTCTAATTGACACGGTCTCTGCAGACATTTCAGGGATGCGTTGGTCATGTCTGGGCGCAGGTCCACCATCTGATCTGGATACGGCCCGGATACGGCTGACTACAGTAAACCTTGGGATAAACAGAGAGACTAACATTAGCGTAGATGCCATTCTTCTTATGATGTAACGAGTACATCAGGTGTTATGGGAAGTGTTCCCGGTTCCGGCTGACCTAGTTAATGCAGCCTAAAAATCATTTAACTGATTTAAATAGTATAAATTAAAAATGTTTTAGAAATGATAAATGATTAATTGGTAAGTTTCGTCAGGTCGTGAAGAAATATAGAGCTGAGTATTGTCAGCATAACAATGAAAACTAACGCCATGCTTCCTAATGATATCTCCCAGTGGTAGCATGTACAGGGTGAAAAGCAACGGTCCTAGCACTGAGCCTTGCGGTACTCCATACTGAACTTGTGATCGGTGTGACATCTCTTCATTTACTGCTATAAACTGATAACGGTCAGATAAGTATGATTTAAACCATGCCAATGCAATTCCACTAACGCCAACATAATTTTCGAGTCTATTCAAAAGAATGTTGTGGTCGATAGTATCAAATGCAGCGCTAAGATCGAGTAACACTAACAGAGAGATACAACCACGATCGGATGATAAGAGTAAATCATTTGTAACTCTAATGAGAGCAGTCTCAGTACTATGATACGGTCTAATTCCTGACTGGAAATCCTCACAGATACCATTTCTTTCTAAAAAAGGAGCACAATTGTGAGGACACTGCCTTTTCTAGTATTTTTGACAGAAAGGTTAGATTTGAGATTGGCCTGTAATTGACTCATTCTGTGGGATCAAGTTGCGTTTTTTTAATAAAATGGTTTAATAATAGCCAACTTAAAAGTTTTCGGTACATATCCTAATGACAAAGATGAATTAAAAATATTAAGAAGAGGATCTATGACCTCTGGAAGCATCTCTTTTAATAGTTTAGTCGGTATGGGGTCGAGCATACATGTTGTCGATTTTGATGATTTAACGAGTTTAGCCAATTCTTCTTCTCCTTTAGCAGTGAATGAGTGTAATTTTTCCTCAGTAACACTACAATCATGCTCTCTTTCCAAAACAGCAGGACTTTTTCTCCGGTTCTTTTCAGGATCACGTAGGCCATTTATTCCGATCCAGTTTATCGTCGCCATCAAGGTCAGGCTGCGATGTCACTTGATGGAACTGCTCCGGATTCCCAAGAATGAGTGATGTACTTTCTGCTTTCAATGTTTTATTAAATAAATAATGTAAAGCGACATTGTACTTCACCTGCAAACCTCCCGTGAGTGAGTGAGTACTGTCAGCAGCTCTGCCTCTGATTGGCTGCAGGCAGTGAGCAACACAATCTGCTTGGTCACAGACCAAGTTGAAGAGACGTTTGAATTCCGATAAGACTCAACCACTCAACTCATATTTTCTTGTGTTGTATTTTAAGTGTGCTCTGTGCTGTTGGTTTAATATAGATTTGTGTGTACGATTGTAACAGTGTGAACTTATTAAACATGTTACACTTAAATCACAACTACAGTAGCCAATTGTACACTGCATATATTTAAAAATGGGCTTTTAATGCATTATACATTTTAACATTTTCTGAAAGTAATATGCAATAAAGTAATGAAGTGCAAATCAGTGCCTGAAATTAATCCAAAAATTAAATATGAAAGGCAAAAAACACAGAAAAACAAACAAACAGCCCTTTCTGTCTGGTTTTGGATGATCGTCTGCCGTGGTGGTCCTCGTTGGATTCTGTCTGGATTTCTGCCCATTGTAGTCCCTGTGCTGCCAAGGACCAGCTGCACCACGACGTTTCCGATCATTGCACTGTTTGTTCTTTGTTTATCCTTAATAAAGGATATTTGCACTTGCAACTGAATCTCGAGTTATCTTTCCTGACATAGACTTTATTTGTGTTTTAAGTATACTTCGTATATTTTATTTGTGTTATAAGAACACTTTATTTGTGTTATAAGAACACTTTATTTGTGTTATAACACAAATATTATAAAATATATATAAAAATAGTGTGTAGATAAGACACAATGAATCGCTGATACGAGAGGCTGGTTAACACTTGCTTTAATGGCGACCACCGTCAGAATAACAATCCATCACACACAGACCTAAACCCCGCCCCCGCACTGACGTGCCACGACACCGGGGATCAGACGTCACATTCCATACACTGGCGCCACCCATTTTCCGTAAACCACACTCCCTTTCCTACAGTGACTGCTGACCTGTGAAACACAGTGGGGTAACCAGGATAGCTATGTGTGGCAACAAGAAACAAAATGTTAGAATCACCTATTCAGTACAGCCTAGCAGGCTATTAAAGAACATACATATCAAACAAAACTTTCTCCCACACCCAACAAAGGATACGAGTCAAGGCTGCATGCCTACTGTAGCTTGTAGTCCATCAGCTTGACAGGGAGCCGACGGAGATGACCAGACTGCCGAGGTGTCGGCATCGGGATATGCAAGGGGGAAGCCAACCCCTGACTGAGGTCATTATCCAACTGCACCCTTGCTCTCGTATAAGCTACTTGTACACCTGACAGGCCCGAAGGGTGACGATGCTGGCTGGGCTATTGCCAGAGAAATGTCAGGAGGAGAGCTCGCACCACGATCTTCGCTCTCGGAGTCCGCATCATCCTCAATAAGCACCGTTTGCTCAGGGATAGACTCAACTTTGTAACAGTCACTCAGTCAAACCCTATACGATCCACGTCGTAGTTGAGAGCCTGTGATTTGCTAGGCGTTGTGTGTGCTGTTGAGTAATTAACTCCTGATCATGGACCGGTAACTGTTTGAGAGAGAACTGGTCACGTTGTAACAGCATCTCACGGGCCGACATGCCACGTGATCTGATCCGGCTGTTAAACTGAGCAACAGCCACAGATAAAAGAAGGGGAGTGACAACCTGACAGTGTGGTTCCAAGTGCAAAACCTCACCTTGCAGCTCCTGAATGGCCTTTTCAGCAACAGGGTTTTTGTTGACAATTTTAGCTTCGCCCACCTCGATGGCCAACCTGTGCCATGCGAGCACCTCGTCATTTGTTAATGCTGCGAATCCAGGCGCTGGGTCAGTCCTGACCACAGCCAACGTACCATCAAGTGGACAAAGACCGATGCACAGGCTTACGATACCATCCCGCAATGTCTCTTTTCGCTCATCTGCGATTAAAAGGGCGGCCGTGAAGGATGTCACACACTCACGAACAACTAGGATGAGCTGACGTTCACGTTTTAACACATCAGCCGCAAAGGAGGACCCTACAGCCTCAGGCGGGTCACAGCTGGATTGTTCCACCACAAACGAGGGGGGTTTTGCCAATGCGGCACATTGGTGGCAACCCTTACTGGTATGTTGGATAGCTGCCTCTAAATCCAATGCAAAGAAGTATCGGCTGACCACGAGTCTCAACTGATGCGCAGAAGGGTGATTCAATCTAATGTGCAATGACATAAGCAAGCCATGCAACACATTCCTTGGAACAACAATGCACTCAGAGGACCTCACCAGCGGTGTATGACGGTGTACGATTAAGAGCCCATCTTTTGCCAAAGTGGTAGTGTTCAAATAGCGTTTCACATCTTTGACATTGGTTACTCTCTTAGAGGGACGTGTACCTTGGCGAAGATGTGTGCACACCCTACGAAGGTCTGGACACGCCGCCTGTATGGACAACCATGATGCTCTATTTGAGAAGGGTATTTTCTGTGCTCCCTGCAGAATGTCAACAACATCAGAACGGCACACAACCGAAGTAAGTAAGTAAAATTTTATTTATATAGCACTTTTAACACTACAATGCACAAAGTGCTTTACACAATAAAAGCACAATCATTGAAATACATAATGAAGAGCTATACATAATACATGAAGAAACAAAATATAATATAAAGTATCAAAACCCAAACTACACAAAAGACATCACTGAATACTAAAAGCACGTCTATACAAGTAAGTTTTCAGACGACATTTAAAAACAGACACACATTCAGATGTTCTAATATCAACTGGCAACTGTTCCATAATTTCGGAGCCATGCAATCCTGGATGAAGCCACAAACCTAAACTGTGGGAATGTTGCACTCTACAGCATTGCAACTAGCATAATCTGAAGGGAGAATAGCGACCCCAGCGACATGGCGGACAGAAACCTGGAAGCGGCTTGTGGTGACCCGTGGACTTGCAGAAAACTCTCCCCTACATAACTTCTCGAAGGACACACGCTTTCTGTGTTAACTGGATGATAAAAGTGCTTTAACGCAGCAGCTATAGCTAGAGCTAAAATTTCACATGGAAGCCAATTGATCTGGTTTTTGCGAAGATTAGCACTTAAGTAGCCGGCCACCAGTGATGTCCCCTCACGTGTAACGTACATTGTCGCACCAAGGCCTGGGTCCCTGAGAGCACCATCAGTGGCGATCCAAAGCTGGTCATTTAGTCATCAGTTAGTGGATAATGTCCGCTGAGCCCTGTGAAAACACTGGAGAAGCTCATCTGACCGCAGATTTCGACTCCCAGCAACCCTGTCATCAAGGGGGGCAAGGATCAATGCACAGCCCTTAAGTACACGTGCTAAGACTTTATAAGCACCAATAAAAGACCTCAGACCACTAACGCAAGTAGGAGGGGTGCATGAGGCTAGCGTGGCAATGCGATGTGGACTAGCGCTGATGGTGCCTCGGCTCCATACCCACCCCAGGATGTTGGTCTGTGCGGGAGCAACAACTGTCTTTACTGACAATGTATCTCCACTGAGCTATCTGACGCAAAATGGCATCGACGTTTGGCATGAGCGATGGCTGAGGTTTGCTGTACCGGCCTACATCTGTGAATGCTGTCACAAGACGAAACCCCCCATTCATTTTTTTGATAAGGAATGATGGATTGACATACTCAGCCGCAACGCCAATGTCCTCAGGTTTTTGAAAGACGCCCAACTGTTCTAGCATGTCAAATTGAGCCTGCAGTTCCTGTAACTGGCCTCTCGAGTACTGCGGAACTCTACCCTTCCATTGAGGGGGTTGGACAGGGCCCATGTTTACTCTAGCCTGGAAGGGGCCAGCAGCGCCATTATAACCCCTAAACTGCAGGTTGAAAACCTCGTCGAATTCCCTGTGGACTTCCCGAAATTTGTCTTTGATGTCCGGAGTCATTATGCTGTCTGGATCTAATGAGACGAGGTCGGAGAACAGTGTCAGACTGGAGTTAGGGGCAAATGTCTTTGGGGTCTCAGATGGGGCCTGTTCAGGTAGTGGCTCTGGGACATAAGTCATGCGAATACGGCACACATGATCATTTCTCTTAATACCCTGCGGTGTGTCAGTCAAATTGGGAATTCTGATTCTACCGGATATTCCAGTATACAGGGCAGGTGCAAGCCACTGTGTAGACGCATCATACATAACGTTCACCAGCTCGCCTGGAAGTTCAAGCTCAACAAATTTGCAGGCCAAACAGTATGTGACGATGTAGCACGGAGGACATGAGCTCGCCGGACAGCATGTGTATCCCCCCCTGTCCGTCTGGCACCATACTCATATGTGTTGGACCCTACACAGACCTGGTGTCTAGCAGGGCGGATGGAGATGTCATTACATTCCATAAATGGTATGCCAGCGAGAATATCAGAGTCTAAATTTTCTACGACGAGCCCTTCAAAGTAAAGCTCATGTCTGTCTCTGTGAAAGTGGGTGTGTGTCTCACCAACTACCTTTAAAGGTGAGGAGCCATCTGCCTGGTAAGCTGACTGAGTATTGCTGGTGACATTAAGACCCAGTCTGCTGGCACAAGCTGCTCTTATCATGTTTCCTGTAGCACCACTATCGATGGTCAGTTTGACCGGGGCATAACTATGGAAAGCATCAAGGCATGGCGACTGCATGATACGAACATGCTGCACTGCCATGGGGCAGCACACGGGGCAGCACACGGGGTCATCGTTGCCATCTTCGGATTCACCCTCTGTGTGGCCCGACGAGCCTGCCACTTGCCGCGCTTTAGCAATGAATGCTCTGTCGTGAGGAGGCAGATAGGGACACTTACTGAGAAAGTGATTATCTGGTCTGTAAGCCTCTTTACACAGTGGACATGACTTCCTAGATCGACCCAGAGACATCAGTCTCTGCCTTGGAAGGCTGGACACCGCAGTGCGCATAGTCCTGGCATCCTCTGACGACTGAAGCTCATCCAGTAATGAGCTGAGGGCTTGGGATATCTCTGGCCAGAGTGCATGACCGTAATTCAGTGCCGTACCTCTGCTTTACGAGTTTTGGCAGCTCGCTGTGTATAAGTCGAAGCCATGTGAGCACAATGAAATTTTCTATTGTGGGGGAAAGTTTTTCATCCTCCGGATGAAAGTCCTCCGGGCCCTCATTGGGCTCTAGTTTAATAGCAGTAAAGTCATGAAATGGGTGCCAGTGGACTGAAATCCAAAGTGTAGCCTGATTGTCTGCCATATATGGTGCAAGTGGAATTCTTAACGATAGTATTGCGGGATATAACTGGACAGTAATTAGCAATCTGTCCCAGCATAAGCTCAAGCATGCTAACCTTTTGTTGGCGCGTGCGTCGTTGAGCTGCAGGAATTTTCTCATTATCATCTGTGAAACCCCTATATGGTGAAGCCCTCGTATTCTTTTCCCAGTGCACACGTCCATTAAAAACGGGGCAAATTCAGTGTCCAGTGATAGCATGTAAACAAGGTTCTGACCCCAGTTCTCAAAGGAGTTTACTGTCTCGACTTTAGTGAGGCACCACTCCTTCGGTGCTCTGTGTGTGTTCGCCATGCTTATGGCTCGTGTCTCGTCGGCAAAGATAATCCGCTGCTAGTTTACATGCATTCGTAGCGTGAACTGATCTAACGTGAACTCAACGAATACATTTAAGGAGTGGGTTCGGTAACGCTGCCACCACGCCAGTGTGTAGATAAGACACAATGAATCGCCGACACGAGAGGCTGGTTAACACTTGCTTTAATGGTGACCACCGCCAGAATAACAAACCATCACACACACAGACCCAAACCCCGCACTGACGTGCCATGACACCGGGGATCAGACATCACATTCCATACACTGGCGCTGTATCAGTACAGTATGTCAATATTGTTTCCAGTACATAGTCAAACATATACAGTATACGACTCTTTATGAATTAATATTGTACAGAAGACGGGGTGGTTTGACCAATCAGATGAACAGGGCGTTTTGGTGCTGCATACATGTGCCATAAACCACTACCACAAAATAAAACAAAATTGACAGTTTTTGTTTGTGAGATTGAAAAAAAAATAATAATTTACTGATTGGAAATAACTGGTAGGCTACAACTTCTCTGACATTTTCTCCGGTTCTTTTCGGGGTCGCGTAGACCATTTATTTTCCGATCCAGTTATCTTCACCATCAAGGTCAGGCTGCGATGTCACTTGATTGAACTGGTCCAATGTATTTTCCGCTTTCAATGTTTTATTAAATAAATAATGCATGGCGACATTGTACTTCACCTGCAAACATCCTGTGAGTGAGCAAGTACCGTCAGCAGCTCTGCCTCTGATTGGCTGCAGGCAGTGAGCAACAAAATCTGATTGGTCACAGACCAAGTTGAAAAGAGATATGAGAATTCCGATAAGACTCGACCACTCAACTTATATTTTCTTGCTTGAACCTGTATTTTAAGCATGGCCGTGCACAGACATTTTGAGGGGCAGTGGCCCAAGCCAAAAAAGGGGCACTATAAGGGGGTTGAGTATCATCTTAATATAGAGAATGAATAACAAACCTTTTACAATCATATTTGTAAATACAATTGTTAGGCTTTAGTGCTAATTCAATTTATGTTGTTGTAATTACTCTTCCAAAAAGTTGATTCTGCGCTAATTCAATAACGGGAGAATATGTAAAAGTATGGTATTTAGGGTAAAAGACAGCTGGCTGACTTTTCCATTTGTTTACATGACATAGTTAGATTCAGATGGTTGAGCGTTCTTCTGGCCCATAGCCCTCCCAGTCCACAAGATACTCTAGGTGGCCACCACGGCGTCGGGAGTGCAAAATTTCCAGCACCGTGAAAACTGCTCCATCCTCCAGAATCAATGGAAGGGGGGGTTCCTCTTTCGGGCCAGGCTTTGTGGAGGAATCAGACACAGGTGAGTGAAAAGGCTTGAGCAGTGAAACATGGAAAGTAGGGTGAATTCTGTAATGTGAGGGTAACTGAAGATGATAGGTGACTGGGTTGATCTGCCGAATGATGGTGAAGGGGCCAACGTATCTGGGACTCAGCTTCTTGCAGGGCAGGCGCAGCTTAATGTCACGTGTGGAAAGCCAAACCTTCTCACCCGGCTGGAAGAGGGGTGTTTCGGATTTCCGAGTGTCCATCTGGGTTCTTTGTCTACCCATTGTCCTCTGAAGATGGTGATGTGCATCGGCCCAGACCCTCTCATTTTCTCGGAACCAATGGTCGACTGAAGGGACATCGAAGGGTTCCCCGGACCACGGAAACAGTGGAGGCTGGTAGCCGAGCATGCACTGGAAGGGAGTGAGTCCAGTGGCAGGCTGACGGAGAGAGTTCTGCGCGTACTCGGCCCAGCCTAGGAATTGGCTCCAAGAGTTCTGGTGGCCGTGGCAGAAGGTTCTCAGGAAGCGCCCAATCTCCTGGATCTTCCTCTCTGTTTGCCCGTTTGACTGAGGGTGGTACCCCGATGACAGACTGATGGCCACACCTAGGAGCTTGAAGAAGGCCTTCCATACCTGGGAAATGAACTGAGGCCCTCGATCAGACACAATATCCTCAGGAATGCCATAGTACTGGAAGACGTAATCGAAGAGGAGTTCCGCAGTGATCATGGCCGTGGGTAAACCTTTCAGGGGATTAAACAGTGTGACCAGGGGCAACGGATGGAGCTTGCTGGATGGAAGATGGGATGGGCTCTTGGAGATGGCGCAATCAGTACATCCCTGGACGAACCTTCTCACGTCCCTTGCCATGTTGGGCCAACGGAAGCGATCTTGTAGCAGCGAGAGGGTGCGGTTGGCCCCTGGGTGGCCAGTGCCCACGGATGTATGTGCCAAGTGCATGGTATTGGTGCGTTGGGACCTGGGCACATACATGCCTCCTGGTGGACACCCCGGCTTGGATGCATTGGAGGAGAGTTGTTGGTGAATGGACCACTGGATGGGACACAGGAGGATGTCTTGAGGCAAGATGGGCTCGGGATCCTTTGACTTCTTCTGGAGCATGGAGACGTGAGAGAGCATCAGCTCGGAGGTTCTTGGTACCTGGACGATATGAGATGGTGAAATGTAATTGGGTGAAGAACAAAGCCAATCTTGCCTGCCTTGGGTTGAGTTGCTTGGCATCTCGGAGATAGAGATTTTTGTGGTCAGTGAGTATGGTGAACTTCTCCTTAGCACCCTCTAAACAGTGTCTCCACTCCTCCAATGCGAGTTTGATAGCGAGCAGTTCTCTTTTCCTGATGTCGTAGTTCATCTCCGCCGAGGATAACTTCTTTAAGAAGAAGGCGCATGGGTGGAGATGTGCTGGGACAGCTCCTAACCCGGGGGTGGATGCATTGACCTCGACAATGAAGGGCTTATTGGGGTCAGGATGGATCAGGAGCGGTGCGCTCGTGAAGGCATCCTTGAGGCTCTGGAACGCCTGGGTGGCTGGTGTTCAGGACAGAAACTTGGGCTTATTCCTGAGGAGGTTGGTTAACGGTGTAGTTATGGAGCTGTAACTGTGTATGAAGCGACGATAGAAGTTTGCAAAACCTAGAAATCTCTGGAGCTTTTTGATGGTTGAAGGTAAGGGCCAGGAATGGACTGCATTTACCTTCCCCTCGTCCATCTGGATTTTGTGTTCACTGATGTTATACCCTAGGAATTGCACAGTGGGTTGATGGAAGGAACACTTCTCGGCTTTCAGGAAAAGCTGGTGCTCCCTCAGGTGTTGAAGGACCTCCTCAACGTGTTGCCGATGGTCGGCCAGGCTCCGGGAATAAATCAGGATGTCGTCGATATAGACTATCATGGATCGATGGAGGAAGTCCCAGAGCACCTCGTGCATGAAATCCTGAAATACGGAGGGGGCGTTTACTAACCCATAAGGCATGACGAGGTACTCATAGTATCCTGTAGGGGTCACGAATGCAGTCTTCCACTCGTTCCCCTCACGTATCCGGATGAGGTAGTACGCGCTGCGGAGGTCCAACTTGGTGAACACGGCTGCTACACGAAGTTGTTCCAGAGCCGCAGGGACAAGGGAAAGTGGATACCGGAACTTCAAGATGATGTTGTTGAGTGCTCTGTAATCAATGCCTCCTTCCTTCTTCGCCACAAAGAAAAAGCTCGAAGCAGCAGGGGATGTGGAAGGGCAGATGTAACCCTGGTGGAGAGCCTCTTCAACGTACTCCTCCATAGCCTTCTGTTCAGGGATACAGAGAGAGGATAAATTTTACAGTGGGGCACTGGCTCACCTGGAAAGAGGTTGATGGCACAGTCCCATGGCCGATGTGGAGGCAACGACAACGCCCGTTTGAGGCAGAATACGTCACTGAAGGGGGCATAACAGGCAGGAATGTCAATGGATTGCTGTTCGACTGGACTCTCGATGGAGGTGGAATTGACTGGGAGTGCCACTACTGGTTGAGGTAGATGTGGAAAGCATCCGGGGAAACAGCAATCGCCCCACTTCAGGACCTCTCCAGATGTCCAGGAGATAACGTGGTCGTGTTGCACTAACCACGAGCGCCCAAGGATTATACCAGCGGGGGAATTCTCCAGAACCAGGAAGGAAATGGACTCGGTGCGCAACTGCCTTTGCAACTGGAGGGGTCCCACGGAGAAACGTACGTCTTCTGTTGAGGGGTTTGCCGATTATCGACTGGACTTGGTAATGGGTCTCGGTGGATCTCTTCTGGAGCTGGCGGCAGAAGGAATCGGAGATGAAGTTCCCAGCTGACCCAGAGTCGAGGAGGGCGTATACTGATAGAGAGACACCAAAGGCAGTAATGATTACTTCAGTAGAGAGTGGCTTCATATTTACTAACTCGGAATGGATGACACTCACCATGGATCGTGGTGGATGAATTGGACAGGCAGTGATGATGTGTCCACCAGCGCCACAATACAAAAAAGACCCTGGGTCAGCCTCCTCTGCCGCTTAGTGAACGGGAGACCAGAGTGGTGTCCAGTTGCATGGGCTCTGGTTATGGTTATCTGGTTATCAAATGTAAAATAACACTGAACAGGGCTCGACATTAAGTTTAATGTGCTTGTCCTTTGGACAATTAAATCTGTCATTCACTTGTCCGAGTAAAAAATTTGCTTGTCCGAAATTTTTTTTTTTTTTTTTTGTGTTGTAAATATAATTTATTCTGAAGCAATATTCTCATCAGTGTTCAATCAGCTTTGACATATATAAATCTGCATATTTGTGATATTTTTACCTTTTATAAAGGGCATTTTTTCCCTAATCTTATTAAATATAGGCTATGCTTTGGGTTTAATTTTATATTCTTAAATTTGATCAATAAATTAAACTAGAATAAGACACTATAGGGCTGTTACCAATCAAATTAAATAATTTCCACTGAAAAATTACAACTGCAATAAAAAATGTTATGAGATTGTTTTAAATATTTTTTTGAATATACAAATAAGAAAAGTTGGAAAGAATGTTTAAACATGAAACTAAACTGCCAGTAGGTAGGTTGTAGGTAGTAGGTCTTAATGAGTGAGTCACTGAGTCGATTCGTTGAAACAGCTTATTCATTCAAGAATGAGGCAGTCGTTTATGAATAGGTCATTGAATCTTTGATTCAACCGATTCATTCATAACTCTGAATCATTCAGTAACACACTGTTGCTGTGAGACGCGTTATGGTTCTGCTGTGATCTTTGTTTGGAACTATTTTTACTGCTGAAATAGAACAAATACAGTCAATATTGCATCTAAAATGTAAGTGACTTGATGTTGATGAATTGTTTATGAAACTGTCATATGAAATCAGTGTCACAATTTTAATCGTGATGGTATGTCAGGAAAACAGCACTCTTAGTCGTGTGATGTTGCTTAACTGTATCATGTGCAGTTTTCATATTTATAACAACATATTTTGAATGTTTACCGCAGTATGTTACTGAGTGTCTCTGTGTGAGCTGTGCTCATTTGTTTTCGATTTCTCCTCGAGAGGCTGCGCGAGCATCAACAGTGCAACCTTGTTACCAGAGGCGGATTAAGGTTGTCAGGGGCCCCTAGGCTGCTCTTTGTGTAAGGCCCCCCCTTAATCATTATGCTTTACTGGAAAAATGTATTTAGTGCCATACATGGTCCACACGCAAATAGTAAGGTGAACTGGCATTGGCATACACACACACACACACACACACACATTGAGACAATACTACAGTGTTTACTCTACATTCCTTCAAGTGGTGGACCACCACAGTACGAAAAATACCACCACACCACATAGGTGAAATGAGAAATTGAACATTACAAACAAAACACAAATACAAACAAGCACAAGGCCCAGTGCTTAGAAGCAGCCCTATAATTAACAGAGATGGTGGAAAGATATTATGCTCTGCCACCACAGCCACAGAACAATTACAAAGGAGATATTTAACTATAAACAGCAAAGCAACAGAATTCCCTGCATTCAAAGCTTTAGCTTTATAAACCAACAGGTAGGCTACAGCATCTGCATCAGTGCAGAACACCCTTTTAAAAATCACAACATCATTACTACACAAACCACTGTGCAATACACTAAACTGTGTATAAAACAAAGCCATAATAAAAACAGCAGCACATAACAACACTGTTATTAATACAGCAATAATGAAACAGCAGCACAATAATAAATATGTACACAATGTTGCATATTCCTACCTTTAGAATTTTTTCTTTCTTGATTTTCTGGCAGAGAAGTATGGAGTCAGAATAGTATCATTAATAATTCACGCAAAAAACACGATGCACACATGTGTAGCCAATTTTTACATGCATGAAACCAAATTCACCTGCACAAAAAACTATTCACGTGCGCAAAATAAAATTATATATTCATAAAATACATTTCGTAGATTTACAACTGTGCACAAAAAGTTTCGAATGTTTAAAATTTACAAGTTCATCCTTGAATGTGCAAATCGTCATTCACGTGTGAATTTCCTTGGATTTGTGTGTGTGTATTTTTGAGACTTTCCTGGCAGCGCTCTCCTCCCACCCGGATCAGTCGTACTCTTTAGCCAATCAGATTTAAGCTTATCAATCGGCCAATCATAATCGGCCAATCGGCCAATCATAATATGATGTCCCATATGAAGAGGAAATGATGCTTGTTTTGTTGTATGTTAGCTGCAGATGACAGCTCTCTCAGTTACAATCACGCAAATAATTGCAAAACAATCATCTGGGTGGCCAATAGCTCCCACTTAGCACGGGCCTCATTGAGATTGTTTTTTACATAGTGAAAAAATATTTTTTATGAGCACTCATTGTTTAGTGATGAAGATATTTTGCCGTTTGTGCAACAGTATACAGTGTTAAATTAATATTACACACTTATTGTTCCCCTGTATTTTTCAGGATTACACACCTTTGGCGTGACATCTGGATAGCAGTCATAAACATCTAAATTCATGTTTCTTTATTCTCTTTTATACTTTGTATTAATGTCTTAATCTGTTCAATACACATGTACTTTCATGTTCTGTGCTGTATTGTCATCTCAGGGTTTTTAATGTCACAGGACAATGTTGTGAAAAAAGCAGTTTTTATGCTGATCAGACAAAGGCATACTGATCATAGAGATGCAATTAACATCATGCAACTAAGATTACTCAGTAAACTATATTCAATTATTTTACCATCACTTAATCTCCTGCTTCCTGCTCTTCCTCTGTCTGCTCCTCTTGTACCACGTGCTGACTGATTTAAATATCAAACCAAAATCTGATATGGTCTGATAGAGAGAGGTCTAGTGATGACTAGATTGAACACATTTCATTTGTTAACTTTTCACCCGATGTATTGTACTTAAATGTATCATTTGGCCATAAACATTTATCTACTTTAAAAGAAAAGAAGACTCTGACTGGAACACTATACTAACATCCCTGACCAGCCATGCAATGACATTGTGGTTCCAGTAAAATGCCTCGTGACTGAAGAGACAGTTAGTCAGCCAATCTCACAACTATAGAAGAGA
This sequence comes from Coreius guichenoti, assembly GCA_039654105.1. Taxonomy (NCBI): domain Eukaryota; kingdom Metazoa; phylum Chordata; class Actinopteri; order Cypriniformes; family Gobionidae; genus Coreius; species Coreius guichenoti. Next base: position 912,641 of record CM077173.1, read on the forward strand.
CATTATATATATATATTTCTCAATGGCTGCCGAGATCTGCTTGGTTACAAACATTCTTCCAAATATCTTCCTTTGTGTTCAGCAGAACAAAGAAATTCATACAGGTTTGGAACAACTTGAGGGTGAGTAAATGATGACAGAATTTTCATTTTTGGGTGAACTATCCCTTTAATCATGGCCAAGTCATTTCATATAGGTTTTATTCCCAAAGGATTCATAAACTTTCAAATTAATAAAACGTATACATCAACTGTAGCAAATGTCTTTGAATCTTTTAATTCTGACATAAAACAAGAACATTTAATAATGCATAGCAGAGCTTTATTCCTTGAGTGTGTACATTAATACAGTAACAATGCATGACTTTCAACCTCTTGTTGAAACAGTCAAAATGGATGGCTTGCAACATGACTGTTTTGAAAGAATTACAGTAGGAATGGTAAGGTGAAGGTACTGGTTGTCTCTGCAACTTCATACATCATCTGTCTTGGAAATCTGAAATAATAAAACTGCATATATATGCAGCTTAAAACAAAGCATAGATGAAACGTACATGGTCTCCAATGTATGCAGTTCATTACACAAATTATCATCATCAGTTGAATGTGTGGTGGACATGACATACAGGTACAAACACACTGCTGTGACTGCTCTTTCCTAATTAAATAGTACAAGACCACGTGAAAAATATCCAAAAACGTTATATTTTTCATAATCGTCTATTTATACACACCATCTCTCATCATTCAAGCCATTGTTATGTACTATGGAGTTTATGAATCTAAAATCCTAACATTGTATGGTATGCACATAAGAATAAGAATCCATCAACACTTAAAATAAATGTTTATTTTCACACAGCAGTTAATAAACTATCGCTACAACTGATCTCTAACTTCTTGGTTTCAGTAAACACAGAAATGAACCGATGAAACTGCACATACCTCTGCTTAGCCATGACTTGAACTGTGTAAGCTGATGATGTAACACCAGGTGGGCCCGCCCTCACGCGATTATGATTGGCCGATTGATAAGCTTAAATCTGATTGGCTAAAGAGTACGACTGATCCGGGTGGGAGGAGAGCACTGCCAGGAAAGTCTCAAAAATACACACACACAAATCCAAGGAAATTCACATGTGAATGACGATTTGCACATTCAAGGATGAACTTGTAAATTTTAAGCATTCGAAACTTTTTGTGCACAGTTGTAAATATATTTATGTAAATATATATTTTATGAACATATAATTTTATTTTGCGCACGTGAATAGTTTTTTGTGCACATGAATTTGGTTTCATGCATGTGAAATTGGCTACACGTGTGCATCGTGTTTTTCGCGTGAATTATTATTGATACTGTTCTGTCTCCATAGGGAGAAGTCCTTAATGAGACCATTAAAATTCAATTTGCGCAGAACGTCATTTTCAATGGACATCAGAGACAGGTGATTCAGTCGGTTTTGGCCCATCGTAGATCTCAGTCTATTTTTAATTAGTCCCAGTTTTGAAAAAGAGTGCTCCCCGCTGGCGTTGGTTACAGGCAAAGTCATAAATAGCCGGAGTGCTATATCAACATTTGGAAACACTGATTGTAGTTTCCTTGCTCTTACGAGTTGCAGCAGTGACCTTGCTGAGGTTTCCTCATTTTATTTGATAAATTGTCTGAATTGTTCAATTTCGTCCACAAAATCCTCCTCTAGATCACCTGCATATTTCTTCTGCAGATTAGCTGCTCCTGTGCGAAGATCTTGTAGGGGAATGGATGGGATCTCGTTCAAAAATCCAAATGTCTGCTGAATATCTTTGTAGGAGTGATACCTCCTATCTAGCTCGGCAACGAGACGGTCTATGACAGCGATAAAAACCGTTGTTTTGAATTTGTCGCGGCCTGACCGCTCAAAGTCAGGTTCAGTGGATTCATCCGCTTGTTTTTTCCTTTTCCTATGTCTCTGCGTGTCCACTTTGTAGACTTGTTGGGACAAAGGTGGAGACATGTTTTTTGCATCACTCTCAAACTTGTCAAAATCTTCTTGTAGACTGGCTACATAACAACGAGCTGACCAAATTAACAGCATTACATAAATCCAGGTTAACTGCCTGTAAAGCAGTACTAGTCTTGTAGAAACGTTGCAGTATGTTGTTCCACATATTACACATAATGGCATTCTCTAGCTTGTCCATCTTCATATACAGTGTCCTAGTTTCATCCCGTGCAGTAAGACGTTGGTTTGTGTCATTACTGATCTTTTGCAGCGACTCCTGGATTCTGCCGTAATTCTGGTGCAGTGCTTTTGTTGCTTGCGCGTGATCTGACCATCTAGTGTCTGAAAGACTTTTCAAAGTCTCGATCCTCTGGTTGTCATTTGGCTGTAAACCTGCTGTAATTGTCTGCCAACGGGATGTGGATTTGGAGGAAAAATTAAAAAGTGTCTGCACTAAATTAAAAAATTCCTCCGTCTCAAGGCAGCAGTTAACACTATTAACACCCACTAAATTGAGTGTGTGTGCAGTGCACGGTACCCACTCGATTAATGGGTTCACCTATTTAATGCGTGCTTGTAGGCCACTGTAAACACCAGACATGTTGGCTGCATTGTCGTAACATTGGCCTCTGCAGTTATTGATATCAATGCCCAGGTCTTGTAAAACACTTAGCACAGACTGGCAAAGCAACTCTCCTGAATGACTCTGGATTGCCAGAAACTTGATAAAACGCTCTGCGATGCAGCCATCGGGTGCCACATATCGCATGATGAATGTGAGCTGGTCGGTGTGCGTAACGTCAGGAGTGTAATCAACACTGATCGAAAAGTACTTTGCCACTTTAATTTGACTGATTATCTCTACAAGGACCTGTTTTCCCATCAGTTCAATAAATTCTAGACATGTTGTTGATGAGAGGTATGATGGCGTTCCCTTTCCACCATTGCCATATTTTTCAATATGCACTTTCAAAAAGGGATCAAACTTGCGGATAACTTCCAGCACACCCATAAAGTTTCCATTATCTGGTTGCCCAAAAACTTCACTGTGTCCCCTAAGCGGTAATCCTCGTTCTGCTAAAAACTTCACCACCGCAACCACCCTCTTTAAAACCTTGGTCCAATATTCGCATTCATTGTCGAATTGTTTTTTTAGTTCTGAATCTATTCGCCCACCATCAGCACAGCGCGTAACATACGCAAGCATTGCCTTTCTGTGGCTCTCTGATCCTTCATGTTCAGCTAGGCGCGCAGCTGCATTTTTCTAGTCACTATAGCCTGCTGTCAGTGCAGACTGCATGTCACTGTCCCCAAATAATTTACACGCGAAACAAAACACAGTGCCTTTTGAGGGAGAATAAAGCAGCCATTCTCTTGGCTGAGTTTCACTATTGGCCAGTTTCCTTTTAAACAGGGTTTTGGAAAAGTACCTCTTTTGGTGTTTATGTTGTCTTATGTTGAGGCAGCAACATCTGCGTCTTTGTTGGCAACTTTTGCAGGGTCTTACATGCATGTAGGATTGGCTGCCTGCGATCGATTGCTTCTGTCTGCCTCGCTGCTGAGTGTTTCGCATCTGTAGCTCTGTACAGCTATACTTTTGAATCTCTATTTGATATCATTCCTTGTTGTTTATACTGCTAAATATAACTTTCTCATCATATATAATATAATATGTCTAATATTGCCTATCACATTAATCTTACATTGCTAGTAGTGATGGCAAAATGAGGCTTCCTGAACCACTGAGACCTCGCAGCGCATTGCTTCACCAAAAGGTTCATTACCCGAAGCTTCATTCATCATTTCTCACTAGTGACAAATCCATTAATCCTGAGCCAATGACCTGAGCAGACATTTGTCCATTGTCTGGGTAAAAAATAAAATATGTATCTTTCTCTGTCTGACTTTACTTGCACAAAGACAACTGTCAGACACACTGTTAATTAATTATTTATTTATACTGTGATCAATCGTGCTATCCAGCAGATGTCAAAGGACACCTAATAATAGAGGAAAACTCTATTATGAGAGAAAAACTCTCTAACGTAATAGTAATAATGTGGCATCGGCGTCGGAACCATTGTATGTGGGTGGGACAAGACCCACCCACTTTTTAAGACCAATGATATTGGACCCACTCACTTTTACCGTCTATAATTCTGTTCACCTACCCCTAACCAATAAACACTTTATTATTAAACACACGTTAGATGCTTTATTTCCACTTTTCGAATGTTTTCCTCATTTTTATTGAAAATAAATGCCTTTCCGATCTGATATGTGATAGGAAAAGGGAGTAGAGTGAGTTCAGCAAAAGGCTGATTCGAACCTGGGGTCGATTTGCGTCAAAACTTTCTGCCATGCGTCTTACCCCTACTATTGTCTCTGTAAATGATTTGGTGACTTTTGTAATTTTGTCTGTCCCAACCAGCCGTTTAGTAAACGATGCGGACTATTTGCACTGTAAATTGCATCTACTCCAGTAAAATTTTCGGGGGGACCCACCCACATTTTTTTTTTGCTTCCGACGCTTCCGACGATGTAATGTACAAACCCGATTCCAAAAAAGTTGGGACACTGTACAAATTGTGAATAAAAAAGGAATGCAATAATTTACAAATCTCATAAACTTATATTTTATTCACAATAGAATATAGATAACATATCAAATGTTGAAAGTGAGACATTTTGAAATGTCATGCCAAATATTAGCTCATTTTGGATTTCATGAGAGCTACACAAAAAGTTGGGACAGGTAGCAATAAGAGGCCGGAAAAAAATAAATGTACACATAAGGAACTGCTGGAGGACCAATTTGCAACTTATTAGGTCAATTGGCAACATGATTGGGTATAAAAAGAGCCTCTCAGAGTGGCAGTGTCTCTCAGAAGTCAAGATGGGCAGAGGATCACCAATTCCCCCAATGCTGCGGCGAAAAATAGTGGAGCAATATCAGAAAGGAGTTTCTCAGAGAAAAATTGCAAAGAGTTTGAAGTTATCATCATCTACAGTGCATAATATCATCCAAAGATTCAGAGAATCTGGAACAATCTCTGTGCGTAAGGGTCAAGGCCGGAAAACCATACTGGATGCCAGTGATCTTCGGGCCCTTAGACGGCACTGCATCACATACAGGAACGCTACTGTAATGGAAATCACAACATGGGCTCAGGAATACTTCCAGAAAACATTGTCGGTGAACACAATCCACCGTGCCATTCGCTGTTGCCGGCTAAAACTCTATAGGTCAAAAAAAGAAGCCATATCTAAACATGATCCAGAAGCGCAGGCGTTTTCTCTGGGCCAAAGCTCATTTAAAATGGACTGTGGCAAAGTGGAAAACTGTTCTGTGGTCAGACGAATCAAAATTTGAAGTTCTTTTTGGAAAACTGGGACGCCATGTCATCCGGACTAAAGAGGACAAGGACAACCCAAGTTGTTATCAGCGCTCAGTTCAGAAGCCTGCATCTCTGATGGTATGGGGTTGCATGAGTGCGTGTGGCATGGGCAGCTTACACATCTGGAAAGGCACCATCAATGCTGAAAGGTATATCCAAGTTCTAGAACAACATATGCTCCATCCAGACGTCGTCTCTTTTAGGGAAGACCTTGCATTTTCCAACATGACAATGCCAGACCACATACTGCATCAATTACAACATCATGGCTGCGTAGAAGAAGGATCCGGGTACTGAAATGGCCAGCCTGCAGTCCAGATCTTTCACCCATAGAAAACATTTGGCGCATCATAAAGAGGAAGATGCGACAAAGAAGACCTAAGACAGTTGAGCAACTAGAAGCCTGTATTAGACGAGAATGGGACAACATTCCTATTCCTAAACTTGAGCAACTTGTCTCCTCAGTCCCCAGACATTTGCAGACTGTTATAAAAAAAAGAGGGGATGCCACACAGTGGTAAACATGGCCTTGTCCCAACTTTTTTGAGATGTGTTGATGCCATGAAATTTAAAATCAACTTATTTTTCCCTTAAAATGATACATTTTCTCAGTTTAAACATTTGATATGTCATCTATGTTGTATTCTGAATAAAATATTGAAATTTGAAACTTCCACATCATTGCATTCTGTTTTTATTCACAATTTGTACAGTGTCCCAACTTTTTTAGAATCGGGTTTGTAGTATACTGTAGTATAATAGTATAATATAATAATATATAGCCCTAACACATATGAACCACAATAACGACAATGACACAACTCTCTGACACTTACACTTCTACTACTCATGATACTTCTCTGAAACACCACAACAACCACAAGGTGGCGTGAGTTTCGAACCCGAAGCGACACTCAGACCGAACCGATGACGTATTCCACACAAACTGAGGCCTCGTTTGTCATCGGTCACATGATTTCTCCATTAACAACACAAGCCTCGAATCGAGGCTTCATCTGGCACGCCCATTTATTCTCGACACAAGCTCCGACGCCTCGGTTCAAATGTCACATCACTAATTGCTAGCTTTTAATCTAAATCACTATCACAGCGCGTTAGCATTTCGCTAGCCTGTTAACCTGCCATCCATGCATCCGGGTCTCCTGTTTTTCTCTCTCGTGCCATTTACGAGTCCATCAAACAACTGTGGTGAGTTGGATTAGTCAACAAACACGGTAAGCCATGTCATCTTCTCCTTTTATTGTCACTTGCACTGCCTGTCACATGTTTAGCATAGTCTTCTCTGTCAGCGGTGAAGATTACACAGTGAGGCTGATGGAGAAGTTTTCAGAATTAGAGACACACACCCAAACTTTAATTGAAGATAGTGAGAATGTAAGAACTTTAGACACTGCTTTGGATGCGACTAGCTTAGTGAACTCTGTACATTCTTCGGTTCTGGAAGCAGAGCTCGAGCAGCCGGGCAACTGGGTGACTGTGAGACGGCAGAGTTGCGGATCAAAAAACCACCCTTCCATTCCATTCCATTAGAACATCAAACAGGTTCTCCCCACTCAGTGACGCACCCACTGAGAATGTGCCCTAGTTGAAAGTGCCCTAGTTATTGGCGATTCTAGAACCAGGAAGTATGACCATATTAGCCTGGTTCTGACAACACTGCATGGCTCCCTATTAAACATCGTATACATTTTAAAATCTTGCTTATTACTTACACAGCACTAAATGGTTAAGCTCCCCTATACTTGAGCGAGCTCTTAACGCATTATACTCCATCACGTCTATTGTGGTTTCAAAACTCTGGCCAGTTGATAATACCTAGAATATCAAAATCAACTGCAAGCGGTCGATCCTTTTCCTAATGTCTTCCTAGCATTGTTCGGGAAGCAGACACACTCTGTCAGTTTAAATCTAGACTAAAAACACATCTCTTTACTATGGCATACACATAGAACATTATCAATTTATATTATTTATATCAGTTAAATTTGTGTTAGGCTGCATTAACTATGTCTGCCGGAACCAGAACACTTCCCATAACACCTGGTGTACTCATTACGTCATAAAAAGAATGGCATCTACGCTAATGTTAGTCTCTCTGTTTATCCCAAGGTTTAATGTAGTCTGCCGGATCCATATCAGATGGTGGACCTGCGCCTAGACACGATCACAACGTAGCCCTGAAGTGTCGGCAGAGACCGTGTCAACTAGACTTTCCCCTGTGAAGGCCTCCTTCCCTTCCCCTCTGTACAGATAAAAACACATATACACACATACGTATTCAAACGCGCTTGCCTATAGACTAAACACGTAATGCTTGCATACATGCCATGGCCGTTTTCGCAGATTCGCCTTTTTTGGGGTTTGAGCAGGAATGGTGGTGGCATAGTTTCAAAACTATTTCAAAACCTATTTCATGGTTTGCGTTCTTCGGCCACCAGGTGCTGTTGCCATGCGGATGGGTGTCTGGAACGCATTGGGGGTTTTCTGTTTTAGCTGAGGATGGTGTTGTTTAAGTGGCGCCAAATTAAATAACTAATCAGTTTTTACAACAGAAATTAATCAATCAAAAACTTACTTTAGCTCTTTTTCTAAAGCATAATTAATTATCACTGTAAAGCTGCTTTGAAGCAATCTGTGTTGTAAAAAGCGCTATAAAAATGAAGGTGACTTGACTTGACTTGACAAAACATGGCACAAGACAGGAAATAACAAAAGAGTCCACAAACACACAGAGAATATATTACAGAGCCCCCCACTTAAGAGCGACTTCCAGACGCTCACAAGAAAATGCCAAAACAAAAGTCCAGATGGGAGGTGGAGCGGAAGTAGACCAGGGGAAGGGATGGTGGGCCAGGTCCGTGGAAAGGAAGAGAGCCTGAAGACTGAAGCAGGGCAGGTGGCTAGGGCAGTGCAGGCTGAGAAGGCGGCCAGGGTGGAGCAGGCTCTGGAACGGGCACATTGGCTGGAGCGGATTCATGGGCTGGAGTCCTCTCTGGATGCTGGTCAGGGGCTGGAGCCATCACAGTACGCTGGTCAGGGATCCAACTCGGGACTTTGGGCGGGAAACGACGTCCTCTCGAGATTCTGGACGGGAGACAAAGTCCTCTCGGGACGGGGTCCTCTCTGGACTCGGGACAGGAGACGGGGTCCTCTCTGGACTCAGGACAGATGTCCTCTCTGGACTCGGGACAGGGACGGATGTCCTCTTGGGACAGGGACGGTTGTCCTCTCTGGACTCGGGATGGATGTCCTCTTGTCTGAAGACTCAAGTGTGGCGACCATCTTGGCTGAAGACTCAGGCGTGGTGTCAGGGAACGCAGAAAGTTCTGAAACGGCAGCCAGTCGGTGGGCTTGAGTACGTAGAAGTTGCGTGTTTGAGTGCATAGCAGTTGGCGGCCTTGAGTGCGTGGCAGCCCGCGTGTTTGAGTGCGCAGCAGTCGGCGTGTTTGAGTGTGTAGCAGCCGGCGGGCTTGAGTGCGAAGCAGCCGGCAGGCTTGAATGCGTAGCAGCCGCGTGTTTGAGTGCATAGCAGTCGGCGGGCTTGAGTGCGTAGCAGTCGGCGTGTTTGAGTGCGTAGCAGCCGCGTGTTTGAGTGCGTAGCAGTCAGCGCCTTAAGTGCGTAGCAGTCGGCATGTTTGAGTGCGCAGCAGTCGGCGTGTTTGAGTGCGTAGCAGCTGGCGGGCTTGAGTGCGAAGCAGCCGGCAGGCTTGAGTGCGAAGCAGCCGGCAGGCTTGAGTGCGAAGCAGCCGGCAGGCTTGAGTGCGTAGCAGCCGCGTGTTTGAGTGCGTAGCAGTCGGCGTGTTTGAGTGCGTAGCAGTCGGCGGGCTTGAGTACGTAGAAGTCGTGTGTTTGAGTGCGTAGCAGTCGACGGGCTTGAGTACGTAGAAGTCGCGTGTTTGAGTGCGCAGCAGTCGGCGTGTTTGAGTGCGCAACAGGCAGCGTGTTTGAGTGCGTAGCAGCCACGTGTTTGAGTGCGTAGCAGTCGGCGGCCTTGAGTGCGTAGCAGTCGCGTGTTTGAGTGCATAGCAGTCGGCGTGTTTGAGTGCGTAGCAGCCACGTGTTTGAGTGCGTAGCAGTCGCGTGCTTGAGTGCACAGCAGCCGGCGTGTTTGAGTGCGCAGCAGTCCACGTGTTTGAGTGTGTAGCAACCGGAGGGCTTGAGTGCACAGCAGCCTGCGTGTTTGAGTGCGTAGCAATCGGCGGGCTTGAGTACGTAGAAGTCGCGTGTTTGAGTGCATAGCAGTCGACGGGCTTGAGTATGTAGAAGTCGCGTGTTTGAGTGCGCAGCAGTCGGCGTGTTTGAGTGCGCAACAGGCAGCGTGTTTGAGTGCGTAGCAGCCACGTGTTTGAGTGCGTAGCAGTCGGCGGCCTTGAGTGCGTAGCAGTCGCGTGTTTGAGTGCATAGCAGTCGGCGTGTTTGAGTGCGTAGCAGCCACGTGTTTGAGTGCGTAGCAGTCGGCGGGCTTGAGTGCGTAGCAGTCGCGTGCTTGAGTGCGCAGCAGCCGGCGTGTTTGAGTGCGCAGCAGTCCACGTGTTTGAGTGTGTAGCAACCGGAGGGCTTGAGTGCACAGCAGCCTGCGTGTTTGAGTGCGTAGCAGCCGCGTGTTTGAGTGCGTAGCAATCGGCGGGCTTGAGTACGTAGAAGTCGCGTGTTTGAGTGCGTAGCAGTCAGCGTGTTTGAGTGCGCAGCAGTCCGCGTGTTTGAGTGCGTAGCAGCCGCGTGTTTGAGTGCGTAGAAGTCACGTGTTTGAGTGCGTAGCAGTCGGCGGCTTGATTGAGTAGTAGTCGGTGGGCTTGAGTGCTTAGCAGTCAGCGTGTTTGAGTGCGTAGCAGTCGGCCGGCTTTAGAGTACGTAGAAGTCGCATGTTCGAGTGCGTAGCAGTCGGCGGGCTTGATTCTGTAGCAGCCGGCGTGTTTGAGTGCGCAGCAGCCGGCGTGTTTGAGTGTGCAGCACTCGGCCTTGAGTGTGCGGCGGCCTTGAGTGTGTAGCAGTCACGTGTTTGAGTGCGTAGCAGTCAGCGGGCTTGATTGGGTAGCAGTCGGCGTAGCAGCCAACTGGCTCAAGCCCCAAATGCTCTTTATTAAAAACATACTCACCTAGACAAGTGTATACTACAGCTCTGGATCTGACGGGCAGTTTCAGTCTGAGAGAGATAGCTGACTGCTTTAAATACAACTCCAAAGAGGCAAAACACACCCACAAGCCTCAAGGCAGAACAATATGTATTAGTCATCAGGATCACTGTGACTTTCCTGGTGGGCCGGTCGAGTAGTGGGCCGATCGCTGAAGCCAAACAAGGCCGTGCACAGGGGGGTGTTTGAGTGCGTAGCAGTCGTGTGTTTGAGCACTTAGCAGCCGTGTGTTTGAGCGAGTAGCAGTCGGCGTGTTTGAGTGCGTAGCAGCCGGCGGGCTTGAGTGCACGGCCCTGTTTGGCTTCAGCGATCGGCCCACTACTCGACCGGCCCACCAGGAAAGTCCCAGTGATCCTGATGACCAGTACACATTGTTCTGCCTTGAGGCTTGTGGGTGTGTTTTGCCTCTTTGGAGTTGTATTTAAGGCAGCAGTCAGCTATCTCTCTCAGACTGAAGCTGCCCGTCAGATCCAGAGCTGTAGTATAAACTTGTCTAGGTGAGTATGTTTTTAATAAAGAGCATTTGGAGCTCATTTGAAGACCTGTATTTGTGTTCATGTGCTCATGGGTATAGGTCTTTTTAACATGATTTAAGAATATTTCATTAAAAAAAAGTCTTCTAAAGTACTAGAGCACATTAACACCCATCTATCTATGATCTAAAATTTCTAATCTATCTATCTATCTATCTATCTGACTTTTAAAACTACTAAACTAAAACAAACAATTTTAAACTGAAAACCTTCAAACTTCAAGCTTTTAAAACTACTTCAAACTTTCTGGCTAGGCTTTTTCAAGCCAACTTTTGTCTACACACTTTTTTATCTAGTTTATTTTGTTATCCTATGTTGCAGGTTAAGGCAAAATGGCAGGTCTTATTCCCAGACACAAAATAAAAGGTGTTGATTTCTGTGGATCAAGCTTCTACTATTATAAAATCCGCTCTGATCTTGGCTGCTATATGAGGTCAACTGATTTCAAACAAGGGTCAGACCTCAGTATTTATGATCTGCACCCCACCTGCCAAAATGGAGACCATTACTTTGCTCACAAAACTAAGTTTTATATCATTAAAGGTAATTCCTACCGCAGAGTCACTGACCTGTCAGCAGACGATGAACCTGCAGTCTACACCCTTCATCCCAACTGTCAGGGCGGAGATCACTACCTGGCAGCCTTTAAATGGTTTTACATCATCTTCCAGGAAAAGAGCACTTACAGAAGAACAAAAGACCTAAGTCGAGGCTCCGGTTCTAAAGAGTTTCCCCTGCATCCCAATTGCAGAGATGGTCTCTATTACTGGGGTCTGCAAGATCACTACTGCTTCCTCAAGCCAGCCTCAGAGTGGGGAGTTGAATACTACAAAGGTAAGGACTTCCAGAAGGACAGCTGTGTTGCTGTCTATTCTGTTCACCCCGATGTTCTTAACTTCCTGCACGCTGCTTTGCAATCAGGATAAGAATCTTATTGGTTTTCCTATGCTATATCACAATGCATTTTTGTGCGGTCTGCTTTATCAATTCATCATGAAGTAACTATACACAAGGCTCTTTAAAGTGCAATTGCCTTTCGCTTTTGTATTCGCATATCAAACGGAGCTACAGCAATGTCTATGTTTGCTTTTGAGTGAGATAAGTCCTGTGTTGGCTAATGATTCGATCACGCAATGTTCATGTTTTTGCAAACAATGTATTCACTATTTACATACGAACGTAGTACGAAGAGCAGCTGCATTTTCAGCAGAATTATATCAGGACATACTATTTCATAACTATGGGAGCAACAGCAATTATGATAATGTCGGATACTTTATCGTCAGCTTATTACTAGACTTAACTGCTGTCTCGTAAGAATGAAAATTATTTCAGCTTATCCGGAGTGTGGCGGTTCAAGTTCTAAGGTTACAGGCTATTTCTCAACGAAAGCAAGAGCACACCACTTGATGCTGTAATTATATCATTTGGCAAACGTTTCACTGGGTTTCTGTGTCTTGGGCTCTGGAAGACGTAGTGTGTTTAGCAGCGATGGGCGGCGGCCGATCGTCACGGACATGTTGATCATGAGAGGTGGCTGTCAGAGAGGTGTTTATTAGTCAGAATCACTCACTGCTCAAACGCGATGTATTGATTTTAATAACAGAATTTGTCAGGAGCTAATTAAAATGGTGAATTCGGCAGGCAAAACAGAATCATCTCACAAGGAATTGTGCAAGTGGGAAATATAGCGAGAGGAATTCGTCCCCACACGGATTCACCTCAGATTCATTCAGGTTTGTAAACTTGAACAAGCGAATTCGCCACATTGATCATAAGATGCCTAATTTGAGTTTGCATTGCTGCACTATTTTCATGGACTTGCTGAAGTTATACTAATATACAGTGGGGAGAACAAGTATTTGATACACTGCCGATTTTGCAGGTTTTCCCACTTACAAAGTATGTAGAGGTCTGTAATTTTTATCATAGGTACACTTCAACTGTGAGAGACGGAATCTAAAACAAAAATCCGGAAAATCACATTGTATGATTTTTAAATAATTAATTTGCATTTTATTGCATAAGTATTTGATCACCTACCAACCAGTAAGAATTCCGGCTCTCACAGACCTGTTAGTTTTTCTTTAAGAAGCCCTCCTGTTCTCCACTCATTACCTGTATTAACTGCACCTGTTTGAACTCGTTACCTGTATAAAAGACACCTGTCCACACACTCAATCAAACAGACTTCAACCTCTCCACAATGGCAGAGACCAGAGAGCTGTGTCAGGGATAAAATTGTAGACCTGCACAAGGCTGGGATGGGCTACAGGACAATAGACAAGCAGCTTGGTGAGAAGGCAACAACTGTTGACGCAATTATTAGAAAATGGAAGAAGTTCAAGATGACGGTCAATCTCCCTCGGTCTGGGGCACCATGCAAGATCTCACCTCGAGGGGCATCAATGATCATGCGGAAGGTGAGGGATCAGCCCAGAACTACACGGCAGGACCTGGTCAATGACCTGAAGAGAGCTGGGACCACAGTCTCAAAGAAAACCATTAGTAACACACTACGCTGTCATGGATTAAAATCCTGCAGCACACGCAAGGACCCCCTGCTCAAGCCAGCGCATGTCCAGGCCCGTCTGAAGTTTGCCAATGACCATCTGGATGATCCAAAGGAGGAATGGGAGAAGATCATGTGGTCTGATGAGACAAAAATAGAGCTTTTTGGTCTAAACTCCACTCGCCGTGTTTGGAGGAAGAAGAAGGATGAGTACAACCCCAAGAACACCATCCCAACCGTGAAGCATGGAGGTGGAAACATCATTCTTTGGGGATGCTTTTCTGCAAAGGGGACAGGACGACTGCACCGCATTGAGGGGAGGATGGATGGGGCCATGTATCGCGAGATCTTGGCCAACAACCTCCTTCCCTCAGTAAAAGCATTGAAGATGGGTCGTGGCTGGGTCTTCCAGCATGACAACGACCTGAAACACACAGCCAGGGCAACTAAGGAGTGGCTCCGTAAGAAGCATCTCAAGGTCCTGGAGTGGCCTAGCCAGTCTCCAGACCTGAACCCAATAGAAAATCTTTGGAGGGAGCTGAAAGTCTGTATTGCCCAGCGACAGCCCCGAAACCTGAAGGATCTGGAGAAGGTCTGTATGGAGGAGTGGGCCAAAATCCCTGCTGCAGTGTGTGCAAACCTGGTCAAGAACTACAGGAAACGTATGATCTCTGTAACTGCAAACAAAGGTTTCTGTACCAAATATTAAGTTCTGCTTTTCTGATGTATCAAATACTTATGTCACGCAATAAAATGCAAATTAATTACTTAAAAATCATACAATGTGATTTTCTGGATTTTTGTTTTAGATTCCGTCACTCACAGTTGAAGTGTACCTATGATAAAAATTACAGACCTCTACATGCTTTGTAAGTGGGCAAACCTGCAAAATCGGCAGTGTATCAAATCAGTTCTCCCCACTGTATGTGACTGACTCAAGAACAATTTCAGATGAGATCTGCACTCCCCACATGAAGGATATCAAGCATATGTCTCAGCTGGCAATATTTCACTCTCCAATCATGTCTTCACGAAGATAAGTTAATTTTTAACACCGTTTTAAAACTATCAGGTCATTGGCAACGTAATTGACAACGGTATCTGCGTTGCTTAAGCTTCTAGTCGTTTTCAGTAAAATGCTAGGCTTATGGATATTGTTCTTGTTCTTAAAGCTATAGTTTGTATTTGAAACTCTCGTTTTAAAGCTAAAGTTGCTATTGGAAACATTGTCTTCAAGCTATAGTTGATATTGGAAACGCACTTGTTCTTAAAGCTATAGTTGAGATTGCAAACGCACTTGTTCTTAAAGCTATAGTTGATATTGTAAATGCACTTGTTCTTAAAGCTATAGTTGAGATTGGAAATGCACTTGTTCTTAAAGCTATAGATATTGGAAACCTGCTTGTTCTTAAAGCTATAGTTGATATTGGAAACACACTTGTTCTTAAAGCTGTAGTTGAGATTGGAAACGTGCTTGTTCTTAAAGCTGTAGTTGAGATTGGAAACGTGCTTGTTCTTAAAGCTGTAGTTGATATTGGAAACGCATTTGTTCTTAAAGCTGTAGTTGATATTGGAAATGTGCTTGTTCTTAAAGCTGTAGTTGGTATTGGAAACGTGCTTGTTCTTAAAGCTATAGTTGAGAAAAAAAAAAAAGGCCCATGTCCAGAGCCTGGCTTGCCTCCTGTCTCCGCCTGCTCTGCCAATACTGCAAGCTTCCAGCCGTTATACGGCTCATTCTCTGTGCATAGGGGCTGCTACAACTGCAGCTTCCTCCACTCCTGTCTCTACATTGAAGGCCATGAGGCGATTGTCTTCAGCTGCTTATGAACGTTATCTCTGGCCCGATGCTTGAGCCATCCATAAGAAAAGCTATGAGTACTGCTTTCTGATCTGTGGCTTGAAAATTGAATATTATAGCTTCAGTAGCTGTTGAGCCATTTACCTAAATATATATTACTTCTATCATTAGCTCTGGTACATTCATCATGCTAGCTTCACGTAGATCGATTGGATCTTTACAATTAAAAGTCCCCTAGAATCTGCTGCTGTTCCCTGTCTTGGCTTTTCATGGAGCTCATGAAAAGGATGGGGAATTTAGAACAGAGCCATATCGCCAAATGTAAATGTTTGCAAAATATACCAATAAAAAGTTGACTAAAAGTTTGTCTATGGTGTTTTTGACTTAAGTGGACCTGACTGAAATATAGCTCTTCAATTACAGTGTAAAATAAAACATTACTCATTATATCAATAAAAAAAAAAAAACTGACAAAATGCTGCTTTAAAAATAATTGCAGACAGATCTGCCACTTGTCATTTATCAAAAAAGTCTATATTATATAGTATATTAGATGTCCTTTAATAATGTGCATACAGCACAACTTCTGCCTGTGGATTTAGGACTTCTTAAAGCGGCCACAGTCAGTGAGGATGGGTCCGCATCACACCTCAACTCTGACACTCAGTACAGGAGTCTCACAAGGCTGTGTGCGGAGTCCGTTTCTCTATTCTCTGTATACTCACGACTGTATACATCTTCTAACACTAACACCATTATCAAATTTGCGGATGACATGACTTTGATGGTGTGGTGGCCAGAGAATAATCTGACTCTACACATTAAGAAAACAAAAGAACTCATTGATTTCAGAAAAAAACAGGATGTTCACACACCACTGCACATCAACGGGGAGATGGTGGAGAGAGTGTCCAGCTTTAAATTTCTGGGCACACACATAGCAGAGGACGATAAACATCACGCCGCTAGTGAAGAAGGCACAAAAGCGGCTGTACTTTTTAATAACGCTCAGGAAGGGAAACCTGTCACAACGGCTCTTATCATTGAGAGTGTCCTCAAACATGGCATGCTGGTGTGGTATGGAGGCAGAAAAGGCCTTGCAGAGAGTCATAAAGACTGTGCTGAACATCATCACAAACCCACAGTTACCTGCCCTGGACGACATATTTACCTCCCATTGCCTGCAGAAAACACACAACATTCTGAAGGACTCATATCACCCTGCCCATCATTTGTTTGAACTGTTGCCGTCTGGGAAATGCTACGTCTATCAAAATCCGCACCTCAAGATTCATGAACAGTTTCCATTGCAAAGCCATCACCATACTGAACTCTGAACTGGAAACACACTCCAACCACAATACACATGAATAGTTCTTGCATGTCAAGGATGTGATGTGCTTTATTTTATTTACGTGCAATATGGCCTTCATTTGTAATATGCACTTAATTATTCTTATTCTTTAATTGTATACATTGGCCAATCTACAATTTCGCTGTATGTTTGTACAATGACAATAAAGAAATCTAATCTAATAAATAAAAAATCATAGTTTATTAATTGTATTGTTACACAGGCTATATACAAATAGTGAGTTAATTCATTTTTACTGTAACAAATTATTTTTTAATTATAGCTCATATGTAAAGATTTAGATAATGATTTTTCATCATTTTTTAATACATATCTGATTTATTTTATTTCATCAAAACTTAATGAAGAAGTTATTAATTCACAGTAGATAAATGCTCATGTATAAAGTGAATTGATGAATTAAATGGTATTAAAGCACATGATTGTGTGTCCTCTTTTTATTCTTTTATTCAATTTTAATCAATGCCTTATTCTTTGTTTTTCTTATTTCCTATGCACTTGTTGTTATCATTTTATTAATTTTTTTTAAAACTATTTTTATGTAAAACACACTGTGTATAAAATGTGCTATAGAAATAAACTTGCCTTGACTTTTGTGTGGCTTAATCTAAAGTGAGAAATATTTAGCCCTAATAAAACATTTATTAAGGATCCAATACATAAAAGTTGGCCATCACTTAACCTTCTTTTGTAAGAATCAAAACAGGCACAAGTGATGGAGAAAACATAACTAATGAATTTTTATTAACATGGCTTGACAGAAAGAAACACCACACAATCATTGGAATGTGTGTAAATATTATGTGTTTTATATATAATAGTCCTATTATTGTTTAATATTAATAAAAATGGCTCCAGACTGAGCCTGGGTCTTTTACTATATGCTTACATCACTATAATATAAATGTTTTAAATGCATTAAATGTACTGCTCGCTGAAATACAATGTGTTATCGATGAGTTTTCTACAGATATGACAGGCTTCAGAGAGACAGTAGATGACTTTAATGAATTACTGTTTACCGTTTACGGTTGAGCCCAAAACGGTCATGAGAAGAGCAGTGACACATAACATATACAAAAACTAAGAATTAAAACATCCAGCTAAATATAGATATGTATAAAGAAACATCCCTTGCTTTACCAAGAAAAACATGTTCTTTACTCCTGTTTTTTATTGTAGGAGACTCATTTAATAAAACATGGGGAAACACTAGGAACAGGTACATGTAACCTGTACATGTAAACACCACACATAACACCAAAAACAACTAACAAAACACAAGTGTAAATATAGCTACAAGCAGCGATGACAGGCCCAAGCCCGGTGGCATCAGCGCAACTGTGCACGGCAGGCAATAGGCATTTAAAATGGGAAAACATAAAAAGACTCAAAGTCAAAAACATGTCAAAGTCATTTAAATTCACTACATTAACTGCAGCAGTTGGTGCTGCTATTACCACAACAGCCACATCTATGAGATCAATTCAATTTAAATGGATTTCATGTCAGATGATGTCTAAGGTCAATTTCAAATGAGTGCAGAATACTGTCCGAATGCTGATGTTGTATTATCCTAACACTTCTCTTCATGTGTTTTTTGACCTACCTTAGCTACCGTTTGTGCACCAATCTTATGCACCATAAAGCATTCTTTCATTTCAATATGGGTGGTATCCATTAAAAAAATAATAATTACAAAATTAATAAATGGAGCCAAATCACGGAAACTGCAAAGATGATTTTAATATCAGTGTCAGGTAAGAGTATGATGCGTGTCTAAATTTTATGGAAGTTTATTATAAACAGCCACTTTTATAAAATCATGTGAAATTTACTTTTTTAATAAATTTGAATTATATCAATAAATAATTAATTTAAAGACATATGCATCATACGTCATGCTCGCAAACACAGCACATGACCTTCTGTAAAGCAGATGTATAGAAAACGTCTCGGTTACGTATGTAACCCTCATTCCCTGAAGGAGGGAACGGAGACGTACGTTGGACGTCACCGACGAATTGGGATCACTTCTGGGAGCCCCTATCAGCTTTGAGTGTATAGAGAACTGGCCAATGGCCATTGGCGTGCGAGATCTGCATCTCGCACTCCGCCCCGCACCGCGGGTATAAACAGGAAGCGGATGCAGCGCACATTTGTTTTTCACTGAGGAGCCGAACTAGTGACTCGGTCATTGGTACAGCAACTGTGGCGACGGGACGTACGTCTCCGTTCCCTCCTTTAGGGAACGAGGGTTACATACGTAACCGTGATGTTCCCTTTCAGTCGGTCACGTTCGACGTACGTCGGACGTCACCGACGAATTGGGATCCCTATGGAAAACGCCACAGTTACTACCACTTCCAGCGCCAATGCAGGCGGGGGACTACACCGCACAGAGACGGCAGAGCGAGCTCTGCCAAGGGAAAGACACGGGCTCGTCGTAGGGAGCCGTACCGTGGAAGAATACACATATGGGACCGCCGTAGGGGTCACAACATATGGATACTCAGCCTAACACAAGTTCCACCAATGCATACGAGTGTTAGAACTGGCGTTGGACGCTCCGCCACGTCTGACTGCCGCGGGTTGCGGAGGACTCAACAGGGTTCGCCGTTCTGGGGAACTCGACTGGAGCATATCAGCGCACATATCCGGTCCATGAGGAGGGGAATGGCGCACCAAGCCGACACTAGAACGGGCTATTTGAAGCGAGCACACGGGAAGAAACCGGCTCTACACGGAGGCTATAGAATCTAGCGAACGTGTTAGGTGTCGCCCAGCCCGCAGCTCTACATATATCTGTCAGCGAGGCGCCGTGCACCAGCGCCCAGGAAGAGGCCACACTCCTGGTGGAGTGGGCCCTCAACCCGAGCGGGCAAGGCACGCCTTGGGTTTCATATGCCAAGGCGATGGCATCCACTATCCAGTGAGCCATCCTCTGCTTGGAGACAGCCTTTCCCTTCTGCTGGCCTCCGTAACAGATGAAGAGCTGTTCTGAATTCCTGAAGCTTTGCGTTCTGTCCACTTAAGTCCGCAGAGCGCGAACGGGACAGAGAAAAGCCAGGGCTGGGTCTGCCTCCTCCGAAGGCAGCGCTTGCAGATTCACCACCTGGTCCCGAAAGGGAGTGGTGGGAACCTTGGGCACATATCCGGGCCGGGGTCTCAGGATTACATGAGAGTAACTCGCCCCGAATTCCAGGCACGATTCGTCGACCGAAAATGCCTGCAGGTCCCCTACCCTCTTGATGGAAGCCAATGCAGTCAGGAGTACTGTCTTCCAAGACAGGATTTTTAACTCTGCTGACTGCAAAGGTTCAAAGGGAGCACTCTGCAGTGCGGTTAGCACCAGAGATAAGTCCTAAGAGGGTATAGAGTGAGGGCGAGGCAGATTTAATCTCCTCGCCCCCCTCAGGAACCTGACGACCAGATCGTGCTTCCCTAAGGACTTAACATCAACCATGTCGTGATTTGCGGCGATAGCGGCAACATACACTTTGAGGGTGGAAGGTGACAGCCTTCGCTCCAACCCTTCTTGCAGGAAGGAAAGCACAGAACTGATCGAACATCTTCGGGGGTCTTCTCGTCGAGAAGAACACCACTCGACGAACAGGTTCCACTTCAACGCATAGAGGCACCTCATAGAGGGGGCTCTGGTGGAAGTGATGGTGTCTACCACAGTCTGTGGTAGGCCACCTAGAACCTCCACGTCCCGTCCAGGGACCAGACATGGAGTTTCCAGAGGTCCGGACGCGGGTGCCATAGGGTGCCCCGTCTCTGAGTCAGGAGGTCCTTCCTCAGAGGAATGAGCCAAGGAGGTGCTGTCGCGAGGAGCACTAGTTCCGGGAACCAGGTCCGGTTGGGCCAGTACAGTGCAACTAACAAGACCTGCTCCTCGTCCTCTCTGACCTTGCACAGTGTCTGCGCAAGAATGCTCACTGGGGGAAACGCATATTTGCATAGGCCCCGGGGCCAGCTGTGTGCCAGTGCATCCGAGCCGAGGGTCCCCCCGGTCAGGGAATAGAACAACTGGCAGTGAGACGTGTCCGGGGCGGCAAACAGGTCTACCTGTGCGGAGATGGCGGCCGAGTTGTGACATGCGGCGGGAGCGTAGACCACCCTGTTTGTTGATGTTTGCTGAGTTCATTAAACAGATGTGATGAGTTGGATTAGTAAATAGACTCCATCAAACAACTGTGGTAAATTGGATTAATCAACAAATACGGTAAGCCATGTCTTCTTCTCCTGTCATTGTCACTTGCACTGCATGTTTCATGTTTAGTATATCTTTCTCTGTTGGCGAACAGGGCTTCACATGTGATAAATGTAAGGAGATAGTCATGCTGACGGAGAAGATTTCAGAATTAGAGACATGCATTCCGACTTTATTTGAGAGTAGTGAGAATGTAACCGCTTTAGACACTGCTTTGGATGCGAATAGCTTAGTGAACTCTGTACATTGTTCGGTTCCGGCTGTAGAGCCCGTACAGCAGGGCAACTGGGTGATGGTGAGACGGCATAGTCGTGGATCAAAAAAAACACTCTTCCGTTCCGATTAGAACATCAAACAGGTTCTCCCCACTCAGTGACGCACCCACTGAGAATCCTGTTGAAAGTGCCCTAGTTATTGGCGATTCTATTACACAGAACGTGAAAATAGAGACACCAGACACCATAGTCACATGTTTACCGGGAGCCAGAGCGCCTGACATCAAAGCAAATTTAAAAGTGCTGGCTAATGCTAACCGTAAATTCTCTAAGATTATTATTCACGTCGGCACAAATGATGTTCGACTTCGCCAGTCGGAGATCACCAAAATTAACATTAAAGAGGTGTGTAAACTCGCAAGTACGATGGCAGATGACGTTTTTTGCTCTGGTCCCCTCCACGTTAAAAGGAGTGATGAGATACTTAGCAGACTATCATCACTCAATGGCTGGTTGTCTAAGTGGTGTCCGCAAAATAACATAGGGTTCATAGACAATTGGAAAAGCTTTTGGGGCAGACCTGACCTGTTGAAAAAAGATGGTATTCATCCTTCCTGGGATGGTGCCGCTCTTCTCTCTAGTAATTTGGCACATAGTCTTAGAGCTAAACATTGACTAACTGGGGCCCAGGTCAGGAAGCAGACGGACTGGCTTACCCAACCGCCTGCTAGCTGTCTCACGTCACAGAAGTCAGACAAATCACAGCACATAGAGACTCTTTCACCTAGATATTATCACATAGAGACTGTGTCTGTTCCACGAATTAGTAAATACAAAAAACCATCAAAACCATTCAACGGTAAAAATTTAATTGATGTCCAACAAAAAAACAACAGATATAATACAGATGATCAAATGATAAAGCTCGGGCTGCTGAATATTCGATCCCTTTCCTCAAAAGCGCTTATTGTTAATGATATGATTACAGATCATAACCTAGATGTGCTGTGTTTGACAGAAACCTGGCTAAAACCTGACGATTACATTACTTTAAATGAGTCCACCCCCCAAGATTATTGTTATAAACACGAGCCGCGTCTTAAAGGTAAAGGTGTTGCTGTAATTTATAATAATATCTTCAGTATTACTCAGAAGTCTAGTTTCAAATATAATTCCTTTAAAGTTTTGGTGCTTTATGTAACGATATGTAGTGAAATTGATAAATCCCGTTTGACATTTGTGCTGGCTATACAGGCCTCCAGGGCACCATACAGACTTTACCAGAGAATTTGCTGATTTTCTATCAGAGTTAGTACTGGCTGCAGATAAAGTCCTAATTGTTGGTGATTTTAATATCCATGTAGACAATGAAAAAGACGCTTTGGGATTGGCATTTAGAGACATTCTAAACTCTATTGGAGTAAGGCAACACGTGTCAGGACCCACTCATCGCCGTAATCATACGTTAGACCTAATACTGTCACATGGAATAAATGTTGATACCATTGAAATTCTGCAGCAGAGCGATGACATCTCAGATCATTACCTAGTATCATGTACACTTAATTTAGCAAAGGCTGCAAAGCCGTCCCCTCGCTTCAAATATGGCAGGACTATCACTGCTGCGACTAATGATTTCTTTGTAAATAATCTTCCTCATCAGTTTCATCTCCTCAGCATCCCAGATAGCCTAGAGGAACTCGATGTTGCAACAGAAACTATTGACTCTCTCTTTTCCAGCACTTTAGACACAGTTGCTCCCCGGTGCTTAAAGAAGATTAAAGAAAATAGTCCAATGCTGTGGTACAACGAGCACACCCGGGCCCTTAAAACAGCAGCCAGAAAAATGGAGCGCAGCTGGAAGAAAACAAAACTAGAAGTTTTTTGCATTTCGTGGAAAGAGAGCATGATTGCATACAGAAAGGCCTTAAAAACTGCTAGATCTGCTTATTTCTCGACTCTCTTAGAAGAAAACAAACACAACCCTAGGTATTTATTCGATACAGTGGCTAAATTAACCAAAGATAAAGCTTCACCTTCTGATGTTTGTAAACAGCACAGCAGTAATGACTTTATGAACTTCTTTACTTGTAAGATTGATAATATTAGGAAAAAAATTATGGCCATGCAGTCGTCTACTACAGTATCACATCAGACAGTGCATTGTAGTGTCACTGAGGAAAAATTACATTCATTCACTGCTATAGGAGAAGAAGAATTGGCTAAACTCATTAAATCATCTAAATCAACAACATGTATGCTCGACCCCATACCGACTAAACTACTAAAAGAGATGCTTCCAGAGGTCACAGATCCTCTTCTTAATATCATTAATTCATCCTTGACATTAGGATATGTACCGAAAACTTTTAAGTTGGCTATTACTAAACCACTTATTAAAAAAACGCAACTTGATCCTACAAAATTAATCAATTACAAGCCAATCTCAAATCTACCCTTTCTGTCAAAAATACTAGAAAAGGCAGTGTCCTCACAATTATGCTCCTTTTTTAGAAAGAAATGGTATCTGTGAGGATTTCCAGTCAGGATTTAGACCGTATCATAGTACTGAGACTGCTCTCATTAGAGTTACAAATGATTTACTCTTATCACGTGGTTGTATCTCTCTGTTAGTGTTACTCCACAACATCCACAATATTCTTTTGAATAGACTCGAAAATTATGTTGGCATTAGTGGAATTTCATTGGCATGGTTTAAATCATACTTATCTGACCATTATCAGTTTGTAGCAGTAAATGAAGAGATGTCACACCGATCACAAGTTCAGTATGGAGTACCGCAGGGCTCAGTGCTAGGACCGTTGCTTTTCACCCTGTACATGCTACCACTGGGAGATATTATTAGGAAGGATGGCGTTAATTTTCATTGTTATGCTGACGATACTCAGCTCTATATTTCTTCACGCCCTGACGAAACTTACCAATTCACAAGATTAACAGAATGCATAGCTGATATAAAAAATTGGATGACTAGTAATTTCCTGCAACTTAATTCAGAAAAAACTGAATTTTTAATCATTAGACAAAAAAACTCCACAAGTAGTAACCTAGAATACTGTCTAACACTCGATGGCTGCTCTGTCAAGTCCTCGTCGTCAGTTAGGAACCTGGGTGTGCTCTTTGATACCAATCTCTCATTTGAAAGCCACGTTTCTAGCATCTGTAAAACTGCATTCTATCATCTTAAAAATATATCTAAATTACATGCTTTCAATGCAAAATGCTGAACATATAGTTCATGCGTTCATGACCTCAAGGCTAGATTATTGTAATGCTCTACTGGGTGGTTGCCCTGCTCGCTTAATAAATAAACTGCAGCTTGTCCAAAACGCAGCAGCTAGAGTTCTTACTAGAACCAGGAAGAATGACCATATTAGCCCGGTTCTGGCAACACTGCATTGGCTCCCTATTAAACATTGTATACATTTTAAAATCTTGCTGATTACTTACAAAGCACTAAATGGTTTAGCTCCCCAGTACTTGAGCGAGCTCTTAACGCATTATACTCCATCACGTCTATTGCGCTCTCAAAATTCTGGCCAGTTGTTAATACCTAGAATATCAAAATCAACTGCAGGCGGTCGATCCTTTTCCTATTTAGCACCTAAACTCTGGAACAGTCTTCCTAGCATTGTTCGGGAAGCAGACACACTCTGTCAGTTTAAATCTAGACTAAAAACACATCTCTTTACTATGGCATACACATAAAACATTTTTAATTTCTATTATTCAAATCAGTTAAATGATTGTTATTAACTAGGTCAGCCGGAACCGGGAACACTTCCCATAACACCAGATGTACTAGTTACATCATAAGAAGAAT
This sequence comes from Coreius guichenoti, assembly GCA_039654105.1. Lineage (NCBI taxonomy): Eukaryota > Metazoa > Chordata > Actinopteri > Cypriniformes > Gobionidae > Coreius > Coreius guichenoti. The sequence goes on from CM077173.1 coordinate 937,669, forward strand.
GGCATCTACGCTAATGTTAGTCTCTCTGTTTATCCCGAGGTTTACTGCAGTCGGCCGGATCCGGGCCGTATCCAGACCAGATGGGGGACCTTAGCCTGGCGACCATATCCCTGAAGTGTCTGTAGAGACCGTGTCAATTAAACTCCTCCCTGTAAATGCCGCATCGACACGACATCCTCATTAAACCCGTCCCTGGCGTGACGACTCCAATCTTTCGAATAATCCTTCGAATATCTATTGATCTAATATGACTTCTGACCTGTAATGTTGCCAGAATCTTAATCATACACTATTTGTTTGTTGGCCAGAGGAGAACTGGCACCCCGACTGAGCCTGGTTTCCCAAGGATTTTTTCTCCATTCTGGCCCTGAAGGAGTTTTGGTTCCTTGCCACCGTCGCCTTTGGCTTTTGGCTTGCTCAGTTGGGGACACTTAAATTTCAACTATATTACTGATCTGCCCGCATTGACACTATATGATAATTGAACTGAGCTGATGACATCACCGTTTTCACCAGAGCGGCTGTACAGCCGAATCAAATTCCATTGCATTATTTTCCTGTTACCACTGTGAAGCTGCTTTGAAACAATTGCCATTGTAAAAAGCGCTATATAAATTAAGGTGATTTGATTTGATGTACGCAACGGCTGCAGTGTTGTCCGTACGGACCAGAATGTGCTTGCCTCGTATCGGCCCTTTGAGGCGGCCCAGCGCAAGACGAACTGCTAACAACTCGAGGCAATTGATATGCCATTGCAGTTGGGGCTCCGTCCACAGACCCGAAACTGCAAGCCCGTTGTACGTGGCCCCCCAGCCGGTGGATGAGGCATCCATGGAGACAACTGCATGCCTGGACACTTGTTCTAGGGGAACTCCTGTCCGTAGAAACGAAGGGGCCGACCACGGACTGAAGGTTTGGCGGCACTTCGGTGTTACTGAGACACGGAACGAGCCGCTCTGCCACGTCCATCTCGGGACTCGGTCGTGTAGCCAGTGTTGAAGCGGCCTCATATGAAGCAATCCGAGCGGCGTCACTGCAGCTGCGGATGCCATATGCCCCAGGAGCCTCTGAAAATGTTTCAGTGGTACCGCTGTCCTGCGTTTGAATGAATTCAAGCAGTTCAACACCGACTGGACACGCTCCAGCTCCATACCGAGAAAAGAGATCCTCTGCACAGGGCAGAGTTTGCTCTTCTCCCAGTTGACCTGAAGTCCCAACAGGCTGAGGTGACTGAGCACCATGTCCCTGTGTTCGCACAAGTGCTCCTGCGACTGAGCCAGGATCAGCCAGTCATCGAGGTAGTTGAGGATGCGAACACCACGCTCTCTCATGGGAGCAATGGCTGCCTCCGCGTCTTTCGTGAAGACGCGGGGCGACAGGGACTGCCCGAAGGGTAGGACTCTGTACTGATATGCCCGTCCCTCGAACACAAAGCGTAGGAACGGTCTGTGTCGAGGGAGAATCAAGACATGAAAGAACGCGTCCTTCAGGTCGATCGCTGCAAACCAATCTTGGGGACGGATGCACCTGAAGATGCGTTTCTGCATTAGCATTCTGAACGGCAGCCTGTGAAGGGACCGATTCAAGAACCGCAGGTCCAAGATTGGTCGTAACCCGCCGCCTTTCTTGTGTACAATGAAGTACGGACTGTAGAAGTTGCCATGAGTGCCAGTCAGACTGGAGGAGAACTTACAGACCTTGGATTGGTGGCGTGGGTCTACACGGCAGGTGGAAGCGGACAGCGGACACAGTTGCATCGCGACAGGTTCCACGCGAGCCTGACCTGTTTGGCGGCCCGGGAAAGCATAGCTGCCAACTCGGGGTCCATCTCGGGCAACGCCACTCTCCCAGAGGGAGGCAACGCAGCCGAGTCTTCATCCCCCGAGGACTGAAACTCCCCCTCCGATGCAGCGATCGACATCCTATCGTCTGCTGGAGCTCCAAAGGTCACCGCTGGACCGCCCCGGGAGGGGCCAGCAACTTCCTCCGGAAGCTCAACCGGCTGCGGCGCTTCAGAGGGTTTAGGGGCCCACGGAGGCTGGCTCGGCAGGTGTGCCCTAAACGTGATCCTCAGGTCACCCTGGCTATTTGCCGAAGTAGGTCTATTCTGCTGGGCAGGAATAGCACTAGATCGGGGGATAGGTAAGGGGACTCCACCCTCCCGAAGGTAGGCGAGTCTCGACCTAAGCGCCGAGATAGTCCTGTTTCCGCAGTAGGAACACAAACTATCCACAAATGCTGCCTCAGCGTGTTGAATACCCAGACACGTAAGGCGATTGTGACCGTCAGCTGGTGGCAGGGAACGACCGCATCCAGAAACGCATGGGTGGAATGACATCTTGAAAAAGACGCAGTGTCACACCCGTGTTGCTCTTTTAGAAGAAAGCTCTTATAACGTGCTGAAGCACCCAGGGAACGACCGCGGCAAAACACAGGGAAATAGTGCAGCCTGTGTATGCGCTCACCGTTGGAACGCCCTCACCGAACCAACAAATCAGAGTGCTGTGAAAACAGTTTTTCACCGATTTTGGTGAGCTCGCGGTCGTCGCTGAATGTGCCTTCTCTCCCAGCACAAAAAAGCCTCTTCTCTCGCTCTCTCTCTTTCTCTCTGCTGTAGCAGGAACAGTCTTCATGGATACCTGTTCAGCTCCGAAGTGAATGACAAATGTGCGCTGCATCCGCTTCCTGTTTATACCCACAGTGCGGGGCGGAGCGCGAGATGCAGATCTCGCACGCCAATGGCCATTGGCCCGTTCTCTATACACTCGAAGCTGATAAGGGCTCCCAGAAGTGATCCCAATTCGTAAGAATTGTAACTCAAATGTCATTTAGAAAACTAGTCCTGTCCAAATAGTGATATAGTGTCATAGTTTAATTTCAAATGTGAAGTTATCATTTGCTGCAATATGAATTTAAACCCGGAAAATGTAAAATAACTATATCAAAGACACCTGAATACGCCACATTTACTGCAGCAAATATGATCGTGAACCACAACCGCCACATCCATGAGATTTAAATTTAGATTAATTTCATGTCAAAGGATGTCATAGGTCACTTTGAAATGAGTGCAAAGTTATCTTTTGCAGCTCAAAATGATTTAAGTCCAGAAGTCCAGTATTTATCTAAAGGTCTTTTTATATTTTTATTAACACAATTAATAAACTAATTATATTGTCAGTGCCCTACAAATTAATGAGTTAAGATTTACACCATCAGAACGCTGTAGCATGCTGCAGCTGACACCCACCCATCCACCCTCCACCCTCCACCCTCCACACACACACACACACACACAAAGAGAAAGAGGCAGATTTTTTTAACCGTTTAAAAATAATGCTATGCTGCCCTCTATTGGTGATTGAGGGGAGGGCAGACAGAGAGCGAGAGAGTGAGATTCAGAGGAAATATTTTAAAGAAAATAAATATATTGATCTGAAAAATAGTACATTCATTTTAAATTCATCCAGGTTCAATTACCGAACATACAATCTTAATTTAATTTAAATCAAACAATGATTTTACAAGATATGAGACAATTTCTGTTTCCCATATTTGTCCTTACTTTAATCCCTTGCCATAGCAGCACCATTTGAGATATCCTATAATCATTCACAATATAGCATCTTCAGTGTCTTTGTTTCATGTTGACCGAGTTTGGTGTCGATTCTATGCATCTCCTACGAGGAGTTTATAAAAACTCAGAGCCTGATTATTCAAAATTCAATTCAATTAAATTATTCCACATTCAAACTAAAATATCTGACTTCCTGTTGGTCGGAGCTAATGACTGTAAATTAGAAAGTTGTCCGGCTCGATGAGAACAATATTTGTACTGAGTTTGGTGACTGTAGGTAAAACTAACCCCCCCACTTTTGTCAAAAGGTGGCGCTACTGAGCCCCTCCACCATGCCCGTTTGTAAGTCTTTGCCTGTATCTACTGGATAGCATCTCTGATGTGTGTGTCGAGTTTCATGCAATTTGAAGCATTCTAAGAGCCTCAAAAGCACCCAAAAAGAATATTATGGTTTGATGTGTTGCCATGGCAACAGTATTTTAGATATCAAGAATGCTTTCTCAGGTCTACATCTGCCATCTTTTGACATTATACTGATGAAGTTTGAAGCAAATCGGGTAAAATTAAGAGGGAGATTTCAAAGCATTTTGAAAAGTGACACTTCCTGGTGTCTCAGAATAGTCACATCCATGTGATCGGCGTCCTACACTGAACACACCGCTGAAGTTTCATCCAAATCAGTCAATGTTTGCAGAAGTTATAACACACTTCCTGTTTCGCTTTTCTCGCCATAAATTTGTTTCAACGCCACGGCCAAACTGTTCGAGATATCAAAGATCTGCTGTCAATTTAGCATCCTCAATGTCTTGACTTCATGCTGACCGAGTTTGGTGGTAATCGGATGTATCGCCTAAGAGAAGTATATCAAATTCCAGAGCATGCGTTTTCCAAACAACCCATAATAGCTGACTTCCTGTTGGGCTGACGTACAACTTAGAGCACGAAAGTTGTTTGGCCCGATGAGGTCTATAGGAACCCATATACCGTGGGCTGCTCTGTGCCAGAAAGTCCAGGGACACTTTTTAGTCCCAGTCCACCCCTGCCCCTACCATATAATAGTGAAAACATGAATTGTTGGGAAATTCCATCAATGGCGGGGAAAGAGTTAAGGGGTTCATTGGAGGGTAATTTTGAGCTCACAGTATGTGTGTCCTCTTAGAATTTACATGCAGAGGTTATTTTGCATCCTGGCATCAATGCAATATGCATGTAGTCTCGTTTCCTGAACCACATCCTCACACTGAGTGCAATGGACAAAATGTTGTTACTTCACATCTTTGGTGCACATTTTTTGTATTCTCTTATTTAACTTAGTGCTAGATTTGATTAATGGGTACATTACATTTACTTTGTAATTTTTGTCATATACATTAATTTATACAGATTTATATTAATTTATATTACAACAATTGTTAATGTATCGGGTAGTTTACAAATATTTTTGCTATTGAAATGACTGGGAAAAAAGTGATCCAATCAACCTGAATTCACCCTGTACTCTTTGAAATCATATTTGCATTGCATTATGTTGTTTTAAATCCCAAATATTTTACTTATAACATTCATCATTACCCATTATTCAATTATTTGTATTTACTGAATATTGTGTTCAATGTCACAAAACAATGTTTTTGGAGCATGAGACTTCTTTCAAAAACATTAAAAATAGTAATGTCAAATCTTTTGATAATTTAAAATATAATAGGCCTTTGTAATGTGCCTTTGGCTCTCACTTTATATTAACTATATTCTAAATAAACTACAAAAAATATATTTCTTTTATAAATTTTGTAAAGAGTTCCCCTCAAGGGCTCATTCATTATGCAGCTCATCATGCATTCTTTTGTTCTCTCAGGTGTAAATCACAGCATTATTCATGAGCATTCACGCCTCTTCGCATATGGCTTTGAAAAGAAAAAGTGTCTTACATAATTTAAATCAATATATTGTTTTATAGGCACAATGATTCTCACATCAGTTTGAAGCAAAAACTCTAGGCAACAACACCCATTAGTCAAAAGTCTTGTGGACACATATCTATTGTGTGTTTTGTGGCCTTACTGAGGGTCTTACATTTTTTTCAAAAACCATGCATAAACGTTATTCTCTCAAAAATACAAGCATATACATACATGTTGCTCACATATTATGGTAGCCCAGTTTGTGCTGAATACAGTGTAATGACACTTTTGCCATTAATATGTTTATAAGCAACTGAAAAAGCACAAATGCCAGAGCATGTCAAAATTTCTAAAGGGCCCCAAAATTGTGCAGTCCTCTAGGGGTTAATAATGTATAATCCTTTTCATATTAAAACTTGTTATTCCTTATTAATTTGCAATCATTGCATCTGCTGGATCACCAAATATTACTGGATTTTGGAAAATAATTTCATACACTAAAAACAGCATTATGAGTGATTAAATGTATTAGTATTGTTGGACCAGTGCATACGCAGAAGACCAGCCACAAAGAGTCTCTTTGCACATATTTAATAATCAGGGAACAAAGAAAACAGAACAGAATAGTTTCAGTTTCTGTATGAGATCTAGCTCTAAAAAAAGTCCCTACATGTTTTTTTTCCTGCCCTTTCTCTGCCTAGCACAGACATTCTCCTACTCTCAAAAATATTCAGAGGACATTGCAACAGAAACCTGTTCTTGTAAGTTGTCAAGGAGTGGATGCTGTAATTCTTAGAGTAGGTGCTTTAAGAGTTTAGAGATATTTTTACTCTCCCAGGGTCTTTAATACAAATGACCTTCTGTCCCCAAAAGGTATAAACTACCCATGTCTGGGACCTTGATTAATGCAAATTCCCATTGTTAGCTCATGTTTCCATTTGAAAGGAGGTTTCTGTCTTGGTCTAAGTATTTACAGTGGGGAGAACAAGTATTTGATACACTGCCGATTTTGCAGGTTTGCCCACTTACAAAGCAGGTAGAAGTCTGTAATTTTTATCATAGGTACACTTCAACTGTGAGAGACGGAATCTAAAACAAAAATCCAGAAAATCACATTGTATGATTTTTAAATAATTAATTTGCATTTTATTGCATGACGTAAGTATTTGATCACCTACCAACCAGTAAGAATTCCGGCTCTCACAGACCTGTTAGTTTTTCTTTAAGAAGCCCTCCTGTTCTCCACTCATTACCTGTATTAACTGCACCTGTTTGAACTCGTTATCTGTATAAAAGACACCTGTCCACACACTCAATCAAACAGACTCCAACCTCTCCACAATGGCCAAGACCAGAGAGCTGTGTAAGGACATCAGGGATAAAATTGTAGACCTGCACAAGGCTGGGATGGGCTACAGGACAATAGGCAAGCAGCTTGGTGAGAAGGCAACAACTGTTGGCACAATTATTAGAAAATGGAAGAAGTTCAAGATGACGGTCAATCTCCCTCGGTCTGGGGCACCATGCAAGATCTCACCTCGTGGGGCATCAATGATCATGAGGAAGGTGAGGGATCAGCCCAGAACTACACGGCAGGATCTGGTCAATGACCTGAAGAGAGCTGGGACCACAGTCTCAAAGAAAACCATTAGTAACACACTACGCCGTCATGGATTAAAATCCTGCAGCGCACGCAAGGTCCCCCTGCTCAAGCCAGCGCATGTCCAGGCCCGTCTGAAGTTTGCCAGTGACCATCTGGATGATCCAGAGGAGGAATGGGAGAAGGTCATGTGGTCTGATGAGACAAAAATAGAGCTTTTTGGTCTAAACTCCACTCGCCGTGTTTGGAGGAAGAAGAAGGATGAGTACAACCCCAAGAACACCATCCCAACCGTAAAGCATGGAGGTGGAAACATCATTCTTTGGGGATGCTTTTCTGCAAAAGGGACAGGACGACTGCACCGTATTGAGGGGAGGATGGATGGGGCCATGTATTGCGAGATCTTGGCCAACAACCTCCTTCCCTCAGTAAGAGCATTGAAGATGGGTCGTGGCTGGGTCTTCCAGCATGACAACGACCCGAAACACACAACCAGGGCAACTAAGGAGTGGCTCCGTAAGAAGCATCTCAAGGTCCTGGAGTGGCCTAGCCAGTCTCCAGACCGGAACCCAATAGAAAATCTTTGGAGGGAGCTGAAAGTCCGTATTGCCCAGTGACAGCCCCGAAACCTGAAGGATCTGGAGAAGGTCTGTATGGAGGAGTGGGCCAAAATCCCTGCTGCAGTGTGTGCAAACCTGGTCAAGAACTACAGGAAACGTATGATCTCTGTAATTGCAAACAAAGGTTTCTGTACCAAATATTAAGTTCTGCTTTTCTGATGTATCAAATACTTATGTCATGCAATAAAATGAAAATTAATTATTTAAAAATCATACAATGTGATTTTCTGGATTTTTGTTTTAGATTCTGTCTCTCACAGTTGAAGAGTACCTATGATAAAAATTACAGACTTCTACATGCTTTGTAAGTGGGCAAACCTGCAAAATCGGCAGTGTTTCAAATACTTGTTCTCCCCACTGTAGGAAATGTTGCAAGAGTCTCAGGGCGCAATTCTGTAAGCAGATCAGACCGTGATGCTGAATGGCCTCAGACACTCTATATCTGAGCATTTGATGTTATTGTATTGATTTTCTTTTAATTGATTATGTAACTGGTATGATGCATTTACCTGACTAATAATAAATTGTTACATTTTAATATATTCATAGACTGTAAAGGCTAATAATGGGTTTTCCATTTAGAGTAACAGAGTGTTGTTAGACCAATCTAAATAGGGTAGCCTTAACCTCTGATTATTGTAATATTATAACTGTAAGTGTACGTGGGAGTCCACGGCAGGATTATACAAAGTTACCATTAGAGGAAGTTAAGTTGGTCAGCTCAGTTTTATGGTAATGGTCATGACCTCTGGTTAGATATACACTATATTGCCAAAAGTATTGGGACACCCCTCCAAATCACTGAATTCAGGTGTTCAATCACAGGCCACAGGTGTATACATCAAACACTAGGCATGCAGACGCTTCTACAAACATTTGTGAAAGAATGGGTCGTTCTCAGGAGCTCAGTGAATTCAAACGTGGTACCGTTATAGGTTGCCACCTGTGCAATAAGTCCATTCCTGAAATTTCCTCACTATTAAATATTCCACGCTAAACTGTTAGTGGTATTATAACAAAGTGGAAGCGATTGTGAACAACAGCAACTCAGCCACGAAGTGGTAGGCCACGTAAAATCACAGAGCGGGGTCAGCGCATGCTGAGGTGCACAGTGTGCAGAAGTCACCAACTTTCTGCAGAGTCAATAGCTACAGACCTGGGATGCAGTGGGGTAAAGCACGCCACCACTGGACTCTAGAGCAGTGGAGACGTGTTCTCTGGAGTGATCACGCTTCTCTGTCTGGCAATCCATAGACGAGTCTGGGTTTGGCAGTTGCCAGGAGAACGGGACTTGCCTGACTGCATTGTGCCAAGTGTAAAGTTTGGTGGAGGGGGGATTATGGTGTGGTGTTATTTTTCAGGGGTTGGGCTTTGCCCCTTAGTTCCAGTGAAAGGAACTCTTAATGCTTCAGCATACCAAGACATTTTGGACAATTTCATGCTCCCAACTTTGTGGGAACAGTTTGGGGATGGCCCCTACCTGTTCCAACATGACTGCGCACCAGTGCACAAAGCAAGGTCCATAAAGACATGGATGAGCGAGTTTGGTGTGGAGGAACTTGACTGGCCTGCACAGAGTCCTGACCTCAACCTGATAGAACACCTTTGGGATGAATTAGAGCGGAGACTGCGAGCCAGGCCTTCTCTTCCAAATGCGCTTCTAGAAGAATGGTCAAAAATTCCCATAAACACACTCCTAAACCTTGTGGAAAGCCTTCCCGGAAAAGTTGAAGCTGTTATAGCTGCAAAGACCCTACGGATCAATAATGGAATGTCATTAAAATTCATGTGCATGTAAAGGCAGGCATCCCAAAACTTTTGGCAATATAGTGTACCTTTCTATCAAAGTTATCGGACATTATCAAGATGAATTTGTTCTGACACAGTTCTTGTCATATTTTTTTACCATTTTCGAAACTATAGCGAATAAACTGTGATAATGTGAGAAAATGTTGAAGGTGTCTGAATAAAATTTGGTTGGACTGTATATATTTTTTGGACTTTATTGCTTTGCCTTAGTTTTTGACACTGTATATATTTTTGCATTTCACTTGGAACAATGGTTTTTGCACCGAAATAAACACCCTGGACTGTATATCCTTTTTCATCGTCAATTGATTTTACACCTTCACCGCCGGTACACCCTAACAAGTGGTGTCAGAAGTGGGATTAGTACTGGTCAAGTACCATGGGGAAATAGCCTGTTTCTGACATGCCTTCCAAACTAAGGAGTCAGCCTAAGGAAGGCACAGCTCAGGACGTGGACCAGGGTGCCACTGAAGGTGTCCTGGAGTGTCCCTGCTGAGGTTCCATCAGGTTCCATCAGGGGATGTTGCAATTACGGCTCTTGCAAAGATGTTTGATTCCTTCATGTGGTATCAGCGAGAGCTGGATGAATGGGATGAAACAGCTAGACAAGAGCAGGAGCCAAGATTGGCCAGGCTTGAGGACACGGATGACATAGAACACTTTTTGACCACTTTTGAGAGACTGGCAGAAGTTTACCAATGGCCAAGAGGAGACTGGGCCATATGCCTTATTCCCCTGCTTACAGGCAAGGCCAGGAGTGCTTTTGTGGCCATGAACTCTTCGCAGACACAGGATTATGACCAGCTGAAGCAAGCCATACTGAAAATGTATGAGATCAGCACTAAGACCTATCAGCTAAGGTTCCGTACATTAGATACCCCTATGAATGAGTCACCACAAGAGCTCTACACTCGCCTTAAGGATCTGTTTTGCAAGTGGGTCCAGTACAACAAAAGCAGCAAAGAGAACATTATGGAGGCTATTGTGCTTGAACAGTACCTGCGGGTGTTACGTCCAGAGGTGAGGACCTGGGTCAAGGAACGGAATCCAACCACTGCTGCGGAGGCTGCTAACTTGGTGGAGGTCTATATCGCAGCAAGGAGGGGTCCAGGGAACTTCCGCTATGTTGGCGTCCTGCAGGCCACTAAGGGTAAGTCTGAGGGGTTGGGGGTGTGTTCAAGCGCTCAAAGGCAATCTAAGATTCTGAAGTCCACATATATTGAACCCACAACACTGGTTACCCTACCTCAAACCACAGTCAAAAATGAAGCTGTATGTTTTAATTGTGGTGAGCCAGGGCATACTAGACTGCATTGCCCCTTAAACACCGCTGTTGTAAACCCCAAATTTTTCAATATCTAATAGATCAAATGATCTGGTAGGTCTGGACATGTCGCAATTTGAAATTTCTAAAATCTAATTTGCCATTCATCTGTTAGTTTAATTTCATTTAATTGTTTTTTTTTTTTTAACTTATGAGCTGCTCTTTTAAATGAATAGAGATGTCAGCATTATCTCGAATTCATGTCCAACAATATTAACTTCACGTAATCTCTGGTAATGACAGCATTTGTGACATCATGACATGAGTTTGTAATTTTGGAATTACTACTTTAGACCTAGCCCTAAAAAATGAACTATTGACCAAGATGGAGTGACCAGCACCATAGCTTTATCATCCACATTTTTGTTCTTGAACACATTATGTCCCCCTTTCTTTTCTGATTGAGTGCTCAGTATCATACAAGTGCTAGTGCCAGTGCCAGTTTTAGTGCCAGTGCCAGTTTTAGTTAATTGCTGAGTCAAGTAAACACTCAACCTCTCCTCCTTTTTTTTTTTTTTTTTTTTAATGCTTATAACTGGACTGATGTCTATTGAAAGAAAGCAGATAGAGAGTGTTAGCTTAACAGAATACAGAGAACTGCTGTTGGACCAGTGAATAATCAAAATGCAATTAATATTGCCAATCAATAAAATCTGAAGTGGTCTCTGTAGTGATCATTGAAAAGGTATCACCTGTGCCCACTTAAGAAGGGATGAAGTCCTTCTGCTTGGATCAGCGATCAGTTGAACTGATTGGGCTGCTGTTTGAGTGTTTCCCTCCTCATCCGACGCATTTGGTCTGATGGCATTCAAGGGCCTGGTGTCATGGTGTGACAGTGGTTTGACTCTGGATGCTTTTGTCCTTTTGCCTCTCCTTAGTCTGACTTTTGATCAAGCCAATGAGAAGGCAATTTGCATAAAGACAGCATGTTTTCTTGGTCATTTTTGCATTGACTCAGTCTTTGTCCATATCAGCCCCTCAGAAGTTTCAACTTCCTTGTTCAAGGGGGATGAAGGCCCGTCAACCAATGCTTCTTCTTCTCTCTGCAGCCATGTCCTTCACTTGTTGCTGTCAGGAAGCTGAGATGCATTCAGTAACGAGTGAAAGTAAAGGTATTTATTGAGAACACAAACAGCAGTGAAGAGAATGATGGTCAGAATCGATGGCAGACGGGTCGCAGAACCTCCAGGCAGCGCAGGGACACAACGGGCAAAACCAGGTCCAGGAATGCAGTACGGCAAACAGACCGAGAAGACAGAGACAGAATCCAGCAGGAACGGCGAAATGCCAGCGAACATGAACGGGACCAGGACTAGCCCTGGTGAAAAAAAAGTATACTTTATTGTATTTCAAATATATTCCCTTTTCAATAGTATATTGCAAATATACTAACAAAAAATTGTACCATCTATAAATATATAAAAAGTATATTAGCATCATATTTCCACAATACAACTTTTAACACACTTTAAAATAATTGTATTTTAGTATATTTTCTAAAAATATATTTTAGAAAAATATACTTAAAATGAAAGTTCTGTGTACTTTTTTAAAGTGTACTTATTTGAACATTACTTTAAAACATATTTTTAGTATATTTTTAACTGTATGCTCAAAATTGTCATTGTAACAATGCACTGAAAGTATATTTTAAATATATATTGTAAAGTATATCCTGAAGTTGTAGTATATTTAAAGTTAAATTTGAGTATAATTTTTAAGTTTACTTATTAATGCTTGGAATTCACTTCATTATTTTATTGCATATTACTTTCAGAAAATATTAAAATGTAATGCATTAGAAGCCCATTTTTAAATATATGCAGTGTACAATTGACTACTGTTGTTGTGATTTAAGTGTAATATGTTTAATAAGTTTACACTGGCAAAGAAAAATTGTGTTACGATCGTACACACAAATCTATATTAAACCAACAGCACAGAGCACACTTAAAATACAACACAAGAAAATATGAGTTGAGTGGTTGAGTCTTATCAGAATTCAAACGTCTCTTCAACTTGGTCTGTGACCAATCAGATTGTGTTGCTCACTGCCTGCAGCCAATCAGAGGCAGAGCTGCTGACAGTACTGACTCACTGCAGGTGAAGTACAATGTCGCTTTACATTATTTATTTAATAAAGTCCTGCTGTTTGGAGGTAAGAAGTAAGTAAGACTAATGTAAACTTCAATACAAAGTTGTATGAACATGCAGTCTGACCCTATCTCTTGTATATTCTGTTAACAGATGCTGTTCTTCACGAGTTTCTGCAGTCAGCTGTCTGTCATGTGTAAGCGGCCATCAGACGCAAGTGTAACATGAGCAGCTCATCAGAAAATGGAATATAATGTGTAATTTATATTTGTGTGTAGAGGGTCATTATGGCATTGGTCCAATAATATATATTTCTTTATTCTTTCAGTGTTCTTTTAATGAAAAACATGGTAAATTCATTTTGTACAGATTGGCTGAAACCATGTGAAGTTTAAATAAAAACCGTTGGGCTTGTTAATGAAATATGTTTCTTCATTAGTTACGTTGTTACATTTAATTTATTTTAATGCCCTTGAAAACAAATGCATTCAACATTGGGAAAATAAGTCAGTAAGTAATTCATTAAATGTAAACGGCTGAGCCGGTTCATTAATCGAACTGAATCGAACTTTAGTTCCGGGATGAAGATGCAAAAGCCGAAGTAGCACGTCCGACTAAAAAAGAACCGAATGAGCCGGTTCAAACATCTGTCGAAGTTTGCCGAGGATTACCGAGGACTCAAAAAGAACCGAATGAGCCGGTTCAACCTGCTGTCGAAGTTTGCCGAGGATTACCGAGGTCTCAAAAAGAACCGAATGAGCCGGTTCAACCAGCTGTCGAAGTTTGCAGAGGATTACCGAGGTCTCAAAAAGAACCGAATGAGCCGGTTCAACCTGCTGTCAAAGTTTGCCGAGGATTACCGAGGACTCAAAAAGAACCGAATGAGCCGGTTCAACCTGCTGTCGAAGTTTGCCGAGTATTACCGAGGTCTCAAAAAGAACCGAATGAGCCGGTTCAACCTGCTGTCGAAGTTTGCCGAGGATTACCGAGGACTCAAAAAGAACCGAATGAGCCAGTTCAACCTGCTGTCGAAGTTGCCCGAGGATTACCGAGGACTCAAAAAGAACCGAATGAGCCGGTTCAATCAGCTGTCGAAATTTGCCGAGGATTACTGAGGTCTCAAAAAGAACCGAATGAGCCGGTTCAACCTGCTGTCGAAGTTTGCCGAGGATTACTGAGGTCTCAAAAAGAACCGAATGAGCCGGTTCAACCTGCTGTCGAAGTTTGCCGAGGATTACCGAGGACTCAAAAAGAACCGAATGAGCCGGTTCAACCTGCTGTCGAAGTTGCCCGAGGATTACCGAGGACTCAAAAAGAACCGAATGAGCCGGTTCAACCAGCTGTCGAAGTTTGCAGAGGATTACTGAGGTCTCAAAAAGAACCGAATGAGCCGGTTCAACCTGCTGTCGAAGTTTGCCGAGGATTACTGAGGTCTCAAAAAGAACCGAATGAGCCGGTTCAACCTGCTGTCGAAGTTTGCCGAGGATTACCGAGGACTCAAAAAGAACCGAATGAGCCGGTTCAACCTGCTGTCGAAGTTTGCAGAGGATTACCGAGGACTCAAAAAGAACTGAATGAGCCGGTTCAACCTGCTGTCGAAGTTTGCAGAGGATTACCGAGGACTCAAAAAGAACCGAATGAGCCAGTTCAACCAGCTGTCGAAGTTTGCCGAGGATTACCGAGGTCTCAAAAAGAACCGAATGAGCCGGTTCAACCTGCTGTCGAAGTTTGCCGAGGATTACCGAGGACTCAAAAAGAACCGAATGAGCCGGTTCAACCTGCTGTCGAAGTTTGCAGAGGATTACCGAGGACTCAAAAAGAACCGAATGAGCCGGTTCAACCTGCTGTCGAAGTTTGCAGAGGATTACCGAGGTCTCAAAAAGAACGGAATGAGCCGGTTCAACCTGCTGTCGAAGTTTGCCGAGGGTTACCGAGGACTCAAAAAGAACCGAATGAGGCGGTTCAACCTGCTGTCGAAGTTTGCCGAGGATTACCGAGGTCTCAAAAAGAACGGAATGAGCCGGTTCAACCTGCTGTCAAAGTTTGCCGAGGATTACCGAGGACTCAAAAAGAACCGAATGAGCCGGTTCAACCAGCTATCAAAGTTTACAGAGGATTACCGAGGACACAAAAAGAACCGAATGAGCCAGTTCAACCTGCTGTTGAAGTTTGCCGAGGATTACCGAGGACTCAAAAAGAACTGAATGAGCCGGTTCAACCTGGTGTCGAAGTTTGCCGAGGATTACCGAGGACTCAAAAAGAACCGAATGAGCCGGTTCAACCAGCTGTTGAAGTTTGCCGAGGATTACCGAGGACTCAAAAAGAACCGAATGAGCCGGTTCAACCTGCTGTCGAAGTTTGCAGAGGATTACCGAGGACTCAAAAAGAACCGAATGAGCCGGTTCAACCTGCTGTCGAAGTTGCCCGAGGATTACCGAGGACTCAAAAAGAACCGAATGAGCCGGTTCAACCAGCTGTCGAAGTTTGCCGAGGATTACTGAGGTCTCAAAAAGAACCGAATGAGCCGGTTCAACCTGCTGTCGAAGTTTGCCGAGGATTACCGAGGACTCAAAAAGAACCGAATGAGCCGGTTCAACCTGCTGTCGAAGTTTGCAGAGGATTACCGAGGACTCAAAAAGAACCGAATGAGCCGGTTCAACCTGCTGTCGAAGTTTGCCGAGGATTACCGAGGACTCAAAAAGAACCGAATGAGCCGGTTCAACCTGCTGTCGAAGTTTGCCGAGGATTACCGAGGACTCAAAAAGAACCGAATGAGCCGGTTCAACCTGCTGTCGAAGTTTGCCGAGGATTACCGAGGACTCAAAAAGAACCGAATGAGCCGGTTCAACCTGCTGTCGAAGTTTGCCGAGGATTACCGAGGATGATTGAGTTGGCGACGCCAGTCTGAGGAACGTCCTGGAAATATGCTTATTATGACTACTGTTATTAAATAACATTTTATTAAAACTATCTCAACTTTCTATTGAGAGATTTAAATTTTACTGTAGTTTATTGTGCATGCAGATTATATTTTAAGCGAAATTTATACGTTTATAAGACCGGTTTATTCTTTCTATATAGGCTACTTTAGACATGTAACATATCTGCGTTTATGCATGTCTAGGCTATTCAATATTGGTTGGTCGTCTCCGACATAAAGGATCCGCGAATGAAACTGTGACCACAAACATCATTAACTTTAGTGAATGAGAGGGAATAATCAACAATATGCACTCACACAAATAACTTTATTCGATTGTTTCAATATGCATTGACACAGATTACTTTATTTGAATGTTTCCTTGATGTAACATGACACTGAGAAATGCATAAAAAAGCATAAAAGAAATGCATAGTGACATCATTGCATGATGACGTCAGGAACCTATGAATCGGCTTTTTGAACCGGTTCATTGAGTTCAACTGTCCGAAAAGAACCAGTTCGCAGAAATGAATCGGACTTTGCATCACTACAAAGTATAACTAATAACAAAGTATATTGTTATTGACTACAAAGTGTATATTTTTTAGTATTTAGAATAAGCCAAAGGTAAATAAATAAATAAATAAAGTAAATAAATAAAGCTGAAAAAATAATATATTCATAGTATATTGCTTGTGTGTTCTATAGACACTGGTAATTAATTTGTAATGTACTTAAAATACAAATAAAGTACATTTTAATATCACTAATCAAGCATTTAATTAGTCCTTATACTTAAAGTGTACTAAGTATACTTGAAGTTGTTCCAATTTAGTACATAAAAGTAAATACACTTAAAGCTATGCTTTTACACAACTTAATTACAACTAAAATATACTTAGTACAAAATTAGTTGTTTCAAAATAGCACACTTCAAGTTAACATCATTAACACACTTGAAGTATACTGATAATTAGTCTGGCTGCAAGTACTTAGCATACTTTTTTTTCACTAGGGAGACCACAGGAGGAAACCAAACGATCTGACAAACACAGGAGGGAAACACAGACATTAAACAGACCTGCTGATGAGCCACAATCAACAGACACACCCACACACTCTCCCATACACACAGGGAGTGAGAATGAGTCAATGAATCTATGAACCGTTGAACAGTCCAGTTGCTTTCATTTAGTATGTCAAGGCAGCTGCCCCAGAAGTCATCTGGTGTCATCTGGAAATTGAACACTCAGATATCCGCATTAATCAAATGTATTCTTTATAAATTCTACAACCATCTCTTTTAATTGTCCCTTAATTTCAGAAATCTCATCTGGTTGATAACAGCAGTTTCCCCATGCTATTTCAATAAAGCAAGTTCTTCTTTGCAGAATGCAGAAAATAGCAGCCTTTCAGTCTGTCTGGGTTGCCTTGTTTTCAGTCCCATATATACTGTAATGTTTTTATCGCTCGTTATATTGATCCCTATACTCTCTCAAACCTTTTAGGATTAAATCAATGACTCTCCTTATTGTAAAATGTGTATAACACTGTATGTCTGTTAAAAATGTCTGTTTAGCTTGGTCACCCAATCTTGCTCCTTCAACACAATGCACAAGTTATTTTAATTAACACAATCCAAAAATCTCAGAATCTCTGCAATGGATCAAATTTCAGACATCTTCATATAACAGGTCAGTGTATAATACAGTCATAGTACCCACGTCTAGCATGTCTCTCTCTCTATATTTTTATCTCTATATAGCAGATATTTCTACAATCCTTTTTGTCAATTATTTGGATTTCCTCAGGGAACTGCACAAACCACTTATACTAAGGAGAAAACTCCAGTGTTTCTGGGATCCTCCGGATCAATCCCTATTAGCAGGCCTGCTTATTAATTTAATTACACTCTCAGAAAAAAAGGTACAAAAGCCGTCACTGGGGTGGTACCTTTTCAAAAGGTACACTTTTGTACCTAAAGGGTGCATATTGGTACCTTAAAGGTACATATTAGTACATAAAGTGTACATATTAGAACCTACAAGGAACAAAAGTGTACCTTTTGAAAAGGTACCACCCCAGTGACAGCTTTTGTACCTTTTTTTTCTGAGAGTGTACCTTATAGACCGGTCAACTAACATTTATGCAATTTTATTATTTTCTTTCGGGTTAATTTCTTATCAGTTCTTCATTGATGTTTTCTTGGTAATTGTTCAATTCGCCTTCTTTTAATTCTAACTAGTGTAGCATTTTTCTTCAATCCTACATCTGTACTTTTTTTCCATTTCCATTTCTGTTTTTGAATACAGTTTTTGAGAGGATTGTCTATGGCTTCCCATTTACTTTTTTTCGTTTCATCATTGGTCCTAAATATTTTAAGTGGCATCCTATACTTAAATACGAAGTGACGTGGAATTGAATTTGGAATTATTTTTCAATTAAATGTCCTTTTTCAATCTGCATTGCTGCCTCTTGAGGGCCTATTATTGTATATTATGCAATTAACAGGACGTCCTGCCCCTTTTGTGTCATTTAGTCTCTTCTTTTCAAGTTCTGTGTCCATACCTAAATCATATATAATTATACAACGCTGTGAAGAAATTCAATTTTAAAAATCTGTGGAAACTGACAACCACACTGTAATGTCTAGTGTTTTGTTTCATGTCATGTTCATGTTTCCTGGTTTGCCATGTGTTTCCTTTTGTCATGTGACTTCCCTCATGTGATCATGTCTTGTGCTTCCCAAGTCTCATGTGTTATGTTGTCATTGGTTAATTGTCTTGATCATTGTTCACAGGTGTGTCTTGTCAGTCATTAGTCCTTGTGTGTATTTAGGCCCTCATGTTTGCCATGTTCCCTGGTCTAGTATTGTTTGTTCCCTGTACCACTGTTGGTGAGTTCATGTTTCAAGTCTGTTCATGTTTCAAGTCTGTTCATGTTTCAAGTCTGTTCATGTTTCAAGTCTGTTCAAGTTAGAGATGGGCAAATGAAGCCTCATGAAGCACTGAGGCTTTCCCCTGATTGTTTCGGGAAAAGATTCGAAGCATCAGGAGTGTCGAAAACAGTGCCATCTTGTGGCAGGTAAAATTTAAGCAGCCTTAAACCCAAGAGCGCAGCTCTGATGTTTTATCCATTAAGAACAAATAAAAGCCTGGCACCGTTAAATGTTCAGTTTTTTTAAATATCATTCACATATTAAAGTGTGGTAATAAAATAAATGTAACAATTATAATGCTAGTTACGATAATACAAAGAGAGTTAGGCTATTTGATGCAAGTAAATGGTGCTCTAATCATTTTATGGTTTTTATACTGTTTAAATGGCAGAATATACACTCACCTAAAGGATTATTAGGAACACCTGTTCAATTTCTCATTAATGCAATTATCTAATCAACCAATCACATGGCAGTTGCTTCAATGCATTTAGGGGTGTGGTCCTGGTCAAGACAATCTCCTGAACTCCAAACTGAATGTCAGAATGGGAAAGAAAGGTGATTTAAGCAATTTTGAGCGTGGCATGGTTGTTGGTGCCAGACGGGCCGGTCTGAGTATTTCACAATCTGCTCAGTTACTGGGATTTTCACGCACAACCATTTCTAGAGTTTACAAAGAATGGTGTGAAAAGGGAAAAACATCCAGTATGCAGCAGTCCTGTGGGCGAAAATGCCTTGTTGATGCTAGAGGTCAGAGGAGAATGGGCCGACTGATTCAAGCTGATAGAAGAGCAACTTTTACTGAAATAACCACTCGTTACAACCGAGGTATGCAGCAAAGCACTTGGGAAGCCACAACACGCACAACCTTGAGGTGGATGGGCTACAACAGCAGAAGACCCCACCGGGTACCACTCATCTCCACTACAAATAGGAAAAAGAGGCTACAATTTGCACAAGCTCACCAAAATTGGACAGTTGAAGACTGGAAAAATGTTGCCTGGTCTGATGAGTCTCGATTTCTGTTGAGACATTCAGATGGTAGAGTCAGAATTTGGCGTAAACAGAATGAGAACATGGATCCATCATGCCTTGTTACCACTGTGCAGGCTGGTGGTGGTGGTGTAATGGTGTGGGGGATGTTTTCTTGGCACACTTTAGGCCCCTTAGTGCCAATTGGGCATCGTTTAAATGCCACGGCCTACCTGAGCATTGTTTCTGACCATGTCCATCCCTTTATGACCACCATGTACCCATCCTCTGATGGCTACTTCCAGCAGGATAATGCACCATGTCACAAAGCTTGAATCATTTCAAATTGGTTTCTTGAACATGACAATGAGTTCACTGTACTAAAATGGCCCCCACAGTCACCAGATCTCAACCCAATAGAGCATCTTTGGGATGTGGTGGAACGGGAGCTTCGTGCCCTGGATGTGCATCCCACAAATCTCCATCAACTGCAAGATGCTATCCTATCAATATGGGCCAACATTTCTAAAGAATGCTTTCAGCACCTTGTTGAATCAATGCCACGTAGAATTAAGGCAGTTCTGAAGGCGAAAGGGGGTCAAACACAGTATTAGTATGATGTTCCTAATAATCCTTTAGGTGAGTGTATGATCATGTAATACAGGCTATAGGCTTATGTATAAAAAATGTTAGTAAATGGACTTGAACTTCCATAAACCCGTAGAGTTGGTCTGGGTTCGAACATTCCAACACGCAAAGTGAAGCATTCACGTGACTGGAAAGAAAGTGAGCCTTTGTTTTTCGTTGAGCACGTGTTTCTCTGAAAACAATACGCGCTCCGGCACAGAGCTTCATGAGAAATTGCACTGCATACCCAATACACGCTTTGAAGCTTCAGTGTCATATGTAACATCACTAGTTCAAGTTTCAAGTCTGTTCAAGTCAAGTCAAGTGTTTGTTTTGTACACTTCTAAATAAAACTGCACTTGGGTTCAACTGCAACTTTCCTCCAGCGGAACGTTACACACACACTGGCTCAACAAATGACCTCCAAACAACCATCCCCATGTAAAAAGATGCATTGCACCAGTCACAGCCCAAGATCCTTACCAAAAATCAAAAACTTACATTTACATTTATTCATTTAGCAGACGCTTTTATCCAAAGCGACTTACAACTGAGGAATACAGGAAGCGATCTGTCATAAAGAGGCGAAAAATCATAAAAAGTGCTTGAAATACTAAGCTTTGGACATTGCTTAGAGTAGCATAAGCTAGAATAGGGAGGGAATAGAGGAAAATGTAGGGTTTTTTTTTTTAAAGATTAAGTGCTCAAGGAAGAGATGAGTTTTCAGCTGTCTTTTGAATGTTGTCAGTGATTCAGCATTCCGGATGGAGGTGGGGAGATCATTCCACCAGCAAGGAACAGTGAATGAAAATGTTCTGGAAAGGGATTTCATGCCTCTCTGTGATGGTACCACGAGCCGCCGCTCCTTAGCTGAGCGAAGGCTTCTGGTGGGGGTGTAGACTCGTAGGAGCGAGTGGAAGTATGCGGGTGCTGAGCTTGTGGTGGATCTGTAAGCAAGCGTCAACGCCTTGAACTTGATGCGAGCAGCGAGCGGTAGCCAGTGCAGAGAGATGAAGAGAGGTGTGACATGGGCCCTTTTGGGCTCGTTGAAGACAAGACATGCTGCAGCGTTCTGAATCATTTGAAACACACGATGGAAGTCCAGCCAGAAGCGCATTGCAGTAGTCGAGTCTAGAAATGACCAGGGCCTGGACGAGAAGCTGTGTTGCATGCTCTGTTAGGAATGGTCTGATCTTCCTGATGTTGTGCCGCGCAAATCTGAATGACCAAGCTGTCTTTGAAATGTGGTCTTTGAAGGACAGCTGGTCATCAAAGGTTACTCCAAGATTTCTGACCGACCTTGAAGGGGTAATCAAGGATGAACCTAGCTTGATGGTGAAATCGTGTTGTAGAGTCTGATTGGCAGGGAAGACGAGAAGCTCAGTCTTTGCCAGGTTGAGCT
Organism: Coreius guichenoti; assembly: GCA_039654105.1. NCBI lineage: Eukaryota > Metazoa > Chordata > Actinopteri > Cypriniformes > Gobionidae > Coreius > Coreius guichenoti. The sequence continues at coordinate 959,456 of CM077173.1, forward strand.
GCAGGTGATGTTCTTTCATCCATGCCAAGATGTCCGCCAGACAGCTTGAGATTCGTGCAGCTACTGTGGGATCATCTGGTTGAAATGAAAGGTAGAGCTGTGTGTCATCAGCATAGCAGTGGTATGAGAAGCCATGTGCCTGTATGATGGGTCCCAGGGATGTAGTGTAAATGGAGAAGAGGAGAGGTCCAAGCACTGAGCCCTGAGGAACCCCCGTGATCAGTTGATGTGCTTTGGATACCTCCCCTCTCCAGGCAACCTTGAAGGACCTACCTGTGAGATAGGACTCAAACCAGTGGAGTGGGATCCCTGTGATGCCCAGTGATGAGAGGGTGGACAGAAGGATCTGATGATTCACAGTGTCAAAGGCAGCAGATAGATCGAGGAGGACGAGGACTGATGATTTGGAATCAGCTTTCGCAATCCGCAGGGCTTCAGTGACCGACAGTAAAGCAGTCTCTGTTGAGTGGCCCCTTTTAAAACTTGATTGGTTGACGTCTAGCTGGTTATACTGTGAGAGGAAAAATGAAACCTGGTTGAAAACAACTCATTCAAGTGTTTTCGCTATGAATGGTAGGAGACAAACAGGTCTGTAGCTAGTGTCTGTTACAGTATTTACATCCATAGATGAGAATTGTGTGGATGAGGGAAGAGAGGATGACACAACAGAGGACAGATGAGAAGGAGAAAGTGAGCGCAGGTTTCGTCTGAAAGTAACTGGTAGAGGGACTGGTGGTGCACAAGTAGTAAGTTGTAGATTAAAAGTGATGAAGTAATGATCTGAGATGTGTAGAGGTTTCACCAAAATGTTGTGTAATGCAGTTGCGTGTGTAGATGAGGTCAAGTTGGTTGCCAGATTTGTGGGTATGTGTAGCCATGAACCATTTGAGATCAAATGAGGCTAGGAGTGAGTGGAAATCTGTAGCATAAGGTTTGTATAGGTGAATGTTGAAATCGGCAAAGACTACAAGCGGGTTGCCATCCTCTGGGAATGAGGACAGCAGCACATCCAGCTCCTCTACAAAGGTGCCCAATTGACCTGGGGGGCGGTAAATGACCACAATATGGATCTTAACAGGAGCTGTAACTGTAATAGCATGGTATTCAAATGAGTTGTTAATGCATAGAGAGGAGTGGGTTGAGTATTTCCAATTGTTAGTAATGAGAAGACCTGTGCCTCCATCCCTCCCAGTCTGGCGAGGGGTGTGAGAGAAAGAAGTTGCTAGAGAGAGCAGCAGGGGTTGCTGAGTATCACGAGTGCAGCACAATGCGGCTGTTCTTTTAAACAGACACGGTTATAATTCAAATACAATTTACTATGACAGTTTAAATTATAAATAAATAGAAAATCGAAATGAGTCCTCCTACTAGCAAGTAATACACTAAGCAACACAACAGAACTTTCACAAAAACACTTACGGCTCACGCTCCTTCACTGCCCAGACGCTTCTCCAGACGCTTCTCCTTATTTTCACCGAGCACCTCCAACTGTCTTCAGACAATCCATCAAGTTGAAGTGAAAAAATCTGTTGGCTAAACAAGTCCCAAAAACAAAAGACTGACATTTTTTGCCCTTGGGACAGTGAGAGATAAAATTTACCACCACAATTCAAAACACTCAATTAGACCAACAACACGGTTCGGCAAACCAAACTCTTCCGCCAGTTCAACACACCACTTCAGACCAAGCCCGTTAAGAGACTGTTGCCACAATTGACAAAACCCAATTAATCGAAATTCAATTAGGCCAACTGAAAAACCCAGATGTGACCAATCACCAGAGACCCCTGACTTGGAGAGGTCTCAAACTTTTGAAATTGAATGAAATTCAGCTTTTGGCATACATGGCTCATGGTGTTGCTCTTTTATGTACTTTCCTCATTTTATAATTGTTTTCTCTACATCTTGTCTCTAAATCTCCTAACCAATATACATTAGCTCATGGTTTTTGGAATTCTGTGACAATATCGGATCAGGACTTAATTTGGACAACTTTAAAGGAGATTTTCTCAATATTTAGATTTTTTTGCACCCTTTAGATTCCAGATTTTCATCGTATTGTGTCGTATCTCAGCCAAATATTGTCCTATCCCAACAAATCAATGGGAAGCTTATTCATTCAGCTTTCTGATGATATAATACTCTTAATAATGTACTCTTATAACTGGTTAGGGTCACATATCATATCATATCGCATATCTAATATTGCATTATTTAACATTTTTCTTCAGTATCATGCAGCCCTACCTCTTACTTCTACTGTTCCTGTTATGACAGACATTTGCTTCTCCGAAGGGGCATAAGGAGGTGCATGGGGAGACTATCTTTCCGTTATCTTTTCAGTTTTGTCATTATATCTCCCTTTGACCTGTCTCCTAATCTGTACACACACACACACACACACACACTGACGATACTCCGCTCTATATTTCTTCACGCCCTGATGAAACTTACCAATTCACAAGATTAACGGAATGCATAGCTGATTGGATGACTAGTAATTTCCTACTACTTAAATCTGAAAAAACTGAATTTTTTTTTTTAATTATTGGACAAAAAACCTCTGCACGTAGTAACCTAGAATACTGTGTAACGCTGGTTTCAAGCCGTAAGCAGTGCGGTGGCAGTGCAGAAGCTGTGCGTATGGAGAGCGGGAGCAGCACGCACCCGTTGTGCTTTTACGCTGCCAGCGTTTGTTGCGTGCAGCTGAACCGCGGCTTGTGTATTGCAAATACAGACAAATATTGTCCATTTGGTCACCTTTTCTGGTGTTGTCCTCCGACCCATATGTCTCGTGCTTTGATTTATGATGGGCAGCATGTATCTGCTGCGAATGCGACCATGTTCCCCTCTGTCCCAAACACATATGCATATAACATGCTGTATATAGGTAGTTTACATGATAAAAGTAATCTTAAGTTCCCTTTCAGTCGGTCACGTTCGACGTACGTCGGAACTGACCGACGAATTGGGATCTATTTTCAGAGACCAATCTACTTGGAGTGTTATAAACGAGCCAATGAAGATTGGCATGCGGTTGACGCATTCCACGACCCGCCCCGCATCGTGGGTATAAATACGGAAGTGGAAGCACCGCATATCGCTTTCAACTTCAGAGCCAAACAGTACTTTGTTCCTACGAAGAGTGTTACATTCAGTCAAAGAGGATCGCTCCAGTTTACGGTGTTGGTGTGACGGTGCCTACAGTGGAGATCGCAAGAAAGGAAAAAAAAGCTGTTCTCACAGCTTCCTGGGCGTCTTTTCTGAGTGCTCTCAGCGGGCTTGCACCCCTGAATCGCTGCGAGCCGCGGTCATTCCCCTGTGTGCCTCGGCACTGATCGGAGCGGTTTTTCCTTTTCTAAAAGAGCAACACGGTTTGACCCTGCGTCTTTTTCAAGATGTCATTCAAACCGTGTGTTTCTGGATGCCGTCGTTATCTGTCCCCAGTTGACGGACACGATCGCTGTCTCTCGTGTTTGGGCGTTCAGCACGCTGAGGCAGCTTTCGTGGATGACTCATGTTCCCATTGCGGTACTCGCAATGCGGTACATCGCAGTACTACGGTCTAGACTAGAATACCTCAGACGGGGTGGAGTCCCATTGCGCATCCCCCGATCTAGTGGCCCTCCTGCTGCGAAGCAGAGGGCTGCTACTTTGGCTGATGCCTTTGGTGGAGACCTGAGGGTTACTGTGAGGGCACTCCCGCCGGGTCAACAGGCTCCTCGGGCCCCTCCCCCCTCCACTGCGCCGGTGGAGCTTCCGGAAGAGCAGCCTGGTCCTTCCCACGGGAGACTGTCTGTTACTTTCGGGGCTCCGGCTGAGGACATGGTCTCGATAGCTGCATCGGGGGACAAGCTAATGGACTCCGGAGATGAGGATTCGGCTGCGCTGCCCCCTTCTGGTGTGGTAGCGCCGCCCGAGTCTGATCCGGAGCTCACGGCTATGCTTGCCCGGGCCGCCGCCAGTGTTGGGCTCGAGTGGAACCCTCCACCGTGTCCCGAACCCTCGCGGCTGGACGATTGGTATCTCGGGACGGCCCGCGCTGGTTCTCAGCGCCCCGCCCCAGTACCTTTCTTTCCGGAGGTGCATCAGGAGCTCACGAAGTCCTGGATAGCGCCTTACAACGCTAGAAACCGATCGACTGACTCCTCCGTCCTCACTACCCTTGATGGTGGTGCAGCCAAGGGTTACGTGGAGATCCCCCCAGTCGAGCGGTCAGTAGCGATGCAACTGTGTCCGAAGACCGCTACTGACTGGCGCAGAAATCCGCGTCTCCCCTCCCGGGCGTGTAAATTCTCGTCCGCACTAACGGGCAAGGCTTACACAGCCTGTGGAGAAGCTGCGTCATCTTTGCATGCCATGGCGCTCCTGCAGGTCTACCAGGCCAAAGCGCTCAAGGAACTGCACGAGGGTAGTTCCGACCCAGGGGTTATGCAGGAACTGCGTACCGCGACGGACCTAGCCCTCCGGGCGACGAAAGTCACCGCACGCTCCCTGGGTCAAGCGATGTCCACACTTGTGGTCCAGGAACGCCACCTGTGGCTGAACCTGGCGGATATGCGTGAGACCGACAAGGTACGGTTTCTCAACGCCCCTGTCTGCCAGGCCGGCCTCTTCGGCGACGCCATCGAGAGCTTCGCCCAGCAGTTCTCGGTGGCCCAGAAGCCCCCGGGCCTCGCCACTCCTTTCCTCCCCTCTCCCCCTCGCCAGGGGGCAGTAGTATGGGCACCGAGGACGCCTCCGGGCCTCCTCACCCATAATCTGCCCCACCCTGGAGTACTCAGACAACACTCCGGGCCGCCTCCGGGCCTCCCGAGTCAGGTCTGTCTACTCCACTTCGCTGCCCCACCCCGGGTACGTCTGTGGTGCCGTTGGTCCCGCTTGTTCGGTCTCTGGGAGCCTGGCTAGGTCTCCCCAGGCCGTCTCACTGGCTCATCCGTACTATCAGACTCGGCTACGCGATTCAGTTCGCGCGCCGGCCGCCCAAGTACAGGGGCATCTTCTTCACCACCGTGCGGAGCTGCGATGCCCATGTCTTGCGGTCGGAGATCGATGTCCTGCTGGCGAAGGACGCGATCGAGCCGGTTCCTCCTGCCGATATGAGGTCGGGGTTCTACAGCCCCTACTTCATTGTACCCAAGAAAGGGGGTGGGTTAAGACCAATCTTGGACCTGCGCATTCTGAATCGCGCCCTGCACAAGCTCCCGTTCAAAATGTTAACGCAGAAACGCATTTTCGAATGCATCTGTCCCCGAGATTGGTTCGCAGCGATCGATCTAAAGGACGCGTACTTTCATGTCTCCATTCTCCCTCGACACAGACCGTTCCTACGCTTTGCGTTCGAGGGGAGGGCATATCAGTACAAAGTCTTGCCCTTCGGGACCCGGGTCCTTACTGTCGCCAAACCTTCAACCCCTGGGCGGACCCTTCGTTTCTACGGGCGGGAGTGCCCTTAGAACAGGTGTCCAGGCATGCTGTGGTCTTCACGGATGCCTCATCCACGGGCTGGGGGGCCACGTACAACGGGCACACAGTTTCGGGTCTGTGGACGGGGCCCCAACTGCGTTGGTACATCAATTGCCTAGAGTTATTGGCAGTACGTCTCGCCCTGGGTCGCCTCAAAAAGCCGCTACAGGGCAAGCACGTGCTGGTCCGTACGGACAGCACTGCAGCCGTTGCGTACATCAACCGTCAGGGTGGTCTACGCTCCCGTTGCATGCTTCAACTCGCCTGCCTTCTCCTCCTGTGGAGTCAGAAGCGTCTGAGGTCGCTTTGGGCCATTCACATCCCAGGTGCGCTGAACCAGACAGCCGACAAGCTCTCTCGTCAGTCGACACCTCCGGGAGAGTGGCGACTCCACCCCCGGAGTGTCCAGCTGATATGGGACCTCTTCGGAGCCGCGCATGTAGACCTGTTTGCCTCTCCGGACTCGACCCATTGCCAGTTGTACTATTCCCTGACCGGGGGCACCCTCGGCATGGATGCACTGGCGCACAGCTGACCTCGGGACCTACGCAAATATGCGTTTCCCCCAGTGAGCCTTCTTGCACAGACACTGTGCAAGGTCAGGGAGGACGAGGAGCATGTCTTGTTAGTTGCGCCCTACTGGCCCAACCGGACCTGGTTCTCCGAACTCACACTCCTCGCGACAGCCCCTCCCTGGCCGATCTCCCTGAGGAAGGACCTGCTTTCTCAGGGGCGGGGGCACTCTATGGCACCCGCGTCCAGACCTCTGGAAACTCCATGTCTGGTCCCTGGACGGGACGCGGATGTTCTAGGTGGCCTACCACAAGCTGTGGTAGACACCATCACTTCTGCTAGAGCCCCCTCTACGAGGCGCCTCTACACGCTGAAGTGGAACCTGTTCGTTGAGTGGTGTTCTTCCCCGCCGGGAAGACCCCCGAAGGTGTTCGGTTAATGTCGTGCTTTCTTTCCTGCAGGATGGGCTGGAGCGAAGGCTGTCTCCCTCCACCCTCAAAGTGTACGTCGCCGCAATAGCGGCGTATCACGATGCAGTGGAAGGTAAGTCCTTAGGGAAGCACGACTTAATCGTCAGGTTCCTCAGAGGTGCGAGGAGACTGAATCCTCCTCGTCCAACCTCGATACCCTCTTGGGACCTAGCCCTGGTGCTCAGAGCACTTCAGGGTCCTCCCTTTGAGCCTTTGCAGTCTGCAGAGTTAAACATCCTGTCCATGAAGACAGTGCTCCTGACTGCATTGGCCTCAATCAAGAGGGCAGGGGACCTGCATGCACTTTCGGTCAACGAATCGTGCCTAGAATTCGGGCCGGCCAGCTCTCACGTTGTCCTGAGACCCCGGCCTGGATATGTGCCCAAGGTTCCTACCACTCCCTTCCGGGATCAAGTGGTGAACCTGCAAGCGCTGCCCTCGGAGGAGGCAGACCCAGCCCTAGTTTTGCTCTGTCCCGTCCGCGCCCTCCGCCCCTACGTGGACCGAACTCAAAGCTTTAGAACCTCAGAGCAGCTCTTCGTCTGTTACGGAGGCCAGCAGAAGGGAAAGGCTGTCTCCAAGCAGAGGTTAGCCCACTGGATAGTGGATGCTATCGTCTTGGCTTACCAGTCCCAAGACGTGCCTTGCCCGTTGTGGAGGAGTGAGGAGGAGTGTAGCTTCCTCCTGGGCGCTGGCCCAAGGCACCTAGCTGACAGATATATGTAGAGCTGCGGGCTGGGCAACACCTAACACGTTCGCTAGATTCTATAGCCTCCGTGTAGAGCCGGTATCTTCCCGCATCCTCGCCCCCAGTGGCCAGTAGCGCTAAGTGCCTGTTCTAGTGTCGGCTTGCAACGCCACTCCCACCCTCTGGGCCGGATACGTGCGTCTATTATCTCCAGTTGTGTTCCCCGGAAACGGCTAACCCTGTCGAGCTCCTCCGTCACCCCTTCGGTGTCAGACGTTGCGGCCGTCTGACGCCAGGCCTGCACCCATATGCTTGTGGAACGTGTGTGTAGGCTGGGTGCCATATGTAGCGGTTCCCTAACGGCAACCCCATATGTGTATTCTCCACGGTACCAGCTACCGTATTTGGCTAGCCCCATGTCTTTCCCTTGACAGAGCCCGCTCTGTCGTCTCTGGTGGTGTTCTTTCCCACCTGGGACCAGGTTGGATCCACCCCAGAGACTGCCATATGTAGTACTACCCTGATAGGTTAGTCCTTATGTGTATTTCGCCACCTCTCCTTCCTCTGAAGGACGTGGCTCCGCAGCGTACCATCTCCACGAGACAGGCATGCTTTCCCAGCGTTATCCAATAGTCACACTGAGTGGGTCTTGCAGGAACAGCAGTGACTGACCTTCCCTGCCCGGAGCCCTGACTCCCACTCCAACATAGGTGTGGTCCAGTGAGCTCAGGCAGGGCGCTGGAAGGGCCAGCATCCCTGGCGTGTTGGTAGGGATCCCAATTCGTCGGTCAGTTCCGACGTACGTCGAACGTGACCGACTGAAAGGGAACGTCTCAGTTACGTATGTAACCCTCGTTCCCTGAAGGAGGGAACGGAGACGTACTTCCCGTCGCCAGGTGCTGTGCTTCAGCTGAAGGCCGAGTCACTCGTCTCGGCTCCTCAGTTGAAAAGCGATATGCGGTGCTTCCACTTCCGTATTTATACCCGCGATGCGGGGCGGGTCGTGGAATGCGTCAACCGCATGCCAATCTTTATTGGCTCGTTTATAACACTCGAAGTAGATTGGTCTCTGAAAATAGATCCCAATTCGTCGGTCAGTTCCGACGTACGTCTCCGTTCCCTCCTTCAGGGAACGAGGGTTACATACGTAACCGAGACGTTAAGATATGCCTCTAGTTTTAATCATTTAAACAGGCCTTTGAAGTTTGGGTAAAAACTTCTGTCAGTGATGCGTCATATGGTGATTGTGAAACACACGGAACACTTCACTACATGATTTCATGGTGAAATGTGTTATTTTTCATGTTAATCATGTCAATTTTGATCAGGAACAATGCACTGTGGCTTTAATTCAGCGTGAGCAGCGCAGCAAAAATAGACTTGACGCCGAAACGATCGCGGCACTGTCGCGGCACTGTCGCTTCTGCTCTGCTCCTGCAACGCGCTGTTGCGCCGCCTCTGCATGCGGTGTGAATGCTCTAACAGGTTAACATGGCCGCCGAAAAGAATACACTCTGCTTACACTCTGCTAACACGTGCAGTGTGAAATCGGCCTAACACTTGATGGCTGCTCTGTCAAGTCCTCGTCGTCAGTTAGGAACCTGGGTGTGCTCTTTGATACCAATCTTTCTTTTGAAAGCCACGTTTCTAGCATCTGTTAAACTTCATTCTTCCATCTTAAAAATATATCTAAACTACAACATATCTACGACAAACTACGCTCTCAATGAAAAATACAGAACAGTTAGTTCATGCATTCATGACCGCAAGGCTAGATTATTGTAATGCTCTACTGGGTGGTTGCCCTGCACGCTTAATAAACAAACTCCAGCTGGTCCAAAACACAGCAGCTAGAGTTCTTACTAGAACCAGGAAGTATGACCATATTAGCCCGGTTCTGGCAACACTGCACTGGCTCCCTACTAAACATTGTATAAATTTTAAAATCTTGCTAATTACTTACAAAGCACTAAACGGCTTAGCTCCCCAGTACTTGAATGAGCTCTTAACGCATTTTTGCCCTTCACGTCTATTGCAATCTCAAAATTCTGGCCAGTTGATGATACCTAGAATATCAAAATCAACTGCAGGCGGTAGATCCTTTTCCTATTTAGCACCTAAACTCTGGAACAGTCTTTCTAGCATTGTTCGGGAAGCAGACACACTCTGTCAGTTTAAATCTAGACTAAAAAAAACATCTCTTTACTATGGCATACACATAGAACAATATCTATTTCTATTATTTAAATCAGTTAAATTATTGTTTTAGGCTGCATTAACTAGGTCTGCCGGAACTGGGAACGCTTCCTATAACACCTGATGTACTTGTTACATCATAAGAATGGCATCTACGCTAATGTTAGTCTCTCTGTTTATCCCGAGGTTTACAGTAATCAGCCGGATCCAGATCAGATGGTGGATCTGCGCCTACCAACGCACACGACCAACGCATCCCTGAAGTGTCGGTAGAGACCGTGTCAACTAGACTCTCCCCTGCGAAGGCCTCCTTCACTCCCCTTTCCCTCTGTACAGATAAAAACACATATGCACACTTACGTATTCAAGCTCACTTGCCTATCGGCTGAACACGTAATGCTTGTGTACATGCCGTCGCCGTTTTCATGGACTCTCCTTTTTTGGGGTTTGCGCAGAGATTGGTGGTGGTATAGTTTCAAAACTATTTCAATACCTATTTCATGGTTTGCGTTCTCCAGCCACCGGGTGCTGTTGCCGTGCAGATGGGCGTCCGGAACTCATTGGGGGTTTTCTGTTTTAGTTGAGGATGGTGTTGTTTAAGTGGCGCCATATTGAATAATTAATCAGTTTTTACAACAGAAATGAATCAATAAAAAAACATACTTTAGCTTTTTTTCTAAAGCAAAATGAATTTCCTGTTATCACTGTAAAGCTGATTTAAAGCAATCTGTGTTGTAAAAAGCGCTATATAAATGAAGGTGACTTGACTTGACACACGATTCCCTCTTCCTCCTTCTGCCTCATTTTTCACAATGGAGGCGCCCAATCCTACACTATTACGCAATCACACACCCGGGTTTTCACTCACACAGCAAACATTAAAATATGCTATACACCATTTTTTTTTGTCTCCCTGTCTGGATCACATCGCTTACAATCTGGGAAATGTCCAAATAAACTGCAAAGCCAATTTCTGGGAATTTTTTGTTCTTACAATAATTCTTGTACAATTTATCTCATTATTCCCTTTTTCACTCTGAATTGTATTATTCATTTACAGTACTTTAATGTCCTTGTGGTCTTAATTCAAAAGATACCAGGCAGTTGCGTACTGCCAATGCTCATGTGGAAATTTAGTGGGAGTTAAACTAATTTCTCTCGTTTCTCTGTCCAATCGAAGTTTTCAGTAAAGGGTACTAAAAGCCAATATAATTGTTTGCCTTTCAGATGAATGTGACCTTCTACTGGTGATTGAAAGCAGTAATAAAATAGCTGGATCTGTCAATAACAATTGTTCAATTTGTTTCCCTTCTCTCCTTCCCAAAAGCCTTAAACAGTAATGTACTCAGTAAACAGATGCACTTATTCCATAAAGTGTCTGCTGATCCTAGCCCTTGCTCTTCTACAGAAATTGGGACAGTTTTTGCCCACGGCACATTAGCCTGTCCTGTCATTCACTTTTATCAAACTGTATCTTAATTTTATATGTGCAACACAATTTTAATACAGTGCACCAATTTTGTTCTTCTTTTATATTATGTACAAGACAATATACACGTTCTCAACTTTCTATCTGGGTATGCCCACTCTTCACAAGGCTTACCCTATTCTTTTGATAAATGGTGTGTCTTGTCTGTCGCTGGCCAATTCTAAACTTGGATCAACTCCCAGACAAGTGCAGCCTTATACACACACACAATTAAATGCCCCACTCAGGCAAAATTCACTTCTGCATATGAACGCACTTCTGCATTTTACTTCTAAATGCCCCACTCAGGCAAGCACGTACTTCTTGTGTGACAAACTACGCATCCGTCATCCCTGAGACCCAGAAATTACTTCTCTTTTTGTCTTTCAATACAAAATATTTAAATATTTTATTTGGTGTAAGGTTTGAGCGTGCACCAGACACAAATGAATCTTCCAGATGATTCGTTCAAACATAATTCCACACAAAACTCAGCTCAACAAATCAACAATTTATGGCCTTAATTGAAGTGGGCGCCGGTCAGTCTGCACCAGGCTGACAAAACCCCCAGCTAAGTACTTTACGGCCTTGCAAACTTCAAGCAACACCAAGATAACGGCAGAGGTTGGTTGACCCCCAAGACAAAGAGCCAATGCAGATTCCCCCTTCTCAACGACCTTTAAATGAACTCTGAGTGACACGGTTAAAATCCACAGGAAAACTCACAGGGACTGTTGTTACAAACCCGATTCCAAAAAAGTTGGGACACTGTACAAATTGTGAATAAAAACAGAATGCAATGATGTGGAAGTTTCAAATTTCAATATTTTATTCAGAATACAACATAGATGACATATCAAATGTTTAAACTGAGAAAATGTATCATTTTAAGGGAAAAATAAGTTGATTTTAAATCTCATGGCATCAACACATCTCAAAAAAGTTGGGACAAGGCCATGTTTACCACTGTGTGGCATCCCCTCTTCTTTTTATAACAGTCTGCAAACGTCTGGGGACTGAGGAGACAAGTTGCTCAAGTTTAGGAATAGGAATGTTGTCCCATTCTCGTCTAATACAGGCTTCTAGTTGCTCAACTGTCTTAGGTCTTCTTTGTTGCATCTTCCTCTTTATGATGCGCCAAATGTTTTCTATGGGTGAAAGATCTGGACTGCAGGCTGGCCATTTCAGTACCCGGATCCTTCTACGCAGCCATGATGTTGTAATTGATGCAGTATGTGGTCTGGCATTGTCATGTTGGAAAATACAAGGTCTTCCCTGAAAGAGACGACGTCTGGATGGGAGCATATGTTGTTCTAGAACTTGGATATACCTTTCAGCATTGATGGTGCAGATGTGTAAGCTGCCCATGCCACACGCACTCATGCAACCCCATACCATCAGAGATGCAGGCTTCTGAACTGAGCGCTGATAACAACTTGGGTTGTCCTTGTCCTCTTTAGTCCGGATGACATGGCGTCCCAGTTTTCCAAAAAGAACTTCAAATTTTGATTCGTCTGACCACAGAACAGTTTTCCACTTTGCCACAGTCCATTTTAAATGAGCCTTGGCCCAGAGAAAACGCCTGCGCTTCTGGATCATGTTTAGATATGGCTTCTTTTTTGACCTATAGAGTTTTAGCCGGCAACGAATGGCACGGTGGATTGTGTTCACCGACAATGTTTTCTGGAAGTATTCCTGAGCCCATGTTGTGATTTCCATTACAGTAGCATTCCTGTATGTGATGCAGTGCCGTCTAAGGGCCCGAAGATCACGGGCATCCAGTATGGTTTTCCGGCCTTGACCCTTACGCACAGAGATTGTTCCAGATTCTCTGAATCTTTGGATGATATTATGCACTGTAGATGATGATAACTTCAAACTCTTTGCAATTTTTCTCTGAGAAACTCCTTTCTGATATTGCTCCACTATTTTTCGCCGCAGCATTGGGGGAATTGGTGATCCTCTGCCCATCTTGACTTCTGAGAGACACTGCCACTCTGAGAGGCTCTTTTTATACCCAATCATGTTGCCAATTGACCTAATAAGTTGCAAATTGGTCCTCCAGCTGTTCCTTATATGTACATTTAACTTTTCCGGCCTCTTATTGGTACCTGTCCCAACTTTTTTGGAATGTGTAGCTCTCATGAAATCCAAAACAAGCCAATATTTGGCATGACATTTCAAAATGTCTCACTTTCAACATTTGATATGTTATCTATATTCTATTGTGAATAAAATATAAGTTTATGAGATTTGTAAATTATTGCATTCCTTTTTTATTCACAATTTGTACAGTGTCCCAACTTTTTTGGAATCGGGTTTGTACATATAAACTGCATCAAATCATTCAAAAGAATGATAGTCGGACTTACATTCAAACAGCCTTCTACTGCATAATTCTATATCATGTCTATAACCAATACACGTGACCATTATGCATATATATGACTCACAATTCATGTAATTGTATAACTATTGAATGATTGTTTGAAAGTGTACCTTGCTTGGTATCAGTATGATTGTATGCTTATAATTCAGAAGATGGCTTGATTGAAATCTGTGTAGAATGTATTGTGTTCTTATAATAAGAAATCATGTCTAACTGTACTCTGCTTAGAGAGGGAGTTAAGAGACCACAGATAACAGGTAATTTATGGTGAGGGGTGGGGACACAGTCACCCCTGAACTAAATATGATACCTAATTGGTCAGAACCCATCCTGGAGGATGGGCAGACATTTGAGTTTAAAATCTCAGAACACGAACAAAGAATTAGACAGAGTTTGGACAGAGTTTAGACAATGACATGACGAATAGATGATCGGAAGACGATCGAGGCAGGCCAAGATCCGAGAAAATGGGTTAATTTCATTCAAGCCATCTTAATACTCTCGTCTCACTTTCCTTTATTTTACTTAGTTTCTTTTCTTTCCATTGAATCTCGTGTTCTAAGTTAAGTTTTGCCGCAAAGATATTCATTTTATGTGTTAGAGTAATCAATACATTTTTGTTTGTATTTAAAGATAAGTGTTCTTGTGTTATGTGCTTACGAATTTAATGTCTTAAACTGCTGATCTATGTTACCTGGCTATTAAATAGTGTTTCTTGTTTGGATATTAATATCTGCTGCAGAGTTGGTAGTTACGGCCCGTTCAAATGAACGCTGGACGAGTCATTTGCTCGGCCGTAAAATAATTGACAATCAAAATTCCCTAATAAATTAATTTGAGCTAAATAGACCTGTTTCCCTTAAACAGAGTCCTACATTGGTCATAATCAATTTTTGGTTTGTTCGGTAAGGCTTTTCAGGCAGTTACCCCAGGCAGCAGCTCACAAGGGACCACACAAAACAAATATTAGCAAATTTGCTTACCTTGTATTTGTATGGCCACCGCAGGTCCCCAACCCAGCCCTTTACTGATTTTTAGCCTCATTATTTTTATCAAGAGAAGAACACGTTGAAGGCCACGTGAACCAAAAGAGCAACTTACTATCAGTGCAGATGGCAACTGCAAGCAACTTCAGATAGAATCCCATTCTTTCCTGTGTGACTTCTCTCAGTCATGCAGGCCATGAGGCCTCAAAACACTTCTAAGCAAATGAATTCTACAATTGTTTTCTATAGGATAAATAAAATATTTCATCAATCACTCTAAATTGTAATGTAGACGCATGTATTTTCTGTAAAGCTGCTTTGAAACGATATGTATTTTGAAAAGCGCTATACAAATAAATGTGAATTTAATTAAATTGAATAGTTCCATTGGGCCTGTTACACATGAAACCTATAACATTGGTTAAAGGCTTGCGCCACACCTCGAGCCTGGCCCGTGGGCCGTATTGTTCTCAGGGTGAACCATGACTGTACCAGAGCCCTCCTCTTGGGCCTGTCCTAGCGGAATATGCATGGCCGACTGGTCCTCGCCGTCCAGCTTTATCAGGTTCTACAACCGGGATGTCCTGGTCCTTCAGGCACGGGTTCTGTTGGCCTAAATCAGTTTCTGCCGTCAGGAGTTTTTCTAAGAGATAACCATACCTACAGGCTCCAGTCCCGAAACCGAGTCTGCCATTTCTGACTCTAGGAGCCTGCCTAGTAGCCTGCCTCTTGACTCTAGTAGCCTGCCTGGGGCCCTCCTCACTGAGTGCCCCCGGGCTACGACTTCGCAGGGCAGCTTCCTGGTAGCACAGCGTTTTGCAGTGCGTTCCCCATAGAACACAGAGGATCCAGAGAACTAGGAACCACGAGAGAAATCCAACACAAAGAACCATACAAAACAACTACTGGCCAAGAACAAGAGAAACACAAGGGCCATATATGCACAGCTAAAAAGATAACAAGGGGAACAAGAAACTCCTGTCAATACAATCAATTAAGGAACTAGGCATCAGTATGAGATTTTGACGATATGATAATCTTACGCAAAAATATCACGGTTTTATAGTATTGCGATTACAGCTCTAAAATGTGTTATTTTTAAATGTCTGGGTAAAACAACTTTTTTTCCATTGAGCACAATATATTTTATTTTTAAGCAACATATAGAATATTTGGAACATTATGTATGTCAGGTTAAGTAATTAAATAAATAGAATAAATAACTGAATGTGTTACATTAACATACTGATTGCTTCTGATAAATAATAATTATTATTATTATCATTATCATTATTTTTTACTTTACAGAACAACAGTACAATTACAATAGCCTACTAACATTGGTGGATGCATCAGGTAGCGCTGCTTTGTCATGCTTTTGGAGTCAAGTCAACTTTATTTATATAGCGCTTTTTACAATATAGATTGTTTCAAAGCAGCTTTACAGTAATAACAGGAAAATAATGCAACAAAGTTTGTTTTAGCTGTACAGCAGCTCTACAAGAAAATAGTTGTCCAGCTTAAGTTAGTTCAGTGTTGATTAATTTCCATTGTAAAAAATAATTAGTTATTAATTTAGTTAATTTATCTATACAGCGGCTCTGGAGAAAACAGGGATGTTATCGTCCAGCTCAGTTCAGTTCTCATACAACAGCGTCAGCAATATCAATAATATTGTTGAATATTAAGGGTCACCGACTAAGCAAGCCAGAGGTGACTGTGACAAGAAACCCAAACTCCTCCAGGTGACAGAATGGAGAAAAAAACCTTTGGAGAAACCAGGCTCAGTCGCTCAGTTCTCCTCTGGCCAATGAACGAACAGTGCATGATTTTTAGAAGTATTTGCTTTTTGCAGTTTCACATGCGTTGAAATTTAAAAACAGCACCTAATATGGGTGTAACAAAGGATCCACTGGAGGCAAGTTGCAGAACCCAAGTACAGTTTATTTTAATTCAAACATAAACAAAGCATAAAAGAAACTTGGCTTGACAGGCCAATGATTACCAATTATAAGACAAGGGACACCTGTGCACAATCAAGACAACTAACCAATGACAACATTACACATGACATTAGACATTACAGATCCCCCCCTCTATGGGCGGCTCCTAACGCCCAACAAAAACATACAAAAGTCTAGGAGGGCGGTCTTGGGGGAGGGATAATGGGCCAGGCCTGTGCAGGGTGGCAGGACATGGACCATGGCAAGGCAGTGGCAGGCCTGGGCCATGGAGCAGTGGCAGGCCTGGGCTGTGGAGCATGGGCAGACCTGGGCCGTGGAGCATGGGCAGACCTGGGCCGTGGAGCATGGGCGGACCTTGGCCGTGGGGCATGAGTGCGGCAGTGATGACTCTGGAGCCATCTCTGGACTCTGGTCAGGGGCTGGAGCCATCTCTGGACACGGGTCAGGGGCTGGAGCCATCTCTGGACACGGGTTAGGGGCTGGAGCCATCTCTGGTTGCGGGTCAGCAACCAGACTGTTCTGTCGCACACTTGGCACAGCACTTGCGATGGTACTGCATACAATACAATAAACACTTCAAACCTAGAAAAAATAAATAAAAGGATAAACAAAGGATCTTACGGGCAGCTTCAGTCTGAGAGAGATAGCTGACTGCTGCCTTAAATACAACTCCAAAGAGGCAAAACACACCCACAAGCCTCAAGGCAGAACAATATGTACTGGTCATCAGGATCACTGGGACTTTCCTGGTGGGCCGGTCGAGTAGTGGGCCGATCGCCGAAGGGAGGGAGACCTTCCCCATTGTAATGTCTAGTGTTTTGGTTTTGTTTTATGTCACATTTTTTTATTTCCTGGTTCCCTTTTGTCATGTGACTTCATTGCCCTCATGTAATCATGTCTTGTGCTTCCCAAGTCTCATGTGTTATGTTAGGCTCATTTGAGATGATGTCCTAATTACTTTGAAATATTTACTTATAGTATGCCTAATTACACATAGGTGTTTTTTCCACATATAAATCACTAAAAATAAAGTACTATAGAAAAAGTAAATAGTATTAATGGACTTCTTAGAATTAAGAAAAAAGAATTATCAACTGACATTCTCAGCCTCACCCTCGCGAGAGTTTTTTGGCACACGTCAGCATGACATCAGAGCAAGTCGGACCACGCTCGGACACATTTCTAACCGGCGTGCACCTCGCGGTGATCAGTGGTGACAGGTTATGCGCAGATTTTGATCATCTCAAACGAGCCTAACATAACACATGAGACTTGGGAAGCACAAGACATGATCACATGAGGGCAAGTAAGTCACATGACAAAAGGGAACCAGGAAATAAAAAAATGTGACATAAAACAAAACCAAAACACTAGACATTACAATGGGGAAGGTCTCCCTCCCTTCGGCGATCGGCCCACTACTCGACCGGCCCACCAGGAAAGTCCCAGTGATCCTGATGACCAGTACATATTGTTCTGCCTTGAGGCTTGTGGGTGTGTTTTGCTTCTTTGGAGTTGTATTTAAAGCAGTCAGCTATCTCTCTCAGACTGAAGCTGCCCGTCAGATCCAGAGCTGTAGTATACACTTGTCTAGGTGAGTATGTTTTTAATAAAGAGCATTTGGAGCTCATTTGAAGACCTGTATTTGTGTTCATGTGCTCATGGGTATAGGTCATTTTTACAGGATTTAAGAATATTTCATTAAAAAAGCCTTCTAAAGTACTAAATATTACATGGCATTTAGTTACAATACTTTTTTAAACATATGTATTTGTTATGTAACTTGAGTTGACAGGACAGCCAAAATTATGTATGGAGGGCAGACATACTTAATGTAAAGATGAAAAAAGATTGCATTCCTAATATTAAAATGACAAGAAGATATTAAATATAAAAGTATTGTAATGTCTTAATAAAGACAAACAAAGGAGCTTTTTTTTTTTGAAAGCTTTAATGCAAACGCAGAACAACAATAAGAGCAGACACTTATATATTCTCATACGCACTTCCTGAACTCTCCTCATTAACCCCATGAATGCTGGCGCTAAAGAAAATCACAACCATTACAAACAGACTGCTGTCCTATAGTGCTATATATACACAGGAGTGAAAAATCTCTCGTATTCATATGTGAGCTTGACTAATTTAAAGGGGTCCTATTATGCCTTTTCACTTTTTCAACTTTAGTTAGCGTGTAATGTTGCTGTTTGAGCATAAAAAAGATCTGCAAGGTTACAAAGCTCAAAGTCCACTCCAAAGAGAGATAGGGGAGAGCAGGGCACAACCTAACACTTTTTGACTTTCTCAGTTTGTGTAAATCCACTTGGGGTTCAGAGTATTTATTTTTTCCCACATTAATTGCACACATGTCTAGTACAATTATGTGGTTTTGTTTCATTAATACAGTGTATATTTTTTTCTTGATTTACCCCGAAAGAATGGAAGTGAAATGTGACAACATGCCCCATAGGTGGGGTACATTGTAACATGACCAAATGACAGCTTAAAATGTGTGACAAACTAAAATATTTTGTCAATAAAATACAATTATTTACCTTTTCAAATAAAATAATGGCATTTTTTTTATAATTAAAAATATGCAAATTTTTGAGTTTGACAACAAACACACTGCTATACAGCATAGTTAAAAACATAATAATTAATAATTTCTGAACATAAACTCTCAGTCATTATTCACCTTTTTTCTCATGGTTTCTCAATAGAATTCATAAAAGTATAGAATATAATGTCATAGTTCTAATAGGGGCTCATTGTAACGCAGTGTGACAACATGCCCCACCTGCACAACTGGGATTTAACCCCGGCTCGTGTCTTCTGCTGTTAGATCAGCATTAAAGAACTATATCAACTGTTAAATAACAGATATAAGATTAAAATAATATCCGATTTATCTAGTTTTAAATAAACACAAAAAACAGAGATGAAAAATAAACTTAAGAAATTTACGAACAACTCGTTTGGACTACAGCGTGCTTTTTCCGGATCTTGTGAAGTCATAATGTTACTCATTTAAATAATCTCCGCCCACGGAATATGCAAAAAAAGGGACGAGGCCTGGTTGAGCTGCATTAGAGAGGACAGCGTTGTCACTATGTTGAAGAGACACTGTTTTTTCCACCCCATTTCCAAAACTCATTTGTTTGACCTTCCTATAGGCTGACGAATTTAGAATGGTTAAAACTGATTTTAAACATTGTTCCTGAACATTACAAACCCATTTTAAAACGTGTATCTGTGTGCTGCACATTTTATGGAGAACAGCTTCCAGAAACTGTACAATGCAGGCTATGCACAAAAGTTTCTCCTGAAATGGAGCAGTTCCCACTTTGTCAAGTCAAGTCAAGTCAAATTTTATTTCTATAGCACATTTAAAAGCAACAGATTTGCGCCAAAGTGCTGTACAGTAAGACAATGTGCATATAAAAAGAAAGCATAAAAAGAATCAAGGCAGGTATAAAATATAAACACATTAGACACGATACAATCCAAATAATAAATAAATATAAAAATCTGCCATAGCGATCTAATCAAAAGTCAGAGAGAACAGATGAGATTTAAGAGCCGAAAGCTGGCTAATGAAGGAGCAGACCTCACATTGAAGGACAGACTGTTCCAGAGTTTAGGCCACCCTTAGTTTTACAGCGAGAACGTGGGACAGTTAAGAGAAGCTGATTACAAGACCTAAGAGTTCTTTGGGGAGTGTAAGGAATCAGAAGGTCACTTATGTATTTTGGTGCAACACCAGATAGAGCCTTGTACACAAAAACTGCAATTTTAAAATCGATTCTGAACTTAACAGGAAGCCAATGTAAAATTGCTAAAATAGGAGAAACGTGATCTCTCTTTTTTGTGCCAGTAAGAAGTCTCGCTGCAGCATTTTGGACAATTTGCAGGCAAGAGATTATAGTTTGAGGCAGGCCACGGTAATTACAGTAGTTCAGACGTGATGTTATGAAGGCGTGGATTAAGGTCTCTAAATCTTTTGGAGACAAAAACTTTTAATTGTTTGTTTTAATTTCGCAATCGATCTCAAATGAAAGAAACTATCCTTTACCACCGAACTGATTTGTTCCTCAAAATTTTGTGACGAACCAAATGTAACCCCAAGATTCCTTACATTAGGTTGAACACTGGCAGAGATAGAACCTAAATTAAAAGGTGATGAAGACCTTGATGGGCCTAAAATAAAAATTTCACTTTTGCTTTCATTTAATTGCAAAAAATTATTAGCCATCCAACATTTGATCTCCTCAAAACAGTCACACAGTACGTCCAAGAGATAAGAACTGTCAGTTTTTGCCGGTAGATAAAACTGTGTATCGTCAGCATAGCAGTGGTAGGAGATCCTATATTTCTTAAAAATGGCACCCAATGGCAGCATATAAAGTGAAAAGAGAAGTGGGCCTAAAATGAACCCTTGGGGCACACCCCATAATAGGGGAACTGATGAAGAAGAAGACTTCCCCCATGCTCACTGAGAAGGTTCTGTCTGTGAGATAAGAGGCCAACCACTGCAAGGCGACACCCTGAATACCCACCACCTTTTTCAACCGATGTAACAAGACACTATGGTCGATTGTATCAAAAGCAGCGCTTAAGTCCAACAATACAAGCACTGCGTGCGAACCGGTATCGAGGATTTGCAAAAGGTCTATTGCTGACCTTCAACAAAGCAGTTTCCGTACTGTGCATTGATCTAAAACCAGACTGAAAAGTATCAGAAATATTGGATATACAATATAGGTATTCAACTGACAATGCACGACTCTCTCTAAGAGCTTAGAAATAAGAGGCAACTTGGAGACAGGTCTAAAATTGTTGAGGGTAGATGGGTCAAGATGGGGTTTCTTAAGCAGAGGGTGAACTACAGCATGTTTAAACTAGCAGGGACAATTCCATTCACTAGAGAACTGTTAATAATAGCTGTTACCGCTGGGCTCTAAGTTTCAAACACTTCCTTAAAGACGAGTTGGGATGACATCAGACTCACAGCTGGAACATTTAGCCTTAGAAACAATATCAACTAGCTGAGCAGAGGTAACTGTTACAAGTTAGTGAATCGGTTGGTGAACAGATCGAGGGGGGATTATATATTGCTGGCTTAATGGAAGCCTTGATCGCCAATACTTTATCATCAAAATTTTTTTTAAAGTTCTCACAGGTTTCCCGAGATGGAACAAGAGAAGGAGCTGGTAAGGGTTTTAGCACTGAATTAATTGTCTTAAACAGCATTCTCGGCCGATTTGCATTTTCTGTGATGAGATTTGAGAGGAATTTAGATTTGGCCTCTTTCACTGACTTTTGGTAACTGGTTAAGCATGCAGTTAAACATTCATATGATACTTGGACTTTATCTCTTTTCCACTTCCGCTCTGCCTTACGACACTCTTGTCTAAGAGAGTGAGTGAAATAATTTAACCAAGGCTGAGCGGGGCTCTTTCCTTAGCTTTACTGGGCTTAAGGGGAGCAACAGAGTCTAAAGAAATGGAGCAGGATTTAGTAAAAATGTCCACTATCTCTTCAGTGTTTAATTCGTCGAAGGGAACAGCATCCACAAGGTTGGCTTGATAGTACTGAGTGCAGAGTCTCTTCCACGGCAAAGCCGATGTTGAAGTGGATGAAGTGTATGCAGGTAGTTCATGCGATCCCCGCGATTAACAGCTGATCATCCATCCGAGAGCAACCAATCCCAAACCGCCAAAATTCCATCCAAACACAATCAGAGAGTGCCAATCCTCATCAGAGGTAAACTTGAATTTTAGCCGATGAAAGGCAGTCATGTAAAACTGACGCTCCCTTGAATCCAAATACGATTGCTCCAAAATATAATATAGGTGCACGTAAAACTGAACAACAGTTTAAAAGTTTAAAAGGATCAAGCCGGGAGAGCAACGGCAGTCAGACATGCCAGCACACACTCTAACCGGAACCGGATGTGCCCAAGGAACCGGATGTGCCCAACACACTGTCGGGACAATCTAATGTTTATGGATCACAACTTGTTGTATGTCTTATTATTTGTAGTTGTGTTTTCTATTAAAAGTTCAAATTATATGTTTTATGTTGTTATATGATGTAAACAAAGGGCAAAGCTTTGCTAGCCAACATTAGTGTTGATATAGGGCCCTATCATACACCTGGCATAATGCAACTCCAGGCGCAACACAGTGTTTTTTGCTAGTTTCTGCCCGATGCAGTTATCATTTTCACGTCCAGCGTCACGTTGTTTAAATAGCAAATGCACTTGCACCCATCTATTCGCCTATGGGCATGCTGGTCTGAAAACGAGGTGTGTTCATTGTTGATGTGTTGCTAATTTGAGGCAACTGAAAACGACTGCGCCATTGACCAACAAAAACCTGGTCTACAGTCAATAGTTGTCACAGTCACGTTAGTTTGGACTTATGTTTCGTCATCGTCTGCTTTCGTCACTCATTTGTTGTCACAGACACTAATTATGTTCAGCTGTGCACTCATCAATCACCATCATTATCATCTGTATATATGTTTGGTTCTGTTTTCAGTTCATTGTCCGGTGTCATCTAGTGTGGATGTGTTATACAGTGGGAAGAACAAGTATTTGATACACTGCCGATTTTGCAGGTTTTCCTACTTACAAAGCATGTAGAGGTCTGTAATTTTTATCATAGGTACACTTCAACTGTGAGAGATGGAATCTAAAACAAAAATCCAGAAAATCACATTGTATGATTTTCAAATAATTAATTTGTATTTTATTGCATGACATAAGTATTTGATCACCTACCAACCAGTAAGAATTCCAGCTCTCACAGAGCTGTTAGTTTTTCTTTAAGAAGCCCTCCTGTTCTCCACTCATTACCTGTATTAACTGCACCTGTTTGAACTCGTTACCTGTATAAAAGACACCTGTCCACACACTCAATCAAACAGACTCCAACCTCTCCACAATGGCCAAGACCAGAGAGCTGTGTAAGGACATCAGGGATAAAATTGTAGACCTGCACAAGGCTGGGATGGGCTACAGGACAATAGGCAAGCAGCTTGGTGAGAAGGCAACAACTGTTGGCGGAATTATTAGAAAATGGAAGAAGTTCAAGATGACGGTCAATCTCCCTCTGTCTGGGGCACCATGCAAGATCTCACCTCGTGGGGCATCAATGATCATGAGGAAGGTGAGGAATCAGCCCAGAACTACACGGCAGGACCTGGTCAATGACCTGAAGAGAGCTGGGACCACAGTCTCAAAGAAAACTATTAGTAACACACTACGCCGTCATGGATTAAAATCCTGCAGCTCACGCAAGGTCCCCCTGCTCAAGCCAGCGCATGTCCAGGCCCGTCTGAAGTTTGCCAATGACCATCTGGATGATCCAGAGGAGGAATGGGAGAAGGTCATGTGGCCTGATGAGACAAAAATAGAGCTTTTTGGTCTAAACTCCACTCGCCGTGTTTGGAGGAAGAAGAAGGATGAGTACAACCCCAAGAACACCATCCCAACCGTGAAGCATGGAGATGGAAACATCATTCTTTGGGGATGCTTTTCTGCAAAGGGGACAGGACGACTGCACCGTATTGAGGGGAGGATGGATGGGGCCATGTATCGCGAGATCTTGGCCAACAACCTCCTTCCCTCAGTAAGAGCATTGACGATGGGTCGTGGCTGGGTCTTCCAGCATGACAACGACCTGAAACACACAGCCAGGGCAACTAAGGAGTGGCTACGTAAGAAGCATCTCAAGGTCCTGGAGTGGCCTAGCCAGTCTCCAGACCTGAACCCAATAGAAAATCTTTGGAGGGAGCTGAAAGTCCGTATTGCCCAGCGACAGCCCTGAAACCTGAAGGATCTGGAGAAGGTCTGTATGGAGGAGTGGGCCAAAATCCCTGCTGCAGTGTGCAAACCTGGTCAAGAACTACAGGAAACGTATGATCTCTGTAATTGCAAACAAAGGTTTCTGTACCAAATATTAAGTTCTGCTTTTCTGATGTATCAAATACTTATGTCATGCAATAAAATGCAAATTAATTATTTAAAAATCATACAATGTGATTTTCTGTTTGAGATTCCATCACTCACAGTTGAAGAGTACCTATGATAAAAATTACAGACTTCTACATGCTTTGTAAGTGGGCAAACCTGCAAAATCGGCAGTGTATCAAATACTTGTTCTCCCCACTGTACAAACATACCACTCTGAAACGTCCTGTGAAATCCATGCTTGCAAAGTCCATGCATGAAATCCGTTCTGAATGATCCTCTTGTTAGTTAACATTCTTAAGTTTGAATCAGGCTTGAATTTGTTTGAATCCTTAATATTTACACTAGAGAATAACTAATAGGACCCCTTTAAAGAGTTTCTGAACATTGATTGATTGATTGTTTTAATTCTTTGTTTGTTTGTTATCCTGTGTTGCAGGTTAGGGCAAAATGGCAGGTATTATTCCCAGAGGGAAAATAAAAGGTGTTGATTTCTGTGGATCAAGCTACTACCATTATATAATCCGCTCTGATCTTGGCTGTTATATGAGGTCAACTGATTTCAAACAAGGGTCAGACCTCAGTATTTATAATCTGCACCCTGCCTGCCAAAATGGAGATCATTACTTTGCTGACGTATCTACGTATTTTTACATCATTAAGGGTAATTCCTACCGCAGAGTCACTGACCTGTCAGCAGACAATGAATCTGCAGTCTACACCCTTCATCCCAACTGTCGGGGCGGAGATCACTACCTGGCAGCCTTTGACTCGTTTTACATCATCTTCCAGGAAAAGGGCACTTACAGAAGAACATCAGACCTGATTCAAGACTCCGGTTCTGAAGAATTTCTCCTGCACCCAAATTGCAGAGATGGTCTCTATTACTGGGGTCTGCAAGATCACTACTGCTTCCTCAAGCCAGCCTCAGAGTGGGGAGTTGAATACTACAAAGGTAACGACTTCCAGAAGGACAGCTGTGTTGCTGTCTATTCTGTTCACCCCGATGTTCTTAACTTCCTCCCAGGCGGGCTGTCGATAACCAACGGCCCAGCATCTGGCAAGTGGGAGAACATTAAAAGTGTAAGTAATGATGGTCACACACCAGTGACATGGCAAAAGAAAATTACTAAAAAGGTTGGATACAATAAGGAGAAGATGTCCCAGATCACACAGAACTGGAAGATAGAAACGTCAGGCTGGATCACATCTGGACAACTCGCAAGGTTAATTTCAAAGTGGCAGATCTCCTTTTCGGCAGAATATGGAGGTTCACGTGTGAATGCTGAGAAGGAAAGCTGGTATGAAGAGAGTGAAGTGGAAGAGCAACTAACATTTGAGCTGAAGCCCAACGAGAGTTTAAATTTGTGGCAGTACCAGCTGGGTCTGGGTGCAGAACCGGTGTTGTTCTGCCAGGATTTGAAGATTACCAATCAGCCGAACCCTCCGACTGAAGTCCCGCTGCCGCCTGTTTAACAGGTGCTTCAAGAAAAATTCTGACTTCTTTTGCAATTATTTATATATCTGCTGCAAGCATTGCTTTAAAAACAGCCAAAGAGGAGGCTGGTACTGTATAGCAGATATATAGTTCTTCAATTACAGTATAAAATAAAACATTACTCATTATAGCAATTAAAAAAATGACAAAATGCTGCTTTAAATATAATTGCAGACAGATTAGTTGTCCTTATTAATTCATAGTTTTTAAATAGTATTAATACATTAACAGGCCATATACAAATAGTGAGTTCTTCATTCATTTTTACTGTAATTAACAAATTATTGTTCCCTTTCAGTCGGTCACGTTCGACATAAGGTCTCCGTTCCCTCCTTCAGGAAACGAGGGTTACATACGTAACCGAGACGTTTTTTTTTTAATTAGCTCATATGTAAAGATTTAGATAATGATTTTTCATCTTTTGTTAACTTGATCTGATGTATTTTAAAGGAGTTGTTAATGTTCATCAAAACATTTTAAGACATTATTAATTCACAGTAAATAAATGCTCATGTATAAAGTGAATTTATGCAAATTTAGGGCTTAATTAGTGTCTTTAAGGAACATTTACTATTCATGGCACTAATGTATAATAATGGTAGGATTAAAGCACATAATTATGTGTCCTCTTTTTATTCTTTTAATTACATTTAATCAATGTCTTATTCTCTGTTTTCCTTATATCCTATGCACTTGTGATTATTTTATCAAAATCTTAATAAAAGGATTTTATTAAATCCTTTTTTATATGTAAAGCACTTTGAATTACCATTGTGTATGAAATGTACTATATTAATAAACTTGCCTTGCGTGTGACTTAATCTAAAGTGAGAAATATTTAGCCCTACAAAACATTAAAAGTTGACCATAAAAGTTGACCATCACTTAACCTTTGTGATGGAATTTTTAATTAATCATAACTAACATTTATTTTACTTACAGAATTAATATTTATATGCTTTTAAAACCTAAATGTCCCCAAACACTTTGGCCAAAGTTAGTGTGTGTCTGAATCATATCTGAATATAACAAAAGGGGAAATTAAACTTAGGGACACGGCTAGACAACTCTAAACATTATAGCCTATGACATCGAGTAATCAACAAACTTATAAACCCATGATTTGGGCAGATCTAGATTTGCTTTTACCTAGTAACAGAAGGGTTTGCTAAATTATACATATGAAGAATCAATCATATTGTAGGAAAATGATGTAATGAATCATGTCACCTTTATAAAAACTCTTTCTGCTGGTGGGGTTAGGGTAACCCTAACACAACCCAAGTGATACAAAAAAACATAACTAATTTATTTTTTTTAACATGGCTTAACAGAAAGAAATTTGTGTAAAATACAACAACAAACACACAAGCATTCATTTATGCACAGATTCCACCACACTTCTCCCCAAAATGCTCATGTTCCCTAGAAACATGAAAAAAATCCTATTTTAGTGGCGTACTTACTCTTTATTAATGTATTAATGCATTTTGCATGACAGAAAAGGTGTTTAAAAATATCCATCCATCCATCCATCATCCTCTGCTTATCCGGGGCCAGGTCGCGGGGGCAACAGTTTAAGCAGAGATGCCCAGACTTCCCTCTCCCTAGACACTTCCTCCAGCTCTCTTCCGGGGGAATACCGAGGCGTTCCCAGGCCAGCCGGGAAACATAATCCCTCCAGCGTGTCCTAGGTCTTCCCCGGGGTCTCCTCCCGGTGGGACGTGCCCGGAACACCTCCCTAGGAAGGCGTCCAGGAGGCATCCGAAATAGATGCCCGAGCCACCTCAGCTGGCTCCTCTCAATATGGAGGAGCAACAGCTCTACTCTGAGCTCCTCCCAAGTGACCGAGCTTCTCACTCTATCTCTAAGGGAGCGCCCAGTCACCCTGCGGAGAAAGCTCATTTCGGCCGCCTGTATCCGGGATCTTGTCCTTTTGGTCATGACCCACAGCTCATGACCATAGGTGAGAGTAGGAACGTAGATCGACCGGTAAATCGAGAGCTTCGCCTTACAGCTCAGCTTCTTCTTCACCACGACAGACCGGTACATCGACTGCATTACTGCACCGATCCGTCTGTCAATCTCCCGTTCCATCCTTCCCTCACTTGTGAACAAGACCCCAAGATACTTGAACTCCTCCACTTGAGGCAGGAACTTCACCAACCTGAAGCGGGCAAGCCACCCTTTTCCGACTGAGAACCATGGCCTCGGACTTGGAGGTGCTGATTCTCATCCCAGCCGCTTCACACTCGGCTGCAAACCCCCCCAGTGCACTCTGAAGGTCCTGGTCTGAGGAGGCCAACACGACAACATCATCCGCAAAAAGCAGCGACGAAATCGCGTGGTCCCCAAACCGGCTGCGCCTAGAAATTCTGTCCATAAAAATTATGAACAGAACCGGTGACAAAGGGCAGCCCTGCCGGAGTCCAACATGCACCGGGAACAAGTCTGACTTACTGCCAGCAATGCGGACCAAGCTCCTGCTCCGGTTGTACAGGAACCGAATAGCCCTAAGCAGTCGAATGCCTTCTCCAAATCCACAAAGCACATGTGGATTGGTTGGGCAAACTCCCATGAACCCTCCAGAACCCTGGAGAGGGTATAGAGCTGGTCCAGTGTTCCACGACCGGGATGAAAACCACACTGTTCCTCCTGAATCTGAGGTTCCACTATCGGCCGAAATCTCCTCTCCAGTACCCTGGCATAGACTTTCCCGGGGAGGCTGAGAAGTGTGATCCCCCTGTAGTTGGAACACACTCTCCGGTCCCCCTTCTTGAAAAGAGGGACCACCACCCCCCGGTTTGCCAGTCCAGAGGTACTGTCCCCAACTGCCACGCGATGCTGCAGAGGCGTGTCAGCCAAGACAGCCCCACAACATCCAGAGACTTGAGGTACTCAGGGCGGATCTCATCCAACCCTGGTGCCTTGCCACCAAGGAGCTTTTTAATTACCTCGGTGACTTCAGCTTGGGTGATGGACGAGTCCACCTCCGAGCCCCCGGCCACTGCTTCCTCAATGGAAGATGTGTCGGTGGGATTGAGGAGCTCTTCAAAGTATTCCTTCCACCGTCCAACGATATCCCCAGTTGAGGTCAACAGCTGCCCACCTCCACTGTAAACAGTGTTGGTAGGGCACTGCTTCCCCCTCCTGAGGCGTCGAACGGTTTGCCAGAATCTCTTCGAAGCCAACCGATAGTCTTTCTCCATGGCCTCACTGATCTCCTCCCAGGCCTGATTTTTTGTCTCCACAACTCCAATTGTCCGGGGGTTTTTTGCCCCTGGTAGGGCCTCCCAAGGCAAACAGGTCCTTGGTGACGGGCCAGACTAAGAGCAGTTCACAAACCCATTATGAAGAAAATGGGTACTGCAGTCTGATTGGCCTGCCGGTACCCATCAACTGCCTCAGGAGTCCCACAAGCCAGCCAGGCCCGATAGGACTCCTTCTTCAGCTTGACGGCATCCCTTACTTCCGGTGTCCACCACCGGGTTCGGGGATTGCTGCCTCGACAGGCATCGGAGACCTTACGGCCACAGCTCCGAGAGGCCGCGTCGACAATGGAGGTGGAGAACATGGTCCACTCGGACTCAATATCTCCAGACTCCCTCGGGATCCGGTCGAAGCTCCGTCGGAGGTGGGAGTTGAAGATCTCTCTGACAGGGGACTCGGCCAAACGTTCCGAACAGACCCTCACAGTACGTTTGGGTCTGCCGAGTCTGTCCAGCTTCCTCCCCCGCCATCGGATCCAACTCACCACCAGGTGGTGATCAGTTGACAGCTCTGCCCCTCTCTTCACCCGAGTGTCCAAGACATACGGCTTTGTGGTCATCTCATCTGACCTCCGGTCTAGGGTGATGCCATGTGCACTGATGGACACCCTTATGCTTGAACATGGCATTCGTTATGGACAAGCCGTGACTAGCACAGAAATCCAATAACAGAACACTGCTCGGGTTCAGATCAGGGGGGCCGTTCCTCCCAATCACGCCCCTCCAGGTGTCACTGTCACTGCTCACGTGGGCGTTGAAGTCCCCCAGTAGAACGATGGAGTCTCCAGTCGGAGCACTTTCCAGCACCCCCCAGAGACCCCAAGAGGGCCGGGTACTCCGCACTGCTGTTTGGCCCGTAGGCACTTCGACTGTCGCCCGATCCACTATGCACCGGCCCCTTATGATCCCTCCTGCAGGTGGTGAGCCCACGGGGTGGCCCCATGGGGGGAGGCCCAGCCACCAGGCGCTCGCATGTGAGCCCCAACCCCGGGCCTGGCTCCAGGGTGGGGCCCCGGCTGCAAACCCATTTTCTTCATAATGGGTTTGTGAACTGCTCTTAGTCTGGCCCGTCACCAAGGACCTGTTTGCCTTGGGAGGCCCTACCAGGGGCATATAGCCCCGGACAACATAGCTCCCAGGATCATTCGGGTACTCAAACCGCTCCACCACGTTAAGGTGACCAATTATTCTAATTTCTATGGTAATAGAGACTTGACTGATTTGGATTTTGCCTCAGTTATCAACAGTCTCTCAACAAGTTGTCTCGTAACACATCAATGTTATTTTAAATAAATAAAAACTAAATAATGATAGAGAGATTAAAGTGAAGCTGTGGTAGAAATGACATCCAAACGGTATCTTTCGGGAGCTGAAAAGGGAAGAAGAGAAAAAAAACCTCAAAGTAAAGATATGTTCTGATTGCTGAAATTTAAAGTAAAAATCTAAGTATTCTGTAGTCATATGTTTTTATTTTCATATATTATTTGTATTTTATTTATTCTGTTGACTATATGTTAACTACATGTCTATAACTCTCACTAGACTGTTAGTAGAGTACAGTGTTGGGCAGTAGTGAGCTACAAGTAGCGACGCTACTATCTTAACTACATTTTTCAGTAGCTTGTTAGTAGCTCAGCTACTTTTAAAACAGTGTAGCTTTTCCAGTAGCTAACTACTTTATCCAGCAAGTAGCGGTGTAGCGTGACCAAAAGCTACATTCCGTTTTGGGTTCTGATGAGAACGAGCCTGTAATGAGCGAAGCAGAGCGGTGTGACGGATGTTCAGCTCAATAATCCGCTCTATACAGACGTGCTCCACTCATGATCCGCTCACCGGTAAAACAACGTTCGCTCAAATCCCGCTCAGACATTAAATTTATCTGTACTGTAGCCTACTATACTTGTTGCAGCATTAACCCCCTGAACCCGAAGAACGCGCCCGCGCGTTTTGCTGGATTTTTCCTCATGACAGTGTAAAACAACTTAAAATACTCCGTAATTTTTGGCCTCACAGACATGAAAGACATGTCTTTACAAAGCATAAAGTGTCTACTTTTTATGTACACTTAAAATAAAAATTAAATGTTGTGCTTTTCGCTAAATAAAGAAAACAAACAGGATGCGCGTTCTCCCGTCTGTCTCCCTGTGATGTCTACTCTGAAATGCGTCTGAAAATAAACTCAGAACTCAGAGAATACTTGTCACACAGACACGACAGATATCTCTTTATAAAGCTTGGAATGTCTACTTTTAAAAGTCATTTATATAAAAAACAAATATTCTCTGTTTATGTAATCCGTATGAAAACAGCGAGAAGTACAGTTCCTCCAGCAGCGCCTCATTAACTTTAATGTGACCACACCCATGCGCGCGCAAAGCAATTCACATGCAAATCGTCCACGAGGAAGGAACGCAAACCTGTAAACGCCCCCCAATCACCTTAAAACAAAGAATCAGCTTCTTCATTCTTCTGATTTTCATCGCGTTCGGAAGACACGCTGTGAGTTTACCTTTTTTTAAAGGTAAAAAATTTCTTCTCACTTACACTCACCTAAAGGATTATTAGGAACACCTGTTCAATTTCTCATTAATGCAATTATCTAATCAACCAATCACATGGCAGTTGCTTCAATGCATTTAGGGGTGTGTGTCTAGAGGTCAGAGGAGAATGGGCCGACTGATTCAAGCTGATAGAAGAGCAACTTTGACTGAAATAACCACTCGTTACAACCGAGGTATGCAGCAAAGCATTTGTGAAGCCACAACACGCACAACCTTGAGGCGGATGGGCTACAACAGCAGAAGACCCCACCGGGTACCACTCATCTCCACTACAAATAGGAAAAAGAGGCTACAATTTGCACGAGCTCACCAAAATTGGACAGTTGAAGACTGGAAAAATGTTGCCTGGTCTGATGAGTCTCGATTTCTGTTGAGACATTCAGATGGTAGAGTCAGAATTTGGCGTAAACAGAATGAGAACATGGATCCATCATGCCTTGTTACCACTGTGCAGGCTGGTGGTGGTGGTGTAATGGTGTGGGGGATGTTTTCTTGGCACACTTTAGGCCCCTTAGTGCCAATTGGGCATCGTTTAAATGCCACGGCCTACCTGAGCATTGTTTCTGACCATGTCCATCCCTTTATGACCACCATGTACCCATCCTCTGATGGCTACTTCCAGCAGGATAATGCACCATGTCACAAAGCTCGAATCATTTCAAATTGGTTTCTTGAACATGACAATGAGTTCACTGTACTAAAATGGCCCCCACAGTCACCAGATCTCAACCCAATAGAGCATCTTTGGGATGTGGTGGAACGGGAGCTTCGTGCCCTGGATGTGCATCCCACAAATCTCCATCAACTGCAAGATGCTATCCTATCAATATGGGCCAACATTTCTAAAGAATGCTTTCAGCACCTTGTTGAATCAATGCCACGTAGAATTAAGGCAGTTCTGAAGGCGTAAGGGGGTCAAACACAGTATTAGTATGGTGTTCCTAATAATCCTTTAGGTGAGTGTATATTAGCGTTACTGCTGCATAAACTTCACATTGTAGGCTACTAGTTTAACTATTGCCAGACTAAAATGTGTGAAATCAACGGAAACATGTTGAAATATGAAATAGGTAGGCAACCTTTCAATGCTAAATAAAGATACACGTACGACATGGGGATATTTTATGCTCTATAATATTAAACACAGCATGATATAAAATTAGGGTTGCCAACTGTCCCGTATTAGCCGGGACGTCCCGTTTATTGGGCCTAAATGTCCCGTTTATTGACTGCTACGCTGATGTAACCACTGACTAAGGGGCCGTTCACATATGTTGTTATCACTGCTCTATGTGTTGTTTCATGTGTAAATACACTACCATTCAAAAGTTTTAGATTTTCTAATGTTTTCAAAAAAAATTCTTCTGCTTAACAAGGCTGCATTTATTTGATCCAAAATACAGCAAAAACAGTAATATTGCTAAGTATTTTCATAATTTAAAATAATTGTTTTCTATTTGGATATATTTTTAAAGCAATTTATTCCATTTTATTTACTTCAGTTTCACATGATCCTTCAGAAATCATTGTAATATGCTGATTTGCTGCTCAAGAAACATTTCTTATTATTATGAATGTTGAAAACATTTGTGTACAATTTATTTCAGGATTCTTTGATAAATAGAAAGTTCAAAACAACAGCATTTATCTGAAATAGAAATCTATTGTAACATTATACACTACCATTCAAAAGTTTGGGCTGAGTAAGAGTTTTTTTTTTTTTTTTTTGCTGTTTTGTTTTTTGTTTTTTGAAAGAAATTAATACTTTTATTCACAAAGATGCCTTATATTGATCAAAAAACACAGTAAAGACATTTATAATGTTACAAAATCTTTTTATTTCAGATAAATGTTATTCTTTTGAACTTTCTGTTCCCTCTGGGTTAAATCTTTGATTTATCAAAGAATCCTGAAAATTACACAACTGTTTCCAACATTCATAATAATAAGAAATGTTTGTTAAGCAAATAATCATATTATAATGATTTCTGAAGGATCATGTGACACTGAAGACTGGAGTAATGATGCTGAAAATTCAGCTTTGACATCACAGGAATAAATTACACTTTACCATGTATTCACATAGAAAACATTTTAAATTGTAAAAATATTTCACAATATTACTGTTTTTACTATTTTGGATCAAATAAATCCAGCCTTGGTGAGCAGAAGAGACTTATTTTTTAAAAACAAACATACAGATCTAGAACTTTTGAATGGTACTGTAGGTCTAAAGTCTTTATGTAAAGAAAATGTATAGTCAGATTACTTTTAAATTAAACATGATTTTTGTGAATAAGCTACAAACAATACATTCAATCATGGTCTCCTCACATGCATTCTCTAGAGTTCCCTCTGTCACATTCCTCATTGATATTCAGGGGAGGAGTCGTTGACGCCTCAGGTGTGAATCTCAGCATTATTCATGATGATCCACACCCTCCCCGCATACAGCCATTCTGACAATAAGTGTCTTACAAAAGTTAAATGACTATATTGTTTTGTATGAATGCGTGATTAAAATAGTTTTTCACATTGTTTTGAAGAAAAAACTCTAGGCAACAACATCCAGTTCTGAAAAGCCTTGTGAACAAATGTTTACTGTGTGTTATATGGCCTGATTTCAGTGATTTAACATTTTATTTTTTTCAAAAACTATGCATAAACATTATTTTCTCAAAACTACAAACTTTTATGTACATGTTGCTCACGTATTACTGTAGCCCTGTTTGTGCTGAATACAGTGTGATCAGACTTTAGCCATTAATATGCTTTAAAGCAACTGAAAAAAACACAAATGTCAGAGCATGTCAAACTTCTTCAGGGCCACAAAATATCCTTAGGGTCCAGAGGGTTAAACAATGTATTTTGTTTCATATTTATGTTTAAATATTATAATGTTATTTTTAAATTTCATCTAGGCTATATTGATTATGAAAAGTGCAAAGATGCGTAATATATGTCAAAGACATAGGGTCAGAAATGATTTTGACCACTTCATTAAGTTTTGTTTTGTAGAAAGCCTTTCTTTAAAGTGAATTTCGTTTGGTATAAATAGTATCTTAATTTTAATCAATGTTTCATCAGCCAATTGCCTGGATTTAATAAATAAGAAGCGAGTATAGCAGACAATAATCCTGACATGGAGGCGCCGGAGCGATCACTTGCATTGCACATGAACTGGAGCGTGTCTCATAAATAAACCGAAACTCAGCAGGCTACTTGCCTCACAGACATGAGAAATATGTGTACAGAAAGCTTGAAATGTCCACTTTTAAACAAAACAATTCGAAACGAAAAGAAATAGTCAAGCAATGCGCACTTTTCACAGCTCATGACTTGTGTCTCAGAGCGTTTCTGTTCAAAATGCTGCACTACATCACTGCATGTGCTGTGAGTTTAACCTGCATTTTCAGACTCATCCTGACTCCTGAGTATTTAATTTAAAGTTGTATACATTTTGTTCTTGCACTGATGTTGCATTTGTAGCCATATTGCACTTTGACAGCCAGTTTGAGATATAGGCTATATTTGAGTATTGTGTGTATGGGATAGTTTACAAAATCAAATGATTCTGACAGTTTTTGCCATTGAAATGACTGGGAAAAAAGTGTCCCAATCAACCTGAATTCACCCTATACTCTTTGAAATCATAACTACATTACATTATGTTGCTTGAAACCCCAAATATTATAACATTCTTCATTAACAAGTTATTTGTTACAATGTCATTGTAAAAAAGAAAAAGAAAAAGAAAAAAGAAAAGTAGTTTCAATGTAGCTAGCTACTTTTTGATAGTAAATTGTAGTGTAGCTAACTACTTTTTTAAAAGGGTAGCTTGAATGTAACTTAACTACTTTAACTTACAAGTAGCTTATAGCTTGTAAAGCAACAGTTTCAGAGTAGCTTGCCCAACACTAGTAGAATATTAGTAGACTGTCTTATTTTGATTGCTCCACAACATTCATTCAACTGACTATAAGTAACTTTGCAGGTCCATGTCAACTTATTCTACTGAACTGAACAGTCTGCTAATACTCAACTAATTCTCTAATAAGAGTTAGTTGACATGTAGGTGCAACATAACTTATAGTCAACAGAATGTGTTAAAGGGGACCATCAGAAGTGTCACCAAAAAATCCAATGTTTTGTTGTAAGGGAATAGTTCTATTATCGTTTCATTCCAATTTTCCTCATTTTGTTATGTTACAGCCTTATTCCAAAATGGATTACATTCATTATTTTCCTCACAATTCTACAAACAACACCCCATAATAACAATGTGAAAGAAGTTTGTTTGAATTCTTTAAAAAATGTATTAAAAATAAAAAATGAAAAGAAATCACATGTACATAAGTATTAACAGCCTTTGCCATGACACTCAAAATTGAGCTCAGGTGCATCCTGTTTCCACTGATCATCCTTGAGATGTTTCTACAACTTGATTGGAGTCCAGCTGTAGTAAACTCAGTTGCTTGGACATGATTTGGAAAGGTACACACCTGTCTATATAAGGTCCCACAGTTAACAGTGCATGTCAGAGCACAAACCAAGCCATGAAATCCAAGGAATTGTCTGTAGACCTCAGAGACAGGATTGTATCGAGGCACAGATCTGGGGAAGGGTACAGACACATTTCTGCAGCATTGAAGGTCCCAATTAACACAGTGGCTTCCATCATCCGTAAAGGGAAGAAGTTTGGAACCACCAGGACTCTTGCTAGAGCTGGCCGCCCCGGCCAAAATGAGTGATCAGGGGAGAAGGGCCTTAGTCAGGGAGGTGACTAAGAACCCGATGGTCACTCTGATAGAGCTCCAGCATTTCTCTGTGGAGAGAGGAGAACCTTCCAGAAGAACAACCATCTCTGCAGCAATCAACCAATCAGGCCTGTATGGTAGAGCAGCCAAACGGAAGCCACTCCTCAATAAAAGGCCGCCTGGAGTTTGCCAAAAGGCACATGAAGGACTCTCAGACCATGAGAAACAAAATTCTCAGGATTGAGGGAATGATGAATGCAGCAATGTACAGAGACATCCTTGATGAAAACCTGCTCCAGAGCGCTCTGGAACTCGGAATGGGGCGAAGGTTCATCTTCCAACAGGACAACGACCCTAAGCACACAGCCAAGATAACAAAGGAGTGGCTACGGGACAACTCTGTGAATGTCCTTGAGTGGCCCAGCCAGAGCCCAGACTTGAACCTGATTGAACATCTCTGGAGAGATCTGAAAATGGCTGTGCACCGACGCTCCCCATCCAACCTGATGGAGCTTGAGAGGTCCTGCAAAGAAGAATGGGAGAAAATGCCCAAAAATAGGTGTGCCAAGCTTGTAGCATCATACTCAAAAAGATTTCAGACTGTAATTGGTGTAATTTTTTTTTTTTTAATAAATAAAAAGAAAACGCATAGAATAGAATAGGTAAGTGGTCGATTGTTGCAATTGTTGGAGCGATGTTCACAGAGAACGTCTCGGTTACGTATGTAACCCTCGTTCCCTGAAGGAGGGAACGGAGACGTACGTCGGACGTCACCGACGAATTGGGATCACTTCTGGGAGCCCCTATCAGCTTCGAGTGTATAGAGAACGGGTCAATGGCCATTGGCGTGCGAGATTT
Organism: Coreius guichenoti; assembly: GCA_039654105.1. Lineage (NCBI taxonomy): Eukaryota > Metazoa > Chordata > Actinopteri > Cypriniformes > Gobionidae > Coreius > Coreius guichenoti. The sequence continues at coordinate 996,517 of CM077173.1, forward strand.
GCATCTCGCGCTCCGCCCCGCATCGCGGGTATAAAGCGGAAGCGGATGCAGCGCACATTTGTTTTTCACTGAGGAGCCGAACTAGTGACTCGGCCGCTGCAGTGATGGTACAGCAACTGTGGCGACGGGACGTACGTCTCCGTTCCCTCCTTCAGGGAAGGAGGGTTACATACGTAACCGAGACGTTCCCTTTCAGTCGGTCACGTTCGACGTACGTCGGACGTCACCGACGAATTGGGATCCCTATGGAAAACGCCACAGTTACTACCACTTCCAGCGCCCAGCGAAAGCCCCTCAGACCCCCGTCTGTTCGGGGCGGGGAACTTACGCAGGGAGAGTCACTGCTGCTGTTCCGCAAGACCCACTCAGCAGAGTATTGGATAACGCTGGGAAAGCGTGCCCCGGGGGGCCACTGCGGAAGCCACATCCTACCCGTAGGGAGGTATCATGTGGAATATACATGTATGGACTGGCCGTAGGCAGTACAACATACGGAAATCCCAGGGGTGGCCCCGGCCAATGCAGGCGGGAGACTACACCGCACAGAGACGGCAGAGCGAGCTCTGCCAAGGGAAAGACACGGGCTCGCCGTAGGGAGCCGTACCGTGGAAGAATACACATATGGGACTGCCGTAGGGGTCACAACATATGGAACCCCAGCCTAACACAAGTTCCACCAATGCATACGAGTGTTAGACCTGGCGTCGGACGCTCCGCCACGTCTGACTGCCACGGGTTGCGGAGGACTCAACAGGGTTCGCCGTGCTGGGGAACTCGACTGGAGCATATCAGCGCACGTATCCGGTCCATGAGGAGGGGAATGGCGCAGCAAGCCGACACTAGAACGGGCCCTTCGGTGTTACTGGCTATTTGAAGCGAGCACACGGGAAGAAACCGGCTCTACACGGAGGCTATAGAATCTAGCGAACGTGTTAGGTGTCGCCCAGCCCGCAGCTCTACATATATCTGTCAGCGAGGCGCCGTGCGCCAGCACCCAGGAAGAGGCCACACTCCTAGTGGAGTGGGCCCTCAACCCAAGCGGGCAGGGCACGCCTTGGGTTTTTTATACGCCAAGGCGATGGCATCCACTATCCAGTGAGCCATCCTCTGCTTGGAGACAGCCTTTCCCTTCTGCTGGCCTCCGTAACAGATGAAGAGCTGTTCTGAGGTCCTGAAGCTTTGCGTTCTGTCCACGTAAGTCCGCAGAGCGCGAACGGGACAGAGAAAAGCCAGGGCTGGGTCTGCCTCCTCCGAAGGCAGCGCTTGCAGGTTCACCACCTGGTCCCGAAAGGGAGTGGTGGGAACCTTGGGCACATATCCGGGCCGGGGTCTCAGGATTACATAAGAGTTACCCGCCCCGAATTCCAGGCACGATTCGTCGACCGAAAATGCCTGCAGGTCCCCTACCCTCTTGATGGAAGCCAATGCAGTCAGGAGTACTGTCTTCCAAGACAGGATTTTTAACTCTGCTGACTGCAAAGGCTCAAAGGGAGCCCTCTGTAATGCGGTTAGCACCAGGGGCAAATCCCAAGAGGGTATAGAGTGAGGGCGAGGCGGATTTAATCTCCTCGCCCCCCTCAGGAACCTGACGACCAGATCGTGCTTTCCTAGGGACTTACCTTCGACCATGCTGTGATTTGAGGCGATAGCGGCAACATACACTTTGAGGGTGGAGGGAGACAGCCTTCGCTCCAACCCTTCTTGCAGGCAGGAAAGCACAGAGCCGATCGAACATCTTCGGGGGTCTTCTCGTCGAGAAGAACACCACTCGACGAACAGGTTCCACTTCAACGCGTAGAGGCGCCTCGTAGAGGGGGCTCTGGCGGAAGTGATGGTGTCTACCACAGTCTGTGGTAGGCCACCTAGAACCTCCGCGTCCCGTCCAGGGACCAGACATGGAGTTTCCAGAGGTCCGGACGCGGGTGCCACAGGGTGCCCCGTCTCTGAGTCAGGAGGTCCTTCCTCAGAGGAATGGGCCAAGGAGGTGCTGTCGCGAGGAGCACTAGTTCCGGGAACCAGGTCCGGTTGGGCCAGTATGGCCTGCTCCTCGTCCTCCCTGACCTTGCACAGTGTCTGCGCAAGAAGGCTCACTGGGGGAAACGCATATTTGCGTAGGCCCCGGGGCCAGCTGTGTGCCAGCGCATCCGGGCCGAGGGTCCCCCCAGTCAGGGAATAGAACAACTGGCAGTGAGACGTGTCTGGGGCGGCAAACAGGTCTACCTGTGCGGTCCCAAAGCGACTCCAGATCAGCTGGACCACCTGGGGATGGAGTCTCTACTCTCCTGGGAGCACTTGCTGTCGTGAGAGCTCGTCGGCTGCACGATTGAGCAGGCCCGGGATATAAATGGCACGAAGCGACCTCAGATGCTTCTGACTCCAGAGGAGGAGATGGCAGGCGAGTTGTGACATGCGGCGGGAGCGTAGACCACCCTGTTTGTTGATGTACGCAACGGCCGCAGTGTTGTCCGTACGGACCAGAACGTGCTTGCCTCGTAGCGGCCCTTTGAGGCGGCCCAGCGCAAGACGAACTGCTAACAACTCGAGGCAATTGATATGCCATTGCAGTTGAGGCCCCGTCCACAGACCCGAAACTGCAAGCCCGTTGTACGTGGCCCCCCAGCCGGTGGATGAGGCATCCGTGGAGACCACAGCATGCCTGAACACTTGTTCTAGGGGAACTCCTGCCCGTAGGAACGAAGGGTCCAACCACGGACTGAAGGTTTGGCGACACTTCGGTGTTACTGAGACACGGAATAAGCCGCTCTGCCACGCCCATCTCGGGACTCGGTTGTGTAGCCAGTGTTGAAGCGGCCTCGTATGAAGCAATCCGAGCGGCGTCACTGCGGCTGCGGATGCCATATGCCCCAGGAGCCTCTGAAAATGTTTCAGTGGTACCGCTGTCCTGCATTTGAACGAATTCAAGCAGTTCAACACTGACTGGACGCGCTGCTCTGTGAGTCGCGCTGTCAGATTGACCGAGTCCAACTCCATACCGAGAAAAGAGATCCTCTGCACGGGGCAGAGTTTGCTCTTTTCCCAGTTGACCTGAAGTCCCAACAGGCTGAGGTGACTGAGCACCATGTCCCTGTGTTCGCACAACTGCGCCTTCGACTGAGCCAGAATCAGCCAGTCGTCGAGGTAGTTGAGAATGCGAACACCACGCTCTCTCATGGGAGCAATGGCCGCCTCCGCGACCTTCGTGAAGACGCGGGGCGACAGGGACAGCCCGAAGGGTAGGACTCTGTACTGATATGCCCGTCCCTCGAACGCAAAGCGTAGGAACGGTCTGTGTCGAGGGAGAATCGAGACATGAAAGTACGCGTCCTTCAGGTCGATCGCTGCAAACCAATCTTGGGGACGGATGCACCTGAAGATGCGTTTCTGCGTTAGCATTCTGAACGGCAGCCTGTGAAGGGACCGATTCAAGAATCGCAGGTCCAAGATTGGCCGTAACCCGCCGCCTTTCTTGGGTACAATGAAGTACGGGCTGTAGAAGCCTGTCTTCATATCGGCTGGAGGGACCGGCTCTATCGCGTCCTTCGCCAGTAGGACTGCGATCTCCGCCCGTAGCACGGGGGCGCTCTCCTTCGACACGGAGGTGAAGTGAACGCCCTTGAACTTGGGGGGCCGCCGAGCGAACTGAATCGCATAGCCGAGTCTGATAGTACGGATGAGCCAGCGGGACGGGCTGGGGAGCGCTAGCCAGGCTCCCAGCGACCGAACCAGCGGGACCAACGGCACCACAGATGTACCCGCAGCGGGGCAGCGCAGCGGAGTGCAGGGACCCGACTCGGACGGCATCGCGGCCCGAAGTGGGGTCTGAGTGCGCAATGCAACACTTACCTGCTTCCGCTGAGGGGGTGCACGGGTGTGCGGAGGCCTCTTGTGTGCGTCCTGGACACAGCCAGCACCCCTTGCTGGCGATAAGAGAGGCACCGGAGGGTGACAAGGCATGGGAGCGTCGTACACCGCCAAGCGCGCTCTCTTGGCACCCAGAGATTTTAGAAACAGCTCTTTCTTTGAAGTTTTGGGTACCACTGGCCCGAAGGCCAGTGGCGGAACAGAAACAAAACAAGAACACCTCCTGAACACCTCCTGAAGAGCTCCTGAAGAGCTGTCTCCTCCATCTCTGGTCGCTGGTCTTTACACTCTTCGGTCTTCACACGATGAGGCTTCACACGAGGGCTGCTGCGTCCGCTGCCGCGGAATACTATTCTATTTTATACTCGCCTGAAATGTCGTTGTTGAATACAGCAGGCCACGCCTCACCAAAACTATTTACAAACGCTAACACACGAGGGACCGCGATACTTTAACAGCGCGACTAGTGCACGTGAACACAGTAAACAAACAAACTTTCTTAGTAACAACAACTGAGTTAAAATACAAAACACTTACAGTTGCTGTCTTCTCCTGTTGCTAGATTGCTTCTCTCTACTGAATGCCCAAAACACAAGTCTATATGTACCGCGCTGGCTTAGGCCACACCTCACCGAAACTATTTACAAACGCTAACACACGAGGGACCGCGAGACTTCAACAGCGCGAGCAGTGCACGTGAACACAGTAAACAAACTGTGTACAAATTCAATCCATTTTGGTTTAAGGCTGTAACATAACAAAATGTGGAAAAGGTGTGAATACTTTCCGGATGCACTGTATATATACTATATTGCCAAAAGTTTTGGGACGTCTGCCTTTACATGCACATGAACTTTAATGACATCCCATTTTTAATCCGTAGGGTTTAACATGGAGTTGGCCCACCCTTTGCAGCTATAACAACTCTTCTGGGAAGGCTTTCCACAAGGTTTAGGAGTGTGTTTATGGGAATTTTTGACCATTCTTCTAGAAGCACATTTGTGAGGTCAGGCACTGATGTTGGACGAGAAGGCATGGCTCGCAGTCTCCGCTCTAATTCATCCTAAAGGTGTTCTATTGGGTTGAGGTCAGGACTTGAGGTCAGGACTTGTGCACCAAACAAAGTGAGAAAGAAACACCCCAGTCATGGGGCTTAAGCAAAAGACAAAACAGAATAATAATAATAATAATAATAATAATAATAAAACCAAGGATATGTTCTTCTTACAAACTTTATACCAGTAAAAAAAATGTTTTACACCAAGAGCAAAACAAATATGAAATTGTGAATCTGAATGAGCCAGCAGGCTAAAGGAAAGGCAAATTCACAGCTGTACAGTAGAGCTGCCATTCTGGATATCAAAATAACAACGCAGAAATATACTTTGATCTTGCAAAATGCCACTCAAGAACAGAATGTGAACTAGTTAGAGCTTTTTCAAAGGAGATTTAAGATACTCACTTGCTATGTTTCCGTCCAAAACTGCGAATTTAAATCATACGCAAAATTTGAATAATCGCATAAAATATTTGCAAATAAAGCGCTGTTTCCATCCAGTGAGCCAAAGAGAACAAATTTGTCGCTTCCTGATCAACTGGCTTCTCTTAATGCAGCAACTTCCATTTTTCTTAGTGAAAATTATTTCATATATACAGTGGGGAGAACAAGTATTTAATACACTGCCGATTTTGCAAGTTTGCCCACTTACAAAGCATGTAGAAGTCTGTCATTTTTATCATAGGTACTCTTCAACTGTGAGTGACGGAATCTAAAACAAAAATCCAGAAAATCACATTGTATGATTTTCAAGTAATTAATTTGCATTTTATTGCATGACATAAGTATTTGATCAGAAAAGCAGAACTTAATATTTGGTACAGAAACCTTTGTTTGCAATTACAGAGATCATACGTTTCCTGTAGTTCTTGACCAGGTTTGCACACACTGCAGCAGGGATTTTGGCCCACTCCTCCATACAGACCTTCTCCAGATCCTTCAGGTTTCGGGGCTGTCGCTGGGCAATACGGACTTTCAGCTCCCTCCAAAGATTTTCTATTGGGTTCAGGTCTGGAGACTGGCTAGGCCACTCCAGGACCTTGAGATGCTTCTTACGGAGCCACTCCTTAGTTGCCCTGGCTGTGTGTTTCGGGTCGTTGTCATGCTGGAAGACCCAGCCACGACCCATCTTCAGTGCTCTTACTGAGGGAAGGAGGTTGTTGGCCAAGATCTCGCGATACATGGCCCCATCCATCCTCCCCTCAATACGGTGCAGTCGTCCTGTCCCCTTTGCAGAAAAGCATCCCCAAAGAATGATGTTTCCACCTCCATGCTTCACGGTTGGGATGGTGTTCTTGGCGTTGTACTCATCCTTCTTCTTCCTCCAAACACGGCGAGTGGAGTTTAGACCAAAAAGCTCTATTTTTGTTTCATCAGACCACATGACCTTCTCCCATTCCTCCTCTGGATCATCCAGATGGTCATTGGCAAACTTCAGACGGGCATGGACATGCGCTGGCTTGAGCAGGGGGACCTTGCGTAGTGTGTTACTAATGGTTTTCTTTGAGACTGTGGTCCCAGCTCTCTTCAGGTCATTGACCAGGTCCTGCCGTGTAGTTCTGGGCTGATCCCTCACCTTCCTCATGATCATTGATGCCCCACGAGGTGAGATCTTGCATGGAGCCCCAGACCGAGGGAGATCGACCGTCATCTTGAACTTCTTCCATTTTCTAATAATTGCGCCAACAGTTGTTGCCTTCTCACCAAGCTGCTTGCCTATTGTCCTGTAGCCCATCCCAGCCTTGTGCAATTACAATTTACAATTTACAATTACAAATCTACAATTTTATCCCTGATGTCCTTACACAGCTCTCTGGTCTTGGCCATTGTGGAGAGGTTGGAGTCTGCTTGATTGAGTGTGTGGACAGGTGTCTTTTATACAGGTAACGAGTTCAAACAGGTGCAGTTAATACAGGTAATGAGTGGAGAACAGGAGGGCTTCGTAAAGAAAAACTAACAGGTCTGTGAGAGCCGGAATTCCTACTGGTTGGTAGGTGATCAAATACTTATTTCATGCAATAAAATGCTAATTATTTAAAAATCATACAATGTGATTTTCTGGATTTTTGTTTTAGATTCCGTCTCTCACAGTTGAAGTGTACCTATGATAAAAATTACAGACCTCTACATGCTTTGTAAGTAGGAAAACCTGCAAAATCGGCAGTGTATCAAATACTTGTTCTCCCCACTCTAAATATAGCTGCAAGCAACCATCATGGGGCCAAGTCCGTTTCAAAGGTTCCATGAGTTCAAAAAGTATTTAAAAATACTTTGGTTTTAAATTATTGTATAGTTCTTTAAGTTCTATAGCTTTTATATGAAGTATAGTTTGTTATTCCATCCATCTATCCATTCTGCAAATTGCTTATCCACAGAGTTTATTGCAAAGATTTTCAGATTTTTGAAAGTTGTCATACCCATGCTAAGATTATATCAGTAACAACTTTAACATTGCACCATATGGGATTTGAGCCCCCAACTTTCTAGTCAAGTGTTCATTGCTTATCACCACTGGAATGGAATGGGTATAGAGGTGTGAAGGGAGTGGGTTGGAAGGTTGAGGGGTAGTTGATGTGAGGGGTGTGTAGGGGCGTAGATGGGTGTGGGAGGTATGGAGGCTGTATGGGTGTGAGCTGGGTGAAGAAAGTGTGGTGACATGAGTGGGTTTGTGGGATGGTGGGTGGGTGGGTGTACGGTTGTGGGAGGTTTGGGTGAGTGGGTGACGATGAGGAAGAGGGGGTGTCTAGGGTGTGGGGGGAATGTAAATGTAGGTGTGTCACGGTGCAGATGTTTTGGTGTAGTACTGCTGTGTTTCTGTCCAACTGTCAGTCTGTTCTCTCCTCACTGCCCCCCACTCGGACACACACACACACAACCAACACTTTCTACATTTTTAATTTCGCTCATATGAGTTTGGAAAGTCACAAATAAAGATCTTGTCCAAAGATGCTATATTGAAACATTTATGTTTGATGCTGCTTACTGAAACCAAATGGAGAGGGGACTGACTGTCTCTAATGAGTTTAATATGTGGCACAAAACCAGAGTTTTGTGCAAGTGGAAAGTGGGTCTGTGAATAAAATCTCTTGAAGAACAGAACAATCTCTGTTCCCTCTTCTGCTGAAAATGTTCTGTATTTCACCCTGACATCCATTTGTTAATCATGTAACGTCTCGGTTACGTATGTAACCCTCGTTCCCTGAAGGAAGGGAACGGAGATGTTACGTCAGTTACTGACGGAATGGGGGATTTGCTTAGAAGCCAGTCGCCTTCGAGATCTACAAAACGAGCCTATGGCATGAGAATGCCATGGGTCTGCGGAATTTGCATAGCGCAACTCCGCCTCACCTTGTGGGTATATAAGGAGCTGCGGGCAATCTCGCATTATGTTTACCTGCTGAGGAGCCGAGGCTGAGCGCCCCGGCCGTACCAGCGGTACAACGGTTGTGGCATGGGGACGTAACGTCTCCGTTCCCTTCCTTCAGGGAACGAGGTTACATACGTAACCGAGACGTTCCCTTTCAGTCAGTACACTACGAGTTACGTCAGTTACTGACGGAATGGGGGTTCCCAATTCAATCTCGCCACAATGGCTGTCTTCCAGCGTCCTGTGCTGACCTGAGCTCCCTGCCGTGAGTCTTTAGCACGAACGAGGGGCTAGGCTCAACGGCCATACCAAGGTACACTGGGAAGCATATCCCACGTGGAGAAATGCAACACAATGCCTGCCCGTAGGGAGGATTTAGGAATACACATATGACCCACGTATGGGCTGCATATGGAGCACTCTGGGGTATCCAGCCGCAGGTGGAATGTTTCAACCCCAGGAGTGGCAAGGTGTCTTGCCAAGGGAAGACACGTGCTCAAAGAGACTTACCATGGAAATACACATGTGGGGGAACCATGCACATGGAGGCACCTAGCCTAACACGAGGGCTGACCAACCGGGCATGCACTCTGGTGTCGGCGTCAACAGTGCTGGAGGAACTCAGGGCTTACTGAGAAACTCACCTGAGTGAAAATGCACACGCATCCAGTCCGTGGAGTGGAATGGTGCAGCAAGCAATGACAACTGAGCCTGTCCAGTTACTGGCCACTTGGAGCGAGTATATGAGAGGACGCTGGCTCTACACAGAGATTATAGAATCTCGCAAAAGTGTTGGGTGTCGCCCAGCCTGCAGCTCTACAAATGTCTGTTAGCGAGGCACCATGCGCTAAAGCCCAAGAGGAGGCTACACTCCTGGTGGAGTGTGCCTTAACCCCTAGGGGGCATGGCAGGCCCTGAACCTGATATGCCAGGACAATGGCCACTATCCAGTGAGACAACCTCTGCTTGGAGAGAGCCTTCCCTTTCTGCTGCCCTCCGTAACAGACAAAGAGCTGATCTGAGGTCCTGAAACACTGCGTCCAGTCTACATAAGCGCGAAGGGCGCGTACTGGACAGAGCAGTGCCAAGGCTGGGTCTGCCTCTTCCAGGGGCAGTGCTTGCAGGTTCACCACCTGATCTCTGAAAGGAGTGGTGGGAACCTTGGGCACGTATCCAGGCCGGGGTCTCAAGATCACGTGAGAGCCGACCCGAATTCCAGGCATGCTTCGTCAACCGAAAATGCCTGCAGGTCCCCTACCCTCTTGATGGAAGCCAGGACAATCAAGAGCGCCACTTTCATAGAAAGGTACTTTAACTTGATGGACTGCAAGGGCTCAAAGGGAGCTCTCTGCAGGGCAGATAATACCACTGCGAGGTCCCAAGAGGGCAGCTCCTCTAAGGAACCTGCTGACCAGGTCGTGCTGTCCTACCGTTTTCGAGTCCACAAGGTCGTGGTGTGCAGATATTGCGGCCACGTAAACCTTCAGGGTGGAGAGAGACAGCCTTCGCTCCAACCCTTCTTGGAGGAAGGAGAGCACGGACCCGATCGGGCATTTCCTGGGGTCTTCTCGGCGAGAAGAGCACCAGGTGACGAAGAGGTTCCACTTCAACGCATAGGCCTGTCTCGTGGATAAGGCCCTAGAGGAAGTGATGGTAGCCACCACCTGTGGTGGTAGGGTACTCAAACCTGCCACGTCCCGTCTAGGGCCCACACGTGTGGGTTCCATGGATCGGGACGTGGGTGCCAGAGGGTGCCCCGTCTCTGAGAAAGGAGGTCCTTCCTCAGAGGGATCAACCAGGGAGGGGCTGTCGCAAGGAGTATGAGTTCAGAGAACCAGGTCCGGCCGGACCAATATGGGGCGACCAAAAGGACCTGCTCCTTGTCCTCCCTGATCTTGCACAGGACCTGTGCGAGAAGGCTCACTGGGGGAAACGCATACTTACGTAGGCCCCACGGCCAGCTATGCGCTAGTGCATCCGTGCCGAGGGTCCCCTCGGTCAGGGAATAAAACCAGCGGCAATGGGAAGAGTCGTGGGAGGCAAACAGATCTACGTGTGCGTCACCGAACTGTTCCGAAATCAGCTGAAACATCTGGGGATGGAGTCTCCATTCCCCCGGAAGAGGCTGAAACCATGAGAGCTCGTCGGCTGCACAATTCAGGTCTCCCGGGATGTGAACACTCAGACTCCCGCATATCAGCCAGGTGCTGCACGCAACTCTTGCATAAGAGCGGGGTCAGCATTGCCCTCATGCATGATTTTAAGTACCTTCGCCTGATGGACATGAAGGATAGCCATAGCATGCAAAGCGGACGCGGCCTGGCCCGCAGCTCTATAGGTCTTCGCCACCAGAGGAGACGTAAACCTACAGGCTTTGGACGGGTGCTTTGGGTCACCACGCCATGTCAAAGCGCTCTGCGGACACAGTTGCATCACAACAGAACGCTCAAAAGGGGGAACCCCAGTGTACCCTTTCACCGTGCCGCCGTCGAGAGCAGTGAAGGCGGAAGAGGTTGCCAAGCGATTGCGAAAAGTCAATGGAGACTTCCACGATTTTGACACCTCCTCATGCACTTCCGGGAAGAAGGGCACTGGGGGCTGACGGGCGCTTTCAGCATGGGCCTCCCCAGATACCAATCATCCAGCCTTGAGCGCTCGGGACATGGTGGAGGGTTCCACTCAACTCCGATGCTCTCAGCTGCCCAGGCAAGCATGGCTGTGAGCTCCGGATCAGACTCGGGCAATGCTGGGACTCACGAGGGAGGCAGCACAGCCGAATCCTTATCTCCGGCGGAATCCAGCCCACCCTGTGTTGCGGCGATCGACATAGTGTCATCCGCCGGCGCCACGAATGAGACGCTGGGCCCAGGATGGGAAACACCAGCGGGTTGCAGTGTGGTAGAGAGGGGTGTGGCCCGAGGAATGTTCATCGGGTTGACCCACACCGTAACCCTCAGATCACCCTGACCACCAGCCAAAGTACCACCTCTCGTGGAGGAGATAGATTGGGGTGTGGTAGAGAGGACCCTCCCTCCTAGACAGAGATCATGGAGTCTCGATCGCGACACTGTGATGGTCATGTTCCCGCAGTGGGAACATGACTTATCCATGAACGCGCGCTCGGCATGCACAAGGCCCAAGCACGCCAAACAGAGATCATGCCCGTCATACGGACTAACCAGCCGACCGCACCCAGAAACACACGGGCGAGACATCTTGAAAAAGACGTGCCACGTGTAGCTCTTTTAGAGAGGAGTTTTTCTCTTCAGAATGCCGAAGCGCCCAGGGAGAACACACACGCTGTGCTAGATCACTGCACAGATCAGACAGAAATGCGGAACTCGCTGGAACGCGACATAACACCGACACTCTGGAGAGACGCTCGTCTTGAAGAGTAGAAAACTCAGGAAGGCAAGTGAACACTCGGCTCCGAAGCAGAAACATAATGCGAGATTGCCGCGCAGTTGTGCCACTATCTAAGACTGTGGTTTCCTGCCAACGCAGACATTTCTGCACTCTTGGATACTCACTGCATTCTTTGCAGAAGTTTAAAACAACGATCACTGATTGAATGTTTTGTTGCGAAACATGCAATGGATTTATGCAACAGAAATTTGTTAATCTGGAACGCAACACTTTTGGTTCCATGGACCAACTTCAATAGGCTGCCGTTTGAGCTTTCAAACACAAAAGCAGGGTGTGCCCACAGTTTCACTGACTTTGCAAGGTGAGTGACAAGATGTACATTGAAAGTCATGGCTGTCTCTCCATAAAGTAACTGAAATTTTATGACAAATTCAAGAATTATGAGGTCTGCTTTGTTGACTTCTTCATAGGTGATAGACTCCTTTAGACAGAGGAAAACAGCTGAGACCAGCAGACTGAAATGTTTCAAGTACAGAGAATCAAGCACGCCCTCAAGACATGGTAAACAATAAAAAAGCAACCAAGCTCTCCATTCTGATGCCTTCCAGTATCTGAACTCCTCAATTGGCCTAGGCAAGTGGGTAATGAGATGTGGAGGCTGGATGTTTTTGATGCGATTGTCTATTACTCGTAAAGTGTCTGGTTTACCAATGTAATAGGGCTGGTCACTACTCTGAAGTAAAAGCTCTGTGATCTGTCTGGTTACACCAAGAAGGACAGGATGCATGTAATCAGGGATGAAGCCCCATGCAATGTCAAAGTATGGCATGTTCACAAGTTGTGAAGGACCTTTAACACCTCTGACAGGCCTACCTTCAACTAAAGCTACTTCCATATCTTTTAGCATAGACTTTGAATCTCTATCATTCAGTCCTGAGGCTAGCACAGTGTACTTAACCTGTCTTTCAATTAAAACACCAGGATGAAGACAGAAGCCACAACCATAATAACCATTAAACTGAGTAGTGTTCTGCATTGCAGGTCTTGCTTTGGAGTCTACACAGCAGCAGATGCCAACAACTTTGCTATCCACTTGAACACCATTTTTTCTCCACAACACACCTTTAGAACTGAGGGACTTTGCTTGTTCTGTAAATGGTTTAAGGTAGACTTGCATAGATGGCTCATTAGTGCTAAACCATAGACCAGCAAGGATGACATGCTTAAATCTCATTTTGGGGGGCAGTTCATTCAAGTGTAGCTGAATAGGTCATATAGAGAATTTTGAAGATTTGTATGGGGACCCGTCAGAATTAAAACTGTATGAAACATTGTTAGGATCTGAAAGAATACCACCAGGTTGTGACAGTTTTTCATACATGATTCCATCATAGATATCTGAGATAACATTCTCAACCCTGTGTGGCCTGTCAAATCGATAGCTGAGGTGCTCCTGAATTTCTGGATTTTCCAGAAGGTTCTGAATCTGTGGTGCAATTATCTGAACTGCTTCATTACAGGATGGACATTGTGTAATGTTCTGGTCAGTAACTAGTTTTTGTGCTCCAATGTGAGATTTGCAGCCTCGACAGTAAAGATGAAACTCAACTGTCTCGGAGTTGTTCTTGAATACCTTATTAAACATATGCTTGGACCTTGGGACTACATCATTACCAAAAAGAAAATGAATGAGTTTCAGTAAGTCGTCTAGTTGACAGCCAGTAATATTATGTACAGCAGCATGACTCATTATCAGCAACAGAGCCTCTGCCTTTGTAATGGAGCCTGTTGATTTGAGAACTGTGTCCATGCCTGTGTCTGTGCCAGTTTTGTGAAGTGGATCATCTGTTGGAGTTTCAACCTTACTTTCACAATCCGTTCCATCTGTATCTTCAGAAGATGTGCTAAAAGTGTTCTCATCCAATTCATCCCAATCAAACAAATCTGATACAGCATCACCCTAGAGAATTTCGAAAAGATATTTTAGTATAGCACAGGACAAAAAACTGTTTTAATATTTAATGATTGTTAAAGCTGCACAATGGAAGATTTTTTTAGTTGAAAATTAAGTAAAAAAATCAATCAATTATTGAGCAAGCACATTAATTTTTTTTTAAACCGTCTCCTTGTCTTTAATACTGTTAATCTTCACTTGCAACACTATTCAATTAGATTACAATTCTGAGGGTAACAATTCAATTATAAAGCGATTCTCGATGTACCATTATGCATCTTTTCCTCCAATTATTTTATTACTAATTCACCAGTTCACACTTACATATAATTTAAAGGGAGTAAATTTAAATGCGTATTTGGCGTGCTGTCCGGGGGGAGGGCTTCAAGCTCGGAATTTGGCCCGAACCCAGAGTACCCCCCTGTGTATGTAAGTGGTTAGAACTAAGAGTGTGGAGAAGGGGTGGTGGAGGGATGCTGATAACTGTCAACAAACGGAGGTAAGACTGCTGAGTATATATACCTCTTATTGTTGATTAGCTGAGTGCTCTCCACTCGTGCCAATTATCTGAACATGCTCCTCCCGAACTTTGTTAATAAAACATCATTTATTAATATATTATTAATCAGAATATGTTTTTATTATTTTACAGAAAGTTATTCAGTTAAGAGCTTTTGTTGTGTGATTAACATTAATGACAGACAGCAGCAGACTTAATGCATGGATCTAAAATAATATTATCAGGGGTCCGTTCATCGTACCTTGCTCAGTACATCTGAGATGATTTGACAGATGCCAAATCTTCTAATCGTGATAACTGATCTCTGTCTAATTTGGTTCTACAAACGAATTTGTAGATTGGATTAAAATATCTGGATTAAATTGTCAGAGATTACTGCATGTTCTTGTGTTCATTGGAAAGGGCAGATGTATCAATACTTGAAACCATGATCAGCAATGAAGTGATTGGCTGGCAGCAAGACAGCAGTGTAGTGACATCATATAATTAAAAAAGACACCTGACGAAAAACTTTACGATTTTCTAGGCCTTTATAAGGAAACAGCCAAGCGAATAAAACAACATAAAAGTTCTAATAGATAAACGAAATGTGCGCTGTTTTTTTTTACTTGATTCCCAATTATTTATATCCATGATTTCTAGTATTTGTACTTAATTAATTAAAATGAATTAATTTAAGTTATCTGCATATCCTGCTCTGGATCAAGCCACTCCCATAATATCTGTCACCACTCAAATTAATGCACAGCTCAGATTAACTGATTAACTGTACATTAACTGTACATTAAAGTAATTATTCCATCATGAATAGGTCTCTCAATGAGTAAAACTGGCTGTGTCTGTAGTATTATAGACTACACAACATTATAATATTGTTTTCAAATTAAATTTTAAATTATTATTATTATTTTAAATTATTACTGTTCGTGGTTCAATAGAATATTCTTGTACTAATGTTGCAGTGGCTGGAACAGATTTTAAGTATCATCTCGGCTTAAAAAGATGAAAAGTAATGCTGTTAACGCGAAATAAACTCCCGAGCAGTTGTAAGCTTACGGGCCTGTTACTATGACAGTATGAGCTTAGAAGAACCCCATAAAATGTGAAAAGGTTCCATAGGTGCCTTCGCACGTTCAGACCAAAACATGAAAAACATAGCTGCCCCGTTCGTGATCGCGGGTTAATTGCAAAGTTTAAACATCATAGAGTGAAAGTTTATAATTTGCATGTGTTTTTAAAGTCGTGTCAGTTTAAACACCAAGCGCAAACACAAGACCGTAACTCGCGCGGTGTTTTCTGTGCGCACACACAGAGCTGCGCAGAGGCAGACTTCTTTTGAGCTTAAATGCTATTTTATTTATTTTTTTTATTAATGCTTATTTATTGCTCTGTGACCATGCTGTTTGCTATTCTGATAAATTTGCATTCATTTTTCAGTTTTCTACACTATATTTTTTAATTTTGAATCTTTTGATTAATGCCCACAATACTTTTGGTGGAAAATGTATCTCATACTAAACCTTCCATACTGCAGCTTTAATTTAATGTGCATAAAATAATGTTATTAAGTAGTAGTAGTAAACAGTCTTAACTCGAAGTCCAAGCAAGGGCTGCAATGTCATGTACAAAATTACTGTGAATTACGTACTACAAAATTAGTAAGAGCAAAAACCTAAATATTTTTGGAAGAATATTTCACACAAAATGTAGGATGACTACTATTTGGTTTAAATGTTGGCTTTTGCATTGTGCTTAACCTCAGGTTATTGTCATTCTAAACCCAATTTTTTTTATTCCATTCCTTCCTAAACTTGCACTGCCTCCCTGACATTTGTCTTGCTTATTTCTGAAATTTAAGTTCAGAAGTCTTACAGATGCAATGAAGGGTAGGAAGAGCCTTTACATGTTCTAGTAGCTTTATTTTTATTACCATCTCTTTTTACATCCCTCCTTGTTCTATTTTTGTATCTGGTCATTGTACTTCATTGTCTTTTCTTTTTTGGAAAGCACACATTAAATATTTATTTTAAATTACGTTATATAATCATATTATATTAACAAACTATTTAATAAAATGATACCAAAATCACTAATAATAATCTTGTGTATTAATAAAATATCAACAAAATGTATATCACAATTGTATAAATAATGCAACGAGTTTAATGTTTTAAAATAAATACAATTTAGAATCGTAAGAGGAAAGGAAAGATGCTTTAAAAATTAAACTATAACCACCAGCAGGTGGCAGCAAATAACAGTCTTAATAAGTGAGTCTTTGGAGTCACTCTTTCAAACGATTCATCCAAAACACTTATTCATTTAAGAAAATGACGCCCTACATCCCAATGTGCATACTATCCACCCTATATGCCCTAAATAGTATTGAATATTACCAATGTCACATACTATTTAGGATCAAACGATTCGTTCAAAAGCGCAGATTCATTCGGCAAAGAAACACCACTGTACTGTATGTTGCTAAAAACATTCTGCTCCGGCTTTGTTTGGAACTACTATGGTTGGTGAAACAGAGCAAACAGACAATAGTTTGTCTAGAAAGGAAGTCACTTATATTAACTTCTTGTTTGGTAAACTGTTGCAAAAAATCAATATCACATTTGCAAACATGCTTTTATTGAGTTTATATATAGCCTACTATTATATATTACCGGCCTCTGCCTCATGTTAACAACACTAGTCTGTGCTGCACTATGAGCATGCAATTAATCGCTGAATGTATGATTCCTAGTGCATCGCATCAGCATCTCATTTTGACTTCCTATATCGCTCATAAAACAGGTTTGGGGACTGTGTGGAAGGATTACTTTGAAAGACAATTTGTCATGGAGATGAAATTTCAACATTTCTAAAATAAAAAAACCGCAGCGAGATTAAACAGCGTAACTAAACGGAAACTTTGAGCTCACGTGTCAAAACTCAGCGTCCCTGAACAGAGCGCTTTCTGTTAATGACGTTTTGACCAGTTGTAAACTGTTCTTTTAATGATCAAGAATATTTAAAAATTATAATTTTCCAGGACAACAAGATTTTTTTCCAGGACAATTTATGTTTTCTCTCATTTTCCATGTGTTTTCCAGGACTGGAACATTGGTCATTAATTTTCCAGGATGTGTGGGAACCCTGATTCAGTAACGATGCAGGCCGTTCTCTCGCCTGCTCGCATTGCTGCTATCCTCACAGCTGTAAACAGAGTAAAGCTAGGCCAGTCACTCATTGTGGGACAGTTTTAGAGACTGTTGGGTCTGATGGCAGTGGCGTCCAACGCGATATCTGAAGTACATGAGACCCCTGCAGTGGTTTTTTCCTCGAGAGGGAACCCACTTTGTGTGATCAAGATCACGCGGCGGTGTCTCCGTGCCTTGGTTAAATGGAGAAAGCATTGGTTCTTGTCCCAAGGCCCGGTGTTAGGTGCTCTTTGTCATCGCATGACGCTCACAACAAATGCTTCTCTCTCGGGTTGGGGAGCGGTGATGGAAGGCCGCTCAGCTCAGGGTCTGTGGAGGAGTCATCATCTCTCATGGCACATAAATTGCCTGGAAATGATGGAGGTCTTCATGGCATTGAAGTTTTCCTTCAAAACCTGAGAGGCCATGATGTGCTTGTCCAGACAGACAACACATCAGTGGTCTCTTACATAAATCATCAGGGGGGTCGGCGTTCGCGTCCACTATGCAAACTGGCGCACCAGATCCTCTTGTGGTCTCTAGAGAAGGTGCTCTCCCTGAGGGCAGTGTACATCCCAGGGTACCAAAATGTGGGAGTAGATATCCTGATGAGGCAGGGGCTGAGGCCCGGGGAATGGAGGTTCTCGGATCTAGTGTCCCTTCTCAACGGCTCTCCCCTGGAGATTCCGGTCAGGAGGGACCTTCTGTCTTAGGCGGGAGGGATAATCTTTCACCCCTGCCCAGAAATATGGAACCTCTGGGTTTGGCCTCTGAGGGGGCCCAACTCATAGACTCTGGTCTCTCAAGGTTGTGGAGACCATACTTCATTCCAGAGCTCCTTCCACAAGGAAACTTTACGCTTTGAAGTGGAGAGTTTTCACTTCTTGGTGCAGAATGCGACAGTGGGATACAGTTACTTGCCCTTTGGATCCAGTTTCCCTACCCTTGGGTGCACACTAGGATCAGGTTAACGCTCCAGTTGCATACATAACGCACAAATATCCACTCCATTACTGCATCCTTCCCCATATCCTACAATAGACACATGCAGATACCAGATAAGTTCACAAATAAATGTTTATTGTACTTTATCTGCACATTATGTCTTGTCTTCAGTTGTTTGTTTGTGTTGCGTCTTAGTCCAGGTTACCGGAGGCAAATGGCTTCTACAAACATTTCTGAAAGAATGGGTCGCTCTCATATAGGTTGCCACCTGTGCAATAAGTCCATTCGTGAAATTTCCTAACTACTAAATATTCCACGCTCAACTGTTAGTGGTATTATAACAAAGTGAAAGCAATTGGGAACAACAGCAACTCAGCCACAAAGTGGTAGGCCACGTAAAATCACAGAGCGGGGTCAGCGCATGCTGAGGTGCATAGTGCGCAGAAGTCGCCAACTTTCTGCAGAGTCAATAGCTACAGACCTCCAAACTTCGTGTGGCCTTCAGATTAACTCAAGAACTTCATGGAATGGGTTTCCATGGCCGAGCAGCTCATCCAAGCCTTACATCACCAAGTGCAATGCAAAGCATGGGATGCAGTGGTGTAAAGCACGCCGCCACTGGACTCTACAGCAGTGGGGACGTGTTCTCTGGAGTGACCAATCACGCTTCTCTGTCTGGCAATCCGATGGATGGGTCTGGGTTTGGCGGTTGCCAGGAGAACGGTACTTGCCTAACTGCATTGTGCCAAGTGTAAAGTTTGGTGGAGGGGGGATTATGGTGTGGGGTTGTTTTTCAGGGGTTGGGCTTGGCCCCTTAGTTCCATCGAATAGAAATATTAATGTTTCAGCATACCAAGACATTTTGGATAATTTCATGCTCCCAACTTTGTGGGAACAGTTTGGGGATGGCCCCTTCCTGTTCCAACATGACTGTGCACCAGTGCACAAAGCGTCGGTCCATAAAGACATGGATGAGCGAGTTTGGTGTGGAGGAACTTGACTGGCCTGCACAGAGTCCTGACCTCAACCCGATAGAACACCTTTGGGATGAATTAGAGCGGAGACTGCGAGCCAGGCCTTCTTGTCCAACATCAGTGCCTGACCTCACAAATGCACTTTTAGAAGAATGGTCAAAAATTCCTATAAACACACTCCCAAACCTTGTGGAAAGCCGTCCCAGAAGAGTTGAAGCTGTTATAGTTGCAAAGGGTGGGACAACTCCATATTAAACCCTACGGATTAAGAATGGGATGTCATTAAAGTTCATGTGCATGTAAAGGCAGGCGTCCCAAAACTTTTGCCAATATAGTGTATATATACAGTATATGATGAATATTGATGATTGTGTATATGTTATGATACTGAAGATTATATGTTATTATGTATATTGTTATTTATATAAAGTTATTGTTTTAATACTTACCTCTGGAAGAACATGGAAGAGTCCATGTGGGTGGAGCTTCCAGTTTAATGTCAAGTCAAGTCACCTTCATTTATATAGCGCTTTTTACAGCACAGATTGCTTCAAAGCAGCTTTACAGTGATAATAGGAAATTCATTTTTATTTTAGTAGAAAAGCTAAAGAAAGGTTTTGATTAATTAATTTCTGTTGTAAAAACGGATTAGTTATTTAATTTGGCGCCATTTAAACAACACCATCCTCAAATAAAACAGAAAACCCCCAAGGCGTTCCGGACCCCCATCCGCATGGCAACAGCACTTGGTGGCCCGAGAACACAAACCATGAAATAGGTTTGAAATAGTTTTGAAACCATACCATCATCATCCCTGCGCAAACCCCAAAAAAGGCGAATCCGTGAAAACGGCGACGGCATGTAAGCAAGCATCACGTGTTCAGCCTATAGGCAAGCGCGTTTGAATACGTATGTGTGCATATGTGTTTTTATCTGTACAGAGGGGAAGGGAAGTGAAGGAGGCCTTCACAGGGGATAGTCTAGTTGACACGGTCTCTGCAGACACTTCAGGGATGAGTTGTGGTCATGTTTAGGCCAAGTCCACCATCTGATCTGGATACGGCTGACTGCAGTAAACCTCGGGATAATGGCATAAATGCCATTCTTCTTATGATGTAACGAGTACATCAGGTGTTATAGGAAGTGTTCCCGGTTCCGGCAGACCTAGTTAATCCAGCCTAGCAATCAATTAACTGATTTAAATAATAGAAATTGATAATGTTCTATGTATATGCTAATAAAGAGATGTGTTTTTAGTCTAGATTTAAACTGACAGACTGTGTCTGCTTCCCGAACAATGCTAGGAAGACTGTTCCAGAGTTTAGGTGCTAAATAGGAAAAGGATCGACCGCCTGCAGTTGATTTTGATATTCTAGGTATTATCAACTGGCCAGAGTTTTGAGATTGCAATAGACGTGAAGGACTATAATGCGTTAAGAGCTTGCTCAAGTACTGGGGAGCTAAGCCATTTAGTGCTTTGTAAGTAATAAGCAAGATTTTAAAATGTAGACGATGTTTAATAGGGAGCCAGTGCAGTGTTGACAGAACTGGACTAATATGGTCATACTTCCTGGTTCTAGTAAGAACTCGAGCTGCTGCGTTTTGGACAAGCTGCAGTTTATTTATTAAGCGAGCAGGGCAACCACCCAGTAAAGCATTACAATAATCTAGCACTGAGGTCATGAACGCGTGAACTAACTGTTCAGCATTTTGCATTGAAAGCATATGCCGTAATTTAGATATATTTTTAAGATGGAAAAATGCAGTTTTACAGATGCTAGAAACGTGGCTTTCAAAAGAAAGATTGGTATCAAAGAGCACACCCAGGTTCCTAACTGACGACGAGGACTTGACAGAGCAGCCATCAAGTGTTAGACAGTATTCTAGGTAACTATGTGCAGAGGGTTTTTGTCCAATAATTAAAAATTCAGTTTTTTCAGAATTAAGTTGTAGGAAATTACTAGTCATCCAATTTTTTATATCAGTTATGCATTCCGTCAATCTTGTGAATTGGTAAGTTTTGTCAGGGCGCGAAGAAATATAGAGCTGAGTATCATCAGCATAACAATGAAAACTAATGCCATGCTTCCTAATGATATCTCCCAGTGGTAGCATGTACAGGGTGAAAAGCAACGGTCCTAGCACTGAGCCTTGCGGTACTCCATACTGAACTTGTGATCGGTGTGACATCTCTTCATTTACTGCTACAAACTGATAGCGGTCAGATAAGTATGATTTAAATCATGCCAATGCAATTCCACTAATGCCAACATAATTTTCGAGTCTATTCAAAAGAATGTTGTGGTCGATAGTATCAAATGCAGTGCTAAGATCGAGTAACACTAATAGAGAGATACAACCACGATCAGATGATAAGAGCAAATCATTTGTAACTCTAATGAGAGCAGTCTCAGTACTATGATACAGTCTAAATCCTGACTGGAAATCGTCACAGATATCATTTCTTTCTAAAAAGGAGCATAATTGTGAGGACACTGCCTTTTCTAGTATTTTTGACAGAAGGGTAGATTTGAGATTGGCCTGTAATTGACTAATTTTGTAGGATCAAGTTGTGGTTTTTTAATAAGTGGTTTAATAGTAGCCAGCTTAAAGGTTTTCGGTACATATCCTAATGACAAAGATGAATTAATGATATTAAGAAGAGGATCTATGACCTCTGGAAGCATCTCTTTCAGTAGCTTAGTCGGTATAGGGTCGAGCATACATGTTGTTGATTTAGATGATTTAATGAGTTTAGCCAATTCTTCTTCTCCTATAGCAGTGAATGAATGGAATTTTTTCTCAGTGACACTACAATGCACTGTCTGATGTGATACTGTAGTAGATGGCTGTATAGTTATAATTTTCTTCCTAATATTATCAATCTTGCACGTAAAGAAGTTCATAAAGTCATTACAGCTGTGCTGTTTGCAAACGTCAGAAGTTGAAGCTTTATTTCGTTAATTTAGCCACTGTATCGAATAAATACCTAGGGTTGTGTTTGTTTTCTTCTAAGAGAGTCGAAAAATAAGCAGATCTAGCAGTTTTTACAGCCTTTCTGTATGCAATCATGCTCTCTTTCCACGAAATGCGAAAAACCTCCAGTTTTGTTTTCTTCCAGCTGCTTTCTTAAAAGCCAGGCCTGTTTGTTTGTTCAGGGTGGGTTGTAGTTTGGAGTTTGCTTTTGCAGTATTTTGTGTGCCTTTACCTTTCTGTGGAAGGATTTACCAGCCAAGTGTATATTTTTCTTCCATTTTCCCTATTTTCTTCACATGGATGTACACATTTTTTGCACTTTTGGTGAACTGTAAATAGACTGTAAATAGGAACACTGTCAATAAAACACCTTGCACAAAAGTGCTATTGCCACTTGGTAATATTATAAGAAAACATGGAATTAGTTTCCACTGTTATGCCGATGATTATATATTTCATCACAACGAGATGAAATCTCTGAATTATTTAAATTGACAGAGTGTGTTAAAGATATAAAATATTGGATGACTTGTAATTTTCTTCTATTAAATTCAGATAAGACTGAGGTATTATTTATTGGACCAAAAACCTGTACACAGAATCTCTTAGAATACAATTTGCATTTAGAAGGATGTACTGTTATATTAGACAGCAACTTGTCTTTCTAAAATCATATTTCATATGTTACAAAAACAGCCTTCTTCCACCTCAGAAACATTGCTAAGCTATGGAAAATGCTATTAGTTTCTAATGCAGAATAGTTAGTTCATGCATTCATGACCTTTAGACTAGATTACTGTAATGCATTACTAGCTGGCTATCCTGCATCCTCAATAAACAAGCAACAATTAATCCAAAATGCAGCTGCTAGGAGTTCTTATAAGGTCAAGAAAATATGATCAAATAACACCAATTTTATCATCTCTACACTGGTTACCACTGGTTAACCTAAACGGTTAAGCTCCTGTGTATTTAACTGATCTTCTATCTCCCTACAATCCAAGCATTCACATAATGCATCTCATAACCTTGTACTCCAGTTATATCAGATCAAATGCACAAGATTATCATTGCTAATTGTTATGAACAGCAGCTATGCTAATTACTTTCCATTTACTTTTCTGTTTTATCTCAGGACGCCCATCCTGAGGTAACTAGAGAGTATGTCACCTCCAGTTTGGATCCAGCCTCTTATGAAGACTTCAGATGCCCCATCACCTGTGAATAGATGACTCGAGAGGACTCCAACTCCTGCAAGGACTTCAGATGACGCAAACTCTGAATCAACATGCACAAATGCTAAATTTTTCTATATATCCTAAACATTCGTTAACAATATGTATTCTTGACCTCAATGAGCTCATCGTTTCTGCCTTAAATTAATACACTGTTTAAATTAATACACTGTTAGCTAACTGCGTGATTTGTATATGTACATTTCTGAAATACATAACTTGGACACACTCACCTCTGATCACTCTAAATTGTAATGTAGACACATGCATTTTCTGTAAAGCTGCTTTGAAATGATATGTATTGTGAAAAGCGATACACAAATAAATGTGAATTGAATTGAATAGTTCCATTGGGCCGTATTATTCTCAGGGTGAACCACAGCTGTACCAGAGCCCTGGCCCCCTGGAAATCGCCACATTTGTGTCAAATGGGCGTGGAACTGGGCTCGTTTTCCAGAAGTAAGGTAGTCATGACAGACGCCTTCAATACTGGTTGGGGAGCACTGTGCGATGGAAAGCCGACCTTTGGCTCTTGGGTAGAGCCAATGCCGAGCTGGCACATCAACTGCCTGGAAATGATGGCAGTGCTCCTGGCCTTCAGAGAATTTCGGCAGGAGCTCAGAGGGTTTTCTGAATGACAGCTTAAATTACAAATAGACAAACAAAACTTTAGTGCCACCCATAGACAGCTCCTCTCAAAGAGGAAATGAGTAAGTGTTTTCAACTGGAAGTTTCGAGTGCAGAGCTACTCCACAGAGTTTATTACCTAGTTTGTGCATGCAGCTAAAAGCAAGTTTCGATGTTCTTATGGTTATTCCTCATGTATATTCGTGTGTTGTTCCTGTTTGAGTGGAAGATAATTTTACTGCGAACCGAAAGTATTAATATCATAATCCTTATCCAACGTAATCATGCATAGGCAGTTCTTGTGTATGAATAAGCATTCTTCTGTACTATAATTGCACTGAGTGTTATATGCTTAGTTGTATACTTACAGATAAATGTATTTTAAGATTTATGCCGTAAATGCATCATCATGTTGTTTACATAAAGGCAGCTGGAATGGCTAATGGCGCTACGGCCGCAAATTCGAGCCCCGCTCAGAGCAGGATTCTTACATGATGATAAATAAGCCTACATGACAATTATATAGTTAATCCTAGATATATTTCATTGCATGTGTAACAGCTTAGGGTATGTTTGTAATGTTATTGGTCTATTGTTATCATGATTACAAATTATTCTTGTGTACTGTTATTTACTGTTATTTTGTACGGTTATTTACTGTTTTTGTATGTATACTTTCAGAACCACACATACTTGTACCTATCCATAGTGGAGAATAAATGTTGAAGAAGAAACATCAAAGTCCTTCTTGCATTCTAACCGGATGTGCCATAGTGATTGCAACCAATTACAACCAGCCAAATTAAGTACACCAAAATAGACGCACTCCGGCCACACTTAAAGTATACACGGCAGCTATCTCCTCATACCATGCCCTATAGTTGGCCAGTCAATTGGGAAACATTACCTGGTGGTCAGATTTCTCAGAGGGGCCAGGAGGCTAAACCCATCTCGCCCCAACACAGTCCCTTCCTGGGATCTGTCCATTGTCCCGAGGGCACATTTAGAAGCCCTCCGTTTGAGCTGCTCACAACAGCCGACCTTTGGCCTCTCTCGCTAAAGCCCGCTCTCCTATTAACTCTGGCATCGGTCAAGCAAACTGCCTCGAGTTTGGGTCCAGCAACAGCAAAGTTGCCCTTAAACCCAAACAAGGCTATGTGCCCAAGGTGCTTTCCACACCTCTTAGGGCACAAGTTATCTCACTCTCTGCTCTCCCCTCTGCTGAGGGTGAACAGACACCACACCCACTCTGCCTGGTGTGGGCCCTCAGGGTGTACATTGAGCACTCTGGCCAATTCAGGCAATCGGAGCAGCTCTTTGTGTGCTTCGGAGGCTGCTCTAAAGGGCTGTCAGTTACGAAACAGAGATTTTCCCACTGGATAGTGGACGCGATTGTGCTAGCCTACAAGTCCCTGAACTTGCAGCGCCCCATTGGAGTGAGGGCCCACTCCACCAGAGGAATGGCCTCCTCTTGGGCCTGGTCTAGTGAAATATCCATGGCTGACATCTGTGTGGCGGCCGGCTGGTCCTCGCCGTCCATCTTTATCAGGTTCTACAACTTGGACATCCCAGCCCTTCAGGCATGGGTTCTGCCAGCCTAAATCAGTCTCCACCCTCAGGGGTTTTCTAAGAAGATAATGACACCCACAGGCTTTGGTCCCGAACCCAAGCCTGCCATTTCTGGGCATTCTAATCCTTGACTCTAGTAGCCTGTCGAGATCCCAGAGCGACCCAGGAGATGGACATTGTGGAGGCAACCCATGGCAGCAGTGATGGAGGGAGGAGCCAAGAAAGACCTTCAAGCCCGACCGACTGAGGTGACGCTGTGAGATCGTGAGGCCCTGGCGACGTCTGATGGACCGAGAGAACCGGTGACACGGACAGACTGGGAGACCAAGGCGAGGTCTCGGCGACGAGTGGCCGAGGTGCAACTAAGGGGGCCGAAGGACCAAGGTGACACCAGTGTGAGCAAGGACTCCTGTGCAGCCTGAGGGATAGAGGACTCCAATGGAGCCGTAGGGGTGGATGAATGGAGCGTACTGACCAGGGCTGAGCCAGTGGGATAAGGGAGCCCAGTGGAGCAGAAGCGATGACAGTCCCGGGTGGAGCCGAGGGGGCTTGGAGACATGGCGGAGGAGATTGGTCGATGGTTCGAGGTGGAACTAAGAGCTCCGAGGGATGAGGCGGAGCCCGGGACCGGAAGCTCCAAGGTGGATCAGGGCTGCATGGAAGGGCTGATGATGAGGGGGTGAAGGAAGCCAGCAAATGCAGAACAGAGGGAATGGCTGGCTTTTTGTGGAGCTTGAAGACTGCGTGTGGATGAAGGCTCTGTGAAGGACAGGGATGGTGGTGGTGATAAACGCTCTGTGATGGACAGGATTGGTAGTGATGACAAACTCTCTGTGATGGACAGGACTGGTGGCGATGACAAAGTAGGGGTGGACAGGACCAGTGGTGAAAATGAAGGTGATGAACATACATTTATCCAGGAAGGGACCAGCGGTACAGAAGGTTCGATGGTGTGCAGGGTGGGAAGCACTGCATCCGACTCCCAGTCAATCAGGCTTTCCTCCTCATCTATCACCACCAATATTCCCACTGACACGGATTTAGCAGCCAGCTCACACACCTGGTCCACCGGGACCTCAGGCTTAGCTTACGGGACGGAAGTCCACCTCAGGCTTAGCTCCCGGGACGCAAGTCCACTGTGGGCTTTTGCTCAGGCTCGATGTCCGTGGCGGGTAATCAATGGGTCTCTCGATCTGCAGTGGGCTCTGGCTCCGTATCTGTGGTGGGTGTGGGCGCTGAGTTTGTCTCTGGGGTGGTGACGGATGGTGAGTGGGACCGCTCCCCAGGGCATCACCAGCCGGATCTCGTTGTCGAGTCCGACCCAAAACCCCTCCATCAGTGAGATATTGTTGCACTGGGCGAGGTGGCTGACACCGATGAACTCCTCCACATATTCCTCAAGGTCTCTACCTCCCTGAGACATAAAGATTGTGATAGATAGATCCGTTGGTTCTATTAGAGCATCCCATCGGAGCGACGTTGATGGAAGAAAGTTCCATTTCTGGGAACTTCCATTTTCTTAAAAAGGAAAAAACCTTTTTAAGGGGTCCGGTATCCTGTAACATTATACTCCAAGGAAGATGAGGATGATCATAAAAATAGAACAATAAATGACTCAGAACAGAATAATCCAAACTGCGAAACAGTGCGCGTGGGCACAAACAGCGTACTCTACACAAACAATACCGGACCCTGAGGGAGATGAGGTGAGGAAGTAAAATACACAATGGTGATAAACAGATTACAAACAACTGTGATGATTGATTAGTAGGGCTGTCAAGCGATTAAAATGTTTAATCTAATTAATTACACAATGTGGCGATTAATCTAATTAATCGCAAATTAATCACACATCAAATTTGGCTGAGAAATTACTAAGATCAGTATTGCATTTGCACTCGTGCTATTCTGGACAGAAAAACAGAACTCGAGTGATATTGTTTATCATGATGTAAATGTGAAGGCGTTTTCACACTGGCTTCACACTTAGTTCGACACGGAGCACATGAAAAATTGGTAATGTGAAAGCTGTCATGCGGACCCGGGTGAGCTGAGCTCAGGGGTGCTGAATTCAAGCCTGCCTGAAGGAGGTGGTTTGAGTTCGGTTGCGCAACTTGCGCTCAAACTGTGCCGCGATTCACGTGAATGTGAAAGCAACATGGAGTGCGCAAGATCAGATGACGACGTATTTAGTAAAACACGTGTAAGTGATGATAGTGTTGATGATTTACCTTGGATACCAGCGAGTGTATTCGAGCATAGCACAGGCGGGAACGATCGCGCTCTGACGCGGACCACAACAAACCCCAATGTAAAATCGCCCTGAGACTAAACCTCAAACAGGGGCATTTTTGCCTCATATCTTGAATTTTATGGCCATTCTAACTCATTCTATAGGCTTCATCACACAGTGAGTTGTTGCCCTGCATCTTATTCTTCATCAATCAACTGTATGAAATGTTAGATGACCAAGTAGGTCTGGGGCGGGGCAAGTGCGTTAAATGCGTTAATAATTTTAACTAATTGATCTAATTAAATTGACAGCCCTATTGATTAGTGTCCATAGAAACTGATGACTGGTGGGAAACTAGGAACAACGGAAACATAGGAAACAGGTGACTGACCAATGCAAACTAAAAGTCCATGATAATAAAACAGACAGAACATATACGTGACAGCATGTGATCAGCTAAAGTCGGAAAATCGGAATCTACCTAACCCCACCCCTGCAATTATTATTATTATTATTAAATTAATAAAGACATATGTTACTATTGCAATAATATACACGATCGCACTGTAAAATAAAAAAAATGAGTATTTATAATAATTTTTTACTTTACAGAACAACAGTACAATTACAATTTGCAGAACAACAGTACAATTACAATACTAACATTCGCGGATGCATCAGGTAGCGCTGCTTCTATAGAGGACGAAACCTGCAAAAATGATAAATAAATACGCAAATAAATAAATACATAAATCCACAAAATTCTACATAAATAAATATATAAATGAATACATGTGCAAATAAATACATAAATCCACATATTCCTGCATAAATAAATATATAAATAATTAAATGTGCGAGGAGATAAATTATTAAATAAACAAAAGGAATGTTGGGGAAATAAAAAAAAATGTTAAAGGAAAATCTACCCTGAAAGTTGACTTTTTTTCAGTTTATTAATTTTTGAATGTAGCTCCGTATTTATTTTATCATCCTAATGAGAGGGTGTCAATCAAACATCAGAAGGCCACCATTGGCTGATGGCTGTTGACACCCTCCTCATTAGGATGTTGCGCCAAGGAAAAATAAATACAGAGCTACATAAAAAAATGGAAAAAAAGTCAACTTTCAGTGTAGCATTTCCTTTAACATTCCCCCCACCCCACCCCCCAAACATTCGTTTTATTTAATTATTTATATTTTTATTTATGCATTTGCCTTATGTATTTATTTGCACATTTATTTATATTTAGCTTTCACAAAAACGTACAATGACATTTAATATTAAACAGAATATGAGGGACACAAACAACAGATCTTACATTGTAGAAAGTAAAACATTAAATTCTACAAATCGCTTTTTTCAGCATGAGAGATGTTTTTATACATTTCTTATTTGTAGTAATTAAATTTAATGAGTCATAAAATATTTTAAGATCTTTACAGAAAAACCTAAAGGAGGGTGTAATAGACATTACTTTAGCTTTATGTATATGAAACTTACCAAGAAGAATTATTAATTTTAAAGTGCTATCAATGGTGTCAGTATTACAGTCCAAGAAGAGGATCATAGCCTCATCTATTTTGATTATTTTGTAGAATGTATCAAAAACCATCACAGATACCTGCTTCCAAAAGTCTTCTGAATATTTACAATTACAAAATAAATGTGTGAGAGTTTCACATTCAAGATTACAAAAAGAACATTGTGGTGAGAAGTCTTCCTTAAACTTATTAAGAAAAGCATTACACGGATAATACCTGTGCAATATTTTAAATGGAATTTCCTTTACCTTCTTTGGTAGTAAAAACGTATTACTTGCTGACCAAACTTTCTCATTTGAGGATATAGAGAAAAATTGTTTCTATTTCAGTAGTGCTTAGGGTAACAACTGATATCTCGAGTGATATAAGAGTTATTACACTTCATATCCAAAATATTAACACCACCAATAACAAGTTTTGGAATCTGCTGGAGCACTGAATTGTAACTCAGATGTGTTTTCATAAGGTGAAGCAATTTAGTGGATATGCTTTTCACAACCAAATGGTAATCTCTATAAGAAGACTCAATCCCTGAGAAATTGATATAACACATATTGGTTATTCCATAGTATGCATGAATGTGGAGAGAAATTATGTTTAAAAGCTATTTTCCATGCTTCTAGTGATTGCTTGTGAAAATGAGATAATTTGATGGGAAGTTTACTACATTTGAAGTCACATGATAGTAAAAAGTTTAACCCACCACATTTTTCAAAAAACAGATTGGGGATATAAAACCATATAGAATTATTCTGGGTCAAGCAATGTTTTATCCAGTTGATTTTAAAAATTATATTAAGAGTACTGAAATCAAGAACATTAAGCCCACCCTCTGAAAAAGTTCTAATAATAGTTTTTCTTTTTACATATTCAGTCCTGTTCTTCCAAATGAACTTAAATAAGGCCCTTTCAATAACTGAGCACATTTTGGGATCAGGTTTCTCTGAGACCAGCAATTAAAGACCGTTTTTGCTTTATTTAAACACGTTAGAAAAAATTCTCAACTCTTTCAGATTGACATTTATTGATTATAATACCAAGATACCTAACCATTTGTTTTACCTTAATACTACATATATCAGACTGATGAATTGTCATAATCTCAGATTTACTCTGATTAACAGAAAGACCAGAGGCATCCGAAAACAGTTTTAATGTCTCTAATATAATGGTGACCTGTCTTTTATCCTTCAGGAAGATGCATGTATCATCTGCCAGCTGACTGGTTAAAATAGTGTGGTCTGCTATTTGGATGCCCTCAATATTCAAACAAGGCACTACATAAAGGTTAAGAAGCTCTGCAACCAACAGAAACAAAAAATGAGAAATAGGGCATCCTTGTCTGATGCCTCTCCCAATGACAAAATGTGGTGAAGTTCCATTAGACAAGGATACGTTACTATTGATGTCTTTATACAGGGTCTGTACAGTTTTCATACATTTTGGACTAAAGCCAAATCGTCTCAAAGCATCATACACAAAGGCATGCTCTACTGTATCAAATGCCTTATAGAAATCTAAGCACAAAATAAGTGCATCATCATTGACCAACTCAAGAGTACTCTAAAAGATCTAAAACAAGATGAATATTATTTGAAATGTGCCGACCTTTCATGAAGCCAGATTGTGCAGGGTTTTAGTCTCCTAGCATATACTTGTGACGGGAAAAATACAAAGGATTCAAATGCAAGTGCAACAATTAAGTTTATTCTGTGTCTGATCTCTGGTGAACTGCAGAACCCGTGAGTGAAACGATCCTCCGTGAACCAGGCAGAGCGATCCTCTGAACGACAGGCAGACTGAGATACTCCACACCAGAACAGAGATGGTCAGGCAGAACGGACTGAACCGATCCTCCGTGAATTAGGCAGAGCGATCCTCCGTGAACAGGGCAGAGCAATCCTCCGTGAACAGGGCAGAGCAATCCTCCGTGAACAGGGCAGAGCAATCCTCCATGAACAGGGCAGAGCGATCCTCCGTGAACTGGCAGACACGTAAACTCAGGAACCTACAGGAGACTGACTGACACACACACACACACACACACACACACACACACACACACACACACACACACACACACACACACACACACACACACACACACACACACACCGAACTAACCCAACGATCTGACAAACACAAGACACACCACAATGAGTATAAGTAGACCCATGTAACAAGTGGCAGCTGGAGCTGATAATCAACTGAGTGGTAATCAGCGGCCACACCCACAACCACACAGACACCTACACTCAAGCACAACACAGAACAAAACGAGTCAGTAAATTCATGAACCGTGACAGTACCCCCTCCCCTAGGAGCGCCCCCTGGCATTCCCTAAAGAGCCTACCCGTTGATTGAAATCATCAATAAGGGAGTGATCCAGAATGTCCCTAGCAGGAACCCAACTTCTCTCCTCCGGACCGTAACCTTCCCAGTTCACCAAGTACTGAAATCCACGTCCCCTCCGTCTCGAGTCCAGAATGCGATTTACCGAACAAGTAGGTTCCCCATCTACGAGTCGCGGCGGGGGGGAACCGGGACAGGCGGATTAATAGGTGAATGAAACACGGGTTTTAATTTAGAAACATGAAAGACGGAATGGATTCTCCTGTACGCTGGAGGAAGTTTGAGGCGGACTGCCACCGGATTAATGATCTTGGTGACAGTGAACGGGCCGATGAATTTGGGAGCTAACTTATTACTAACGGAGCGGAGAGGAATGTTCTTGGTTGAAAGCCACACCTTTTGACCAACGACGTAAACGGGAGGCTTCGACCGGTGGCGATCGGCCTTAGCCTTGGTGCACGCTCCCACCTGGAGGAGAGTCTCTCGGGGACCGCGACTTCGGATTCCAGACTAGGAAAAATAGGTGGCTGGTACCCTAAACTACCTTCAAACGGAGTGAGGCCCGTGGATGACACTGGTAACGAATTGTGTGCGTACTCAACCATTGAGAGTTGTTGGCTCCAGGAGGAAGGATTCTTGGCAACCAAACATCGCAGCACTCTCTCAAGATCTTGGTTGGCTCACTCCGTCTGCCCATTGCTCTGGGGATGGAAACCCGAAGACAGACTGACCGTCGCCCCCAGCAATCTACAAAACTCTCGCCAGAATTTGGACACAAATTGGGGCCCCCTGTCGGAAACCACGTCCATCGGGAGGCCATGTAAGCGAAAGACGTGATCTACGACAGCCACCGCTGTCTCCTTGGCAGAAGGTCATTTGGGCAAGGGAATAAAATTAGTTGCCTTCGAGAACCGGTCCACGACGGTCAAAACAACCGTCTTGCCCTGGGAGGCGGGAGGGTGGTAATAAAATCTAGCGCTATGTGGGACCAGGGTCTCGAAGGAACGGACAGCGGTTGAGTAACCCATCTGGAGGACGATTGGAGGTCTTACCAGTGGCACAAACCGAGCAAGCCAAAACAAAACTTTGAATGTCACGAGCCATAGCTGGCCACCAGAATCGTTGCTTGACTAAAAAAACGAGTACGGTTACCTCCTGGATGACATGCCACGTTGGAGCAATGACCCCATCGGATAACGTCGGACCGTAATCCCTCCGGCACAAACAACCGACTCAATGGACCACCGGGCGGAGGCGTTACCCCTTCTAAGGCCGATTTGATCCTCGGTTTGATCTCCCATGTGAGTGTGGAGACAATGATGTTCTCTGGTAAAATGCACTAGGGAGTAGACGGGCGTTCGACGGGCGTTCGGTCAAACACGAGACAACACGTCATGACCAAGTATTCAAAATGGCCCCTAGGGGTATTGAACGCCGTTTTCCACTCATGAACGTAGTACGGTTACCTCCTGGATGACATGCCACGTTGGAGCAACGATAATGCGAACCGAATGATATGCATTACGTAAGTCCAATTTAGTGAAGAAAGATGCTCCCTGCAACCTCTTGATGGCGGAAGACGTTAACGGCAAAGGATAAGTATTCTTTACCGTGATGTTGTTCAGCCCTCGGTAGTCAATACAAGGTCGCAGAGAACCATCCTTCTTACCCACAAAAAAGAACCCCGCCCCCGCTGGAGAAGAAGAAGGGCGAATGATCCCGGCTGCTAGAGAATCAGAAATGTATTTCTCCATGGCCTCCCTCTCCAGAACCGAGAGTGAGTATAACTTGCCCTTAGGTGGAGACGTACTTGGCTGTAAATATATAGCACAGTTGTAGGGACGGTGCGGAGGCAGAGAAGCAGCACGGGACTTACTGAACACTTCCTTCAGGTCGAGGTACTCCACGGGCACATTAGACAAATTCACTGACTCCTCCTGTAAGACAGAACTAGACACAGACGAACAAGCAGAAACAAGACATGACGCATAACACTCATTGCTCCAAGCCAGGACAGCACTGTGTCCCCAATCCACCCAGGGGCCATGCTTGACCAACCAGGGATGTCCCAACACCACGGGAACCTGAAGAGAGTCCATGATCAGAAATGATATGAGTTCAGTGTGATTACCGGAGATGGTGAGTGACAAAGGTTCCATGCAGTGAGAGATACTGGGCAGCCTCTGGCCGTTGAGTGCGTTGACGGAAATCCGATTAGTGAGTGACATGAGGGGTATGTCAAGCTGGTGAGCAAGCTTGGAGTCCATGAAATTCCCTTCCGCCCTGCGTCTTAACTTAATTGTAAACATCTAGTAATCTGTACTATTCACATACTATGTCTTGTTTACTCAGAAAACCCAAGTTAAGATTAATTGATTGGTTTGAGTGCCATTTTGTCAAGCAAAAAAATAAAACGTTTTTGAGGTGGGGCAATTCTTAATGGACTTTTCCCTCATGTCCTCCACTTCAGCAGTTATCTTTCACTGTTTGCATTCACTCATTTCCCAAAGTCACTTTAAATGTTCAACTGTCAATACAACTGAAAAATGTGAGAGAACATCACATAAGCTGACTTCATAAATTGATGTTGATTTTCCTAAAATGTTTTTGTTTGAACTCACCATTATAATGATCAGTGTTCCTTTTGTATATATATATACACTCACCTAAAGGATTATTAGGAACACCATACTAATACTGTGTTTGACCCCCTTTCGCCTTCAGAACTGCCTTAATTCTACGTGGCATTGATTCAACAAGGTGCTGAAAGCATTCTTTAGAAATGTTGGCCCATATTGATAGGATAGCATCTTGCAGTTGATGGAGATTTGTGGGATGCACATCCAGGGCACGAAGCTCCCGTTCCACCACATCCCAAAGATGCTCTATTGGGTTGAGATCTGGTGACTGTGGGGGCCATTTTAGTACAGTGAACTCATTGTCATGTTCAAGAAACCAATTTGAAATGATTCGAGCTTTGTGACATGGTGCATTATCCTGCTGGAAGTAGCCATCAGAGGATGGGTACATGGTGGTCATAAAGGGATGGACATGGTCAGAAACAATGCTCAGGTAGGCCGTGGCATTTAAACGATGCCCAATTGGCACTAACGGGCCTAAAGCGTGCCAAGAAAACATCCCCCACACCATTACACCACCACCACCAGCCTGCACAGTGGTAACAAGGCATGATGGATCCATGTTCTCATTCTGTTTACGCCAAATTCTGACTCTACCATCTGAATGTCTCAACAGAAATCGAGACTCATCAGACCAGGCAACATTTTTCCAGTCTTCAACTGTCCAATTTTGGTGAGCTCATGCAAATTGTAGCCTCTTTTTCCTATTTGTAGTGGTGATGAGTGGTACCCGGTGGGGTCTTCTGCTGTTGTAGCCCATCCGCCTCAAGGTTGTGCGTGTTGTGGCTTCACAAATGCTTTGCTGCATACCTCGGTTGTAACGAGTGGTTATTTCAGTCAAAGTTGCTCTTCTATCAGCTTGAATCAGTCGGCCCATTCTCCTCTGACCTCTAGCATCAACAAGGCATTTTCGCCCACAGGACTGCCGCATACTGGATGTTTTTCCCTTTTCACACCATTCTTTGTAAACTCTAGAAATGGTTGTGCGTGAAAATCCCAGTAACTGAGCAGATTGTGAAATACTCAGACCGGCCCGTCTGGCACCAACAACCATGCCACGCTCAAAATTGCTTAAATCACCTTTCTTTCCCATTCTGACATTCAGTTTGGAGTTCAGGAGATTGTCTTGACCAGGACCACACCCCTAAATGCATTGAAGCAACTGCCATGTGATTGGTTGATTAGATAATTGCATTAATGAGAAATTGAACAGGTGTTCCTAATAATCCTTTAGGTGAGTGTATATGAATGATATGTAACATAACTATATTTCATGTCAAATAATGATCTTTTAAAATGTTGTTGCTAACACTTATGTCATAATCACCTTGTGAAACTTTTAATTGGGTTGATATAATCCCTCTATATTTGTAACAATAACACACATACTCACATTCAGCATGCTAAACACAACAATGGTAACAATTGAATTGTATCTAAAGTAAATTATCAAGTACTCTCTGTTCTTTTTTAGTCACTAGAACTCTTGTGTGAGTGAACTATACTAACTAAGCATTTGTAAGTACAACATACTATTCCTATTTCACTTTACTTGTTTTTTTTAAGGCAATCGGTTTGCATGCTTTTTTTTAAGAAAGTCTAACTAATTAGATTTTACAGTGTATCTTCACTTATAGTTGAAATAAATGGATCCACCTTAAAGAAAAAATAATTGGAAAAATCTGAATGAAAGGAAGAAGTATAAAGTCATCAGCTACAAACTTTGAAATTTTGCCCTCATCGGAAATGAGATTACCATTAATATTAAGGGTATTTTTAACTCCCCTCTTCTTTTTTCTAAATTAAAAAAATATGTGGAATTACGTGAAAAATTTTCGGCACTCGTTCCCACTTTGCAATAGCAGAGTCTGAATTAACTTTTTAATTTTTCGATAATGTTCTTAATGCCTGAACAATATGAAGGAAGTTGTAAAAAAAAAATGAAGTATTCGTTTCCAGTATCCTGGTCGTCTCTGAAAACTGTTATGAACCTCAGATATTTCAAGATCGATACAGGCATGATCCGTAAGAGGGGCAGGAGAAATAGTAAAGGAACTAATAAAGGAAATTAGACAGTCCGATATATGCCAAAGGTCTATTCTAGATTTGTGTGACATGTCTGCTTTAAACCATGTAAATACTGTTTCCATGGACGTGTCTGTAAGCATCCAGCAAGGAAAGGCTGTTATAAAAAATCATTTATAACTAGCCTAAATTAAGGCAATTAACATTGATTGTTGGGGGAAATCTATCTAAATGGACATCAGGGGCTTCGTTAAAATCCCCTCCCACAATAAATGCTGCTGAAGGAAATTTCAGACTTAAAGTAAGCTAATTTGTTGACAAAGATTGGAAAAGAATAAATCAGAGCTGTTAAAGCCATATACAATACATAAAACAACAGCCTCTCCAGACTGAGCAACAGCTATTATCCATCTGCCCTCTGAAGAGAAGTGTGACTCAAGAATTTACCACTAAAATTATGGTTAAATAAAATTACAACTCCTCCTGAATGAGTAGACCCATGTGAAAATAAAGTTTTACCTCCCCACTGTGCTGTTTCTTGTAGAAAATAAACATCTCTTCTTTTAGAATTACAAAATAAAAATAAGGCTTTTCATTTAGTAAGATCACAAATCCACTCTGCAAAAAAGAGCAATCTGCCCTATAAGGCAAGAGAGTTAACTAGGTGAGAAAGGAACCAAGTGCAAAACCTATCTGTGGCAAACAGTCGAGGCAGAGGGACCGTGAGAACAGGGCGAGGCCGGTGGCGTGAGAGATAATGAGCACCAGCTGCGCGCCGCACCGGTCTCGTGTCTCACGGAGGAGCTCGGACGCATAAAAGGAGGAGCGAAGACAGTGAAGGACGAGAGAGGACCAGGCCTGGACTTTACGTAGTGTTTTTTTCATGTTTTATTATGTGTGTGCGGCAGTCGTCTGTGAGGAAGCTGCCGTTTTTACTTTCATTTTGGTGTTTATTTCTTTATTAAAGTGTTTGAATGTTCACCGGTTCCCATCTCGTTCTTCCCATGACAACGCACTTCATTTCATCTTTTTAACCTTCCATATCAAGCATCAAATGGCTTATAAAACATCAAAACCTATAACATAACGTTAAAGGTGCAGTGTGTGAATTTTAGCGGCATCTAGTGGTGAGGTTGTGAACTGCAACCGCCCACCGCTCACCCCTCCCTTTCGAAGCGCATAGAGAAGCTACGGTGGCCAACACAGGCCAAAGATGTGGTCGTCTGAGACAGCAGAGAGTAGCTAGCGCTCTGTAGAGAAGTTTGTCCGTTTAGGGCTACCATAGAAACATGGCGGCGCAAAATGGCGACTTCACTGTAAGGAGACCCGCAGTGTGTGTAGATAGAAATGGCTCATTCTAAGGTAATAAAAACATAACGGTTCATTATGTAAGGTCTTTATACACCACTGAAAACATAGTTATGTATATTATATTGCATTTCTGTCAATAGATCTTCACAAATACTACACACTGCACCTTTAATGCATTCAAGAAGAAATGCCATGAGAGAACAAAAAGGAGACCAACTTTGCAAAGAGTAGGCCTATACAGCCGTGCTTGTAGATAAAGTTCAGTCACTTTAGTCCTCAAAAGGATAAGGAGCCAGTATTAACAACATGATTCACATATCATCAGCTGTAATCTTCTTTCCTTCAATAATGGCAATCGATCCCTTGAACCCAGCTCGTTTTCCATCCTTTCTGGCTTGGCTTACCAGTGGCCACAGTTTATTCCGCGGCTCCCTCGTGCGTTGTGTCAGATCTTCAGTTATTTTGATGCCTTTCTGTTAGAGGACTTCAGAGTTTTTCACGTCTAGCCAGATTTTTCTATTAATCTATTAGTCTGCCTTTACATTGTTTTAATGTATTACTAGTATTTTAACATATATCGTCCTGAGAACCAGAAAAAAGGTTTTAATTGAGTTTTTTAAAGTCATTACATTGTTTGGATCATAAGAAACAAATGGAATAAAGACATTTTTGGAGAAAAAAAATATTCCTATGTTATGCTATGTCCTCTGTAGAGGACACCAGGACCCGTTTATTAAGAACATTAAAAGACATGAATAGACAAAAGCAATGGGATTTTTTAAAATTAAGTTTCAACTTTCTATAAAGATGATTCTCAACTATGTTATGAAAGATATAACAGAATGATTTGATATACAATTTTGCTTTATGAAATACGTAAACATGGCCATTCCCATTCTATGCAATGCAACTATACACTGTATCTATTTTGCATATTAATGTGTTTTGGGGGCAACATGTAATGAAAAAAGACGTGTAATAATGGGAGTAATAATTGGGAATATTTTCATAAGAATATCTCATATTTCATAGGAATATCCAGACTTAAAGCTGTGATGTATGTTGTCAGAGAAATTTGCTAAAATATAATGTCCTCTACGAAGGCAAAACATCTGTTCGGTGTCTCAGGATGATATTTCTGTCTCGTGCAGAGTGAATCCAGCATTTATATGTAGACTTCACCACCGAAACTTTGCAGCATGCAATTGGTCGTCGGTCCTCTTAGCAGCATGAAAAACAATAGTTTTATTCAATGGATTTTATAGACTGTATAGCCTCAAAAGAGAGCCAATCACTAAAACGCTGTTGCTTTGTCAGTTCATCGCGATCTCACAAAGTTCTGTTATAATAAATGTTAGCTGTCAACAATGCACAATAAATCTCTTACTTACATCGTGTCTACACTTTGTTTGTTGATGAGAGGTTTGGCGATACTGCATAATTCAAAACTGAATAAAACCTCTGGCGTTTTGAGCGGTGAGTGGATTCTAACTAATTTAAACACCTCTGATTGGCCATCGCGTTCAAGAGCTCAACAACTATGTCTGTGATTGGCTACATTGCTCACCGCTGCAAAACACGCTGTAAATAGATACATTTGACGTTCTCCAGAGCGCAAACACAAATATGCACTGGAATGTTTGCCAGATCTGTTTTGCTAATATATTATTACAGTATCAACTGAGGGTGCTCTTACTTGCGTTTGAGGGGCCACCCCCGTAGAACCGGGCCTGTGCATCCAGCTCGTCGACTTTTTCTCACAGTTGTTTGTTTTCTGTGATCACAGCCGCTACTTGAAAACTTTTAGCTACAGCTCTCTCCATTTTATTGGTAACTGAATCAACTTTGGTGTCAAGCTCAGATATCAGGGTCGAATTGGATGCAACAGACCTTTCAATTTCCAGAAACTTCTCCATGAGATCATCTTGCTTTTTCCCCAACCTCTCAATCGCCTTCAGTATATCATTCAGTATATCCGGATTTGAGGGCTCAGATACCTGCCACCACATTTTCAGAAGAGGGCTGTAAGTCGGGGTTTCTGTAGATGGTAAACAATCCATACTTAACTCCTCTTCGGGAGTGATGTTAACATAATCATGCACACGCTTCACACTTTCCGCCATTCCTTCCATTTGTATCAAGTTATGTTTCGGCAGCACGTGAGTTTCAATCAACGCACTAGGCAGGCCACGACAGACGTTTAGTTCTAACAGTCTAAAGAGACAAGCGACAAAAGTTCAGAAATGTCAACTTTATGCAAATGAGAAGCTAATTTCGCGAGCGACATCCAATAGGAGTGAGTGGACTGTCTGTGGAGCTCACGTCACCGTCTCGAGTGCAGGCAAGACAGGACAGAGCTCCAGAGCGATTTTACTGTTTTATATGATTTGACTGTAACCACATACATGGATATAATAAAATGATGCATGGAAAATAAACTATCGGCAGTCTGTGAGTTTGATCCATACACTGATAGTCTGTGCTGTTAATTATATGATGCAGTGAGCAGTTTAGCACTGCTGCAGTTCATATTACAGTTTCCCTGCATTATGTTGATTATTAGGGACAAGAAAATTTATTATTTGTCAAATTCCAATGACATTTTAGTCATTTTTATGAGAGAGTTTAATTTGTTGATAGATCGATCGTTAATCTAGTTAATGATTTAATGCACTGAGCACTGCTGTAGTTTATACAACAACACTCTCCAACAGCAGAATGTTACTTTCAGTTATTTTAAACCTAATTCCTAGTCAAATTATAATGATATCTTAGTTTTATATATCACTTGTGATTGCGTTTTCTAAAGAAATGGCCAGACGTGCAGTCTAATAATGGCATTAGAGCGACGCACTGGGAACGCCCACAAGCGTCTCACAGTACAGAGACTAGCGACATACAGCGAAAAAGTCGCTGGCGGTGTGAATGGGGCTTAGCAGTCTTAACTTCTAACAGTCCCCAAAGAAGGTAAATGTTCTCAATACAACCTTAAAAACGTAGTAGAATCATTCAGAGTATGAAGACACTTGTATAAGTAACGCAAAAAATCAAGGAAGGAAAAAGATTAGGTTTTGCACGAAAGTTTATGAGAGACAGAAACGGTTCAGCTACACAGACACCATCTTGGCAAAAACTCCTATTTGCGTATTTATGTATTTGTTTTTGCAGTTTCGCATGGGCTGAAATTTAAAAACAGCGCCTGATATGAGGGAGGGGGAGGTCTCCCTCGCTTCAGCCGGAAAGTACCGGTGGTGTGTTTTGGCAGTCCTACATCCTAGGGCTGTTCGATTACGAAATTTTTGGAATCGATTCCGATTCCTGGTTCTGGAATCGATGGAATTATATCCAGGAATCAATTCCTCACTGTTGTTTTTGATTCTTGTTTTTTAATGAAAGATTGGAGGAACCTAGTCCCGGAGTGACCACAGGATATAAGGATGTAGAAAGTTTCCTTCTCTGAAGCTTTGTAAAATAAAGATACATTTTAAATAACTTCATTTAAATTGTAATTATGGATGCTCCTGAAATGGCCCATAGCCCAGCAGTAAATGCGATTAAAAATAAATAAATAAATAAATAAAAAAGCAGTTTTCAAGGATGTGCATTTATTGCATGGTTAGAACTACATGCAGGGGTGGAAATGGGGGGACGTGGGGGGACGGAGTCCGGGGAGTGAATTTTGAGAGGGGACGGCGTTCCAGTTGAAGAAAAAAAATGGTTTGATTTTTTTTTTTTTTCCCTTTTTTTGGAAATTAAAAGGATTTCTATATTTTATCCACTCAATAGTCTACAATATAATAGCCACATAAACGTAGTGTAATATATAATAATAAAAACGTAGTGGGATATTCTGTGATACCGGCAGATTGCAGCCAATGGAAATGCTTCTCCATCGGTGCACGTCACCGAACTTCAAAGCAGACGCTTGAGGTAAATTATCTGGAAAGATGAACTGTGATTTTGACCGAAAATCTGAATAGAAACCGTTACTTTAACGGATGCCATAACAGAAATGGATAAAGCTGTGTTAACGTACCTGAAATTATCCAGTCTACAAATAATAATATTAATAAATAAATGATCATCTAAAAATTATCCGGCCGTCTTGCCCGAAAAGAGCTTTAATTTCCGTTATAAATCAAGTGAAAACAGTAACAGATCCTTATCAGGATCAACTAAACGCTAGATTATTTAAAAGTATGTGAAGTTTGCGCCTCCATTGGTGCAGTAAACTTGCACAACGTTCTTGAATGAATAATTTGCAGATGCACGTCGGTCTGTTATTGCAGGGACATCGACTTTTCATGCCCCTAAACAAAACGAACTGTGATTGGTTGCGTTACATGTCAGTCAAACGTCCTCTTGGGCGGTCCTCGACCAATGAAAGCTGCGATAGAGTCCAGACCTTCTAGCGTCAGTCTGAGCGTGCGTCTCAATCAGCTCCCTAGTTCAGTAGTCAGGGCACTGATCAGGACATAAGTCAATGGGCTGACTCCCTGATCAGTGCCGTGACTACTGAACTAGGGAGCTGATTGAGACGCACCCTGAAGCTCTGGCTACGCGAGATGCAGCACGCCGCTGCTCTTAAAGGAGCCAGAGCATCTTTAATCCAACATCACACATGACAACACACACAGTCTTTTTTAACAAACGAAATAAATGGAAAATAAAAGTATAATTTAAATATGTCTTTATGTTATTCTTCAGATAGCTGGTGTTTAACGCTGGTTGCTGTAGCCTGGTGGTGACAGCCTGCCTGGATGAAAGAGAATTCAGGACTGTTCTGAATGTTCATATTGGATAGATTACTCAAATGTTTTTTTTTCAGACATTATCTTTTGTGGACATTTTAAGCTTTTGTTCCATTACCCTGTCACACAGTTTTAAATGGAAATGCATGGTTGCATCATATTCATCTTCTGTAGTTTGCAATATCTAGTTGTAACTTCTTGTCTCCTTACTCCCTCTGCCTTACAACTAGATTCACCTTTACATGTTTAATAATTAATTTTCAAAGCACTAAACTGAGATGTAGGCTACAGTATCCATCCAAAAAACATTCTACAGTTTTCTTTAACCCGAGGACAATTTATTTAGAAGGTTTCTGTGACCTCTTAAACTGTGCATGCACCACATATGTAGATTCCTACATTCCTAATTACACAGATAACTATCTCCAAGCAGAGATTCTGTTAAATGACTGAGTTTGTGCCACAAATAATAATAAAAAATAAATTAAATTAAACTAATAAAAAATAATAATTTAAAGGAAACATGAAATAAATGTAATATTATTATAGACTATAAAGGTTTTGGTAATTAAATGCATTTGAAAGGTCATCTGCAAAATGTACCAAACTTCCAAGATGCAGGATCACAGACGGAAACAATGACAATAAACACCATTAACCCAAGTGAATGAAAGGGAGGCTAATAATCAACGATATGCGTTCACATATGGCTTTATTTTAATGTTTCAGCGTGGCAAACCGTAAAACTAAGTTGTTAGAATTACGTTCTAGTGACGTCATTACGCGATGACGCAAAAAAAAACAAAAAAACACTGAATTGTTTTATTTTTAACTGGTTCATTGAAACGAACTGTCCGAAAGAACCTTTTGCCTAAATTAAACGGACTTCCAATCATTATTAGTGAGCGAGAGACAAATTAATGATTAACTCTGTTGAACTGAAAAGGGCTCTTAAAGAGGAGTCGATTCCCCTCGATTTGGAATCGACTCTCAATTCCCAACGCCAAAAAGAATCGATTCCCAGCCCTACTACATCCAGTTCAGTCAGCTATCTCTCTCAGACTGAAGCTGCTCGTCAGAAGTATACAGTTG
The DNA here is from genome assembly GCA_039654105.1 of Coreius guichenoti. Classification (NCBI taxonomy): domain Eukaryota; kingdom Metazoa; phylum Chordata; class Actinopteri; order Cypriniformes; family Gobionidae; genus Coreius; species Coreius guichenoti. Next base: position 1,040,104 of record CM077173.1, read on the forward strand.
TAGTATACACTTTTCAAGGTCAGTATGTTTCTAATAAAGAGCGTTGGGGCTCATGACCATTCTTTTTCAAACAGATGCATTTGTTGGTAACTTTGTAAGCAAGGAGTCAACAGGACAGCCAAAAGTATGTATGGAGGGCAGACAGCCTACTTAATGTACAGATGAAAAAAGGATTTCTGGTGAAGTGACTGCAAAAGTATTGTAATGTCTTAAGAAACAAAGGAGCTTTTTTTTTTTTGAAAGCTTTAATGCAGAACGCAGAACAACAATAAGAACAGACACTTATATATTCTCATACGCACTTCCTGAACTCTCCTCATTAACCCCATAAATGCTGGTGCTAAAGAAAATCACAACCATTACAAACAGACTGCTGTCCTATAGTGCTATATATACACAGGAGTGAAAAATCTCTCGTATTCATATGTGAGCTTGACTAATTTAAAGGGGTCCTATTATGCCTTTTCACTTTTTCAACTTTAGTTAGCGTGTAATGTTGCTGTTTGAGCATAAAAAAGATCTGCAAGGTGAAAACTTCCTTGTTAGTCAAAGAAAAGCTTTTATTGACAGCTGGCTCAGCAAACGATCGATCTGCGAATGTTCTTCCCTGTGACGGCAGAGAGCAGCGAAACGCCGCCTCAACCGAAGAAGACCGACGCCTAATTCTGTAGCCCCGCCCACCGACTCGCGCCTGACATGTAATAGATAAATAACATTGGCCTAAGTGGAGCTAAACCGGATCAAACTTCCAAGCAATAAACATGCTATTGAAGATTACAAGATAGTGTGCAGTGCCTGGTTGTGGAAGAACAGTCGCTGCATAAGCTTCCTTCGGACTCCAATATTAAGAATGCATGGTTGAACTTTATTTTTAATGAAGATCCAGCTCACGTGGTTAAGACATTGCACGTTTGTTCCTTCATTTCACCACGGATTCGTTTGTAAACAAGAGACTGGATTTGCAGACAGAATGAGATCAAAAAACTATGCTTTGCCTTCTATATTGGATCTGACAGGAATGGTGCAACACACTTATGTGAGTAAAACATGTTTTTTATATGTTATAGTATTGCATTGTTACAGATTGTTTGACATCTACTGATTATGTGTACGTGTCTAACGGAACATAACTTACCACGCTGTCACAGGCTGGAGAATCCTTTATTTGAGGTGTTGTTGGTTCGTTGTCCTGTGATTCGGGATCAGACTCGGACATGTATGGGCCAGGGCTCGCAAAGCCCGGCGTCCCAGGGCTAATGTGTTTCCCAGACGGGCTACCAAAATGTATCACCGGCCGGCCCGACGGGCTATCTTAAATAGTGAAATAACATTCCTTTCTTGATGTGCGTTGTTCACTCTCTTGACTTTGAAGGAAAAATACAGTTGCGGAAGTTTTGAACATGCTGATTTGTCTGCAGTGAAGTTTTGCTGATGCACATACTTGGCCTGTGTGTGTGTGTGTTAGTGATGCACAGTTCGCTGTTATATCCACCGATCGGGCGGGCCAAGTAATAAAAAATAACATTCCAATTAATTGCGGGTGGATGAGAGATAAATCATTGTGTTTGTTTGATAAAGACATTTTGCGAGCCCTGTGGGCGAATCATCCCGGTTGCCGTTTTTCCACACATTTTCGAAACAATTCCCCACGTGTACTGACGGGGGAGCCAAAGCTCATTATAATATGTAAAGCTGTTATCCAATCATAGCAGTGGGTGTTTACTTCCAAGTCTTCAATGCGGCACGCCCATAAAAACAGAGCGTTTCAAGAGCTAGACTCAAAACCAGGGTAGAAAATAGCCTATTACTTATTCATTATGATGTTTTTGAATGTAAAAACCACGTGAACGTCATAAGTTGACCTCAGACAACAGTATAAAAAAATAAAAAAAAGCCAGTTCATGACCCCTTTAATAGAATCTACTTTCCAAGAGCTACAACAAATGACTCGTTTGACTACAACGCGATTTTTCTGGATCTTATGAAGTCACAATGTTACTCATTTAAATATTCCGTGAGAGGGGATTACGCAAAAAAGAGACGAGGCCTGGTTGAACTGCTACTATGTCAGATGCTGTTTTTTCCACCCCGTTTCCATTCAATTGGTTTGACCTTCCTAAGGCTGACAAAATTAGAGTGGTTAAAATTAATTTTAAACACTGTTCCGGAACATTATAACTGGGGATGGGCATTTCAAGCAAAAATAATAATCGATGATCGCTGGGAATCATTTGATTATTATTCGAAAATAGCACTCCTCCCCCTGCATGCACAAACGCACACACACATGTACTGTATAGACTACACACACATAAACAGAGAGGGAGGGAGACCATTCATGCTTTCAGTCTGTATGATAGCAAACTGTTTAATTCATTAGGGAATAGGCTAATATAATGGCTCAAGCCATATAATGATTGTAACGTGCTGAAACATGACACTTATTTGACATCGTCCCAAGTTACCGTAACCGTTATATGACACGCAAGTCTATAGTGTGTGTGTGAGACAATGTGTTCTTCTTCTGTCGTTTTTACACTGGCAGTTTAGTTCGAAATGGGGCATGGTTCGCATGAAAAATTGCTAATGTGAAAGCTGTCATGCGGTTGCACTCAAACTGTGCCTCGATTCACGTGAATGTGAAAGCAACATGGACTTGGGTGCACACTTGTTCAGGAAGAAAAGTAACCTGTGCATGCGTTTTAGCCGATTACGATGTCTTTAGTTTAATAAAACACATGTAAGGGATGATAGTGTTGATGATTTACCTTAGATACGAGTGCAATCCACTGTCTCCTCTAAAGAGTCTGTTTGCAAGCATCAGAAAGCCGCCTTCATGCGACGCACATACAGTAAACCCAAGTGTCGTTTACTCAGCTGTGCATAATAGAACGAAAATAAAAAACAATATATTGACCTGTGCTCTGTGCCCAGTGTAAAAAAGCCCTGAGAGTTGATTGACAGCTTTTTTTAGGTGCGTTATAGGCAGCGCCACCCTCTGGTTACATGAATGCGTCATCACCGCATCAGCACTGAAATCATGGGGATTTTTTTTTTTTATACAATAATAGCACAACCCATTCGATATTCTATAATTAAATCAACTAATCGAATATTCGAAAATTGGGACTCATCCCTAATTATAACCCCAACTTTTATCTGTGCACTGCACACTTCAAGTCAAGTCACCTTCATTTATACAGCGCTTTCACAATATAGATTGTTTCAAAGCAGCTTTACAGTGATAATAGGAAACTAATGGAAGAGAGATTGTTTTGGCTGTACATCAGCTCTAGAGAAAAGTTACTGTCCAGCTAAAGTACGTTTTTGATTGATTTATTAAAAATCATTAGTTATTTACTGTGGGGCCGCTTACACGACACCATTTTCAACCAAAATAGAAAACTTTCAATGCGTTCCGGCCGTTTATTTGCATGGCAACAGTGTTTGGCGGCCCGAGAACGCAAACTTTGAAATAAGTTTTGAAATAGTTTGAATAGCTACTTGAAAAGACTACGCACCTGCGCACATACGTATTCAAACGCGCTTGCCTATAGACTAAACACGTGATACGCATGTGCATGCTGTCACCATTCTCACAGATCCACACTTTTGAAGATGATAACGGTATCGTTTCAAAACTATTTCAAAACTTATTTCAAGTTTTGTGTTCTCGGGCCACCAAACACTGTTGCCATGCAAATGAACGGCCAGAACGCATTAAAAGTTTTCTATTTTAGTTGAAAATGGTGTCGTGTAAGCGGCCCCAAAGTAATGACCGCCAAATTACTTGTCTGGCCTGCATAATACAGTGCTTCTAGTCGTTTCCACTGATCCACGCAAACAGAAATCATTTTGATAACGTTTTCATCTGTACAGAGGGAAAGTAAGGGAGGCCTTCACAGGGGAGAGTCTAGTTGACACGGTCTCTGCAGACACTTCAGGGATGCGTTGGTCATGTCTGGGCGCAGGTCCACCATCTGATCTGGATACGGCCCGGATCCGGCCGACTGCAGTAAACCTCGGGATAAATAGAGAGACTAACATTAGCGTAGATGCCGTTCTTCTTATGATGTAACGAGTACATCAGGTGTTATGGGAAGTGTTCCCGGTTCCGGCTGACCTAGTTAATGCAGCCTAAAACAATCATTTAACTGATTTAAATAATAGAAATTGATAATGTTCTATGTGTATGCCATAGTAAAGAGATGTGTTTTTAGTCTAGATTTAAACTGACAGAGTGTGTCTGCTTCCCGAACAATGCTAGGAAGACTGTTCCAGAGTTTAGGTGCTAAATAGGAAAAGGATCGACCGCCTGCAGTTGATTTTGATATTCTAGGTATTATCAACTGGCCAGAATTTTGAGACCGCAATAGATGTGATGTAGTATAATGCGTTAAGAGCTCGCTCAAGTACTGGGGAGCTAAACCATTTAGTGCTTTGTAAGTAATCAGCAAGATTTTAAAATGTATACGATGTTTAGTAGGGAGCCAGTGCTGTGTTGACAGAACCGGGCTAATATGGTCATACTTCCTGGTTCTAGTAAGAACTCTAGCTGCTGTGTTTTGGACCAGCTGGAGTTTGTTTCTTAAGTGAGCAGGGCAACCACCCAGTAGAGCATTACAATAATCTAGCCTTGAGGTCATAAACATATGAACTAACTGTTCAGCATTTGTCATTGAGAGCATATGTCGTAATTTAGATATATTTTTAAGATGAAAGAATCAGAGAACAGCTTCCAGAAAATAAGAGTACAATGCAGCTCCGCACTAAAGCTTCTCCTGAAACGGAGCAGTTCCCACTTTGTCAGGACAATCTGTTGTTTATGGATCACAACCTGTAAGTATGTCGTATTATTTGTAGTTGTAGTTCCAATTATAAGATTTATGTTGTTGCTACGATGTAAACAAAGGGTTTAACTGCTAGCTAGCCAACATTAGTGTTGATATAGTGTTTTGTGTAGCTTTGAACCATGATTTTGTGATCAGTTACTGTTTGTATTACCATAGTTTTCTGAAAAATATCACGATTAAATGGTGCATAACATTGTATCTAAAATGTATAAGAAAAAAACAGACATACCACTCTGAAACGTCCTGTGAAATCCGTGCCTGTAAAGTCATGAAATCCGTTCGGCACGATCCTCTTGTTTGTTAACATTCTTAAGTCTGAATCATGCTTGGTTTGAAATTGAATCCATCCTTAATATTTACACCTGAGCTGAATTTGCAGTTATGGAGGGGCGGGACATTTACCGAACACACGGTGCCAATCACAACACACTGGGCCAACTGACCAATCACAGCACATTTTGTATTTCTGAAGGAGGGGCTTCATCGAAAACATTCTAGTACACCCCGAAAACAAAATCAAGACTTTGTAAAAGGGCATAATAGGACCCCTTTAAAGAGTGTGGGAAAAAATTGCTCAAAACCATCTATTAATTTTTTTTTTTTTACAAGATATACCATTAGATCTGAACATCCATTCATTGATTGATTGATTTGTTTGTTTGTTATCTTGTGTTGCAGGTTAGGGCAAAATGGCAGGTATTATTCCCAGACGCAAAATAAAAGGTGTTGATTTCTGTGGATCAAGCTACTACCATTATATAATCCGCTCTGATCTTGGCTGTTATATGAGGTCAACTGATTTCAAACAAGGGTCAGACCTCAGTATTTATAATCTGCACCCTGCCTGCCAAAATGGAGATCATTACTTTGCTGACGTATCTACGTATTTTTACATCATTAAGGGTAATTCCTACCGCAGAGTCACTGACCTGTCAGCAGACAATGAATCTGCAGTCTACACCCTTCATCCCAACTGTCGGGGCGGAGATCACTACCTGGCAGCCTTTGACTCGTTTTACATCATCTTCCAGGAAAAGGGCACTTACAGAAGAACAAAAGACCTGATTCAAGACTCCGATTCTGAAGAATTTCCCCTGCACCCAAATTGCAGAGATGGTCTCTATTACTGGGGTCTGCAAGATCACTACTGCTTCCTCAAGCCAGCCTCAGAGTGGGGAGTTGAATACTACAAAGGTAACGACTTCCAGAAGGACAGCTGTGTTGCTGTCTATTCTGTTCACCCCGATGTTCTTAACTTCCTCCCAGGCGGGCTGTCGATAACCAACGGCCCAGCATCTGGCAAGTGGGAGAACATTCAAACTGTAATTAATGACAGTCCCACACAAGTGACATGGCAAAGGAAAATTACTAAAAAGGTTGGATATAATAAGGAGAAGATGTCCCAGATCACACAGAATTGGAAGATAGAAACACAAGGCAAGATCACAGCTGAAAATCTCGCAAGGTTAATTTCAAAGTGGCAGATCTCCTTTTCGGGAGTATTTGGATTTTCATGTGTGAACTCTGAGAAGGAAAACTGGAATGAAGTGACTGAAGTGGAAGAGCAACTATCATTTGAGCTGAAGCCAAAGGAGTGTTTGTATCTGTGGCAGTTCCAGGTGGGTCTCGGTTCAGAACCGGTGTTGTTCTGCCGGAATTTGAGGATTACCAATCAGCCGAACCCTTAGATTTTTTTAATAACAGGTGCTTCAAGAAAATACCTTAATTGTGACTTTTTAAGCAATTATTTATATATCTGCTTTAAAAACGGGCAGAGAGGAGGCTGGTACTGTATAGCAGATATATATGGTTTTTCAATTACAGTATAAAACATTACTTTATTATTATTTTTTTTTAAACAAACAAAATGCTGCTTTAAAAATAATTGCAGTCAGATCTGCCACGTCATATATCAAAAAAGGCCATGTTATATAGTATATTGTTTTTTGTTTTACTTTGTGTAAAACAAATGGGTTTCACCTGTATCCAGCATAATTAATAATCTACTGTTAATAATCTGCATTATATAATTCTATTAATCATTTTGGTCATCCTAAATTTATCCATTACTTTGTGTCTTACACCCTTCCATGGTAACACTTATACATTAATAAAGTAATGATTGTTCATTTGCAAACTATTAGTTAATTCATAGTTTATTAATAGTACTGTTACAGGTTATAACACATTAGGCTGTAACACATTAACAGGCTATATACAAGTAGTGGGTTCTTCATTCATTGTTACTGTAATCAATATTTTTATGAATTAGCTCATATGTAAAGACAACTTTTTTTAACAACTTGATAAATACACCTATCTGATGCATTTTAAACCATGTATTAAAAGTAGTTGTTAAATGTTCATCAAAACATTAAGTTATTCATTCACAGGAAATAAATGCTCATGTATAAATTGAATTGATGCATATGTATGGCTTAATTAGTGTCTTTTAGGAAGACGTAATGGTATAATAATAGTAGGATTAAAAGGACAATTACGTGTCCTCTTTATTCTTTTAATTACACTTTAAATCACTTTTAATCAATGCCATATTCTGTTTTTCTTGTGCACTTTGAATTACCATTGTGAATGACATGTACTATATTAATAAACTTGCCTTGACTTTTGGGTGACTTAATCTAAAGTGATAAATATTTAGCCCCAATAAAACATTTATTCAGGATCCATGACTTTAAAAGTTGGCCGTCACTTAAAGAGTTAGTTCACGTGACTTTCTTGATGCGCATGGAAGGATTTATTTGATAAATGGGTTTCAAGCGTAGTTTATGTGCATGTTTTCTTATCGGACAAAAACTTTATCCGACTCAATTGAGCGCATTTGTGCATCTTGACGTTTCCATCCAGCGGTTCTTATGCGATGTCCCAAAATGCGCATAAAAACACTGCAGTAAGCAACATTCTGTGAACATCTGAATGCATCAGCACAAGAGTTTAACAATCGCTTTAGTCTGTGCAAATCAAAATGCCACAACACCAAACAAACATACTAGAAAGCCCTTACTTTAATATAATTTGACAGGTTCATCAAACCACACATTCATAGAAGACAGTAAAACCACATGAACAGGAACAGAGCAGAGAACTACAGCTATACAAGACAGTGTAAAAGAGCAGAGAACAAACTTTAGAGCTTGTTTACATCAAACATCTTTAACCAATTAATGCCACACACACACACACACACACACACAAAATCTGGCCCTAGATCAGGTGTTTTTGACATTAAGTGTGACAGCACAAACCACCAGTGAAGTCAAACCAGCGGATTCCTGAATGTCTCAAACAGGTCCTTGGGCAGATCTTCTCAGTGATGTGGGGCGGCCTGCGGGTTGTAGACGGGCGGCAGAACTCTGCGTGAGTTTGCTTTGACCCACGGGTGCTCGATCACGCTCTTGAGCGGCAGACGCATGGACGGACTGTGACGGAGCAGCTTCGAGATCAGATCACGAGCACCATCAGAAACCACTTTAGGAAACTGCAGATCCACCTGCGACAAAACGAGAACCTCTATATGAGCAGGGGCTGCATTCACAAAACAAGAAGTGTGAAAATAATAAAATAGCAGTCAAGTATTAAGTTAAGAATACTTTGCATTCTCAAACTTGAAAAGAACACAAAACACAAAGACAAATAGAATTCCTGAGAAAAAAGGGGTTTTTAAATCATCGTAAATAACGTACTCTGTTACTAATGTAACCTCGGTTCCTTAAGATAACGGGAATGAGTATTGCGTTGCTAGACACTTTTCTCCGAATACTTGAGCCTTATTGAAATCACGCAGTGAAACTGCACGAACCTATGGCGCTGCAGCCCGTCGAAACGAGCGGGTCTACCCGTCTATATAAGCGGGCCATTTTGCCATAGGATCTCAGAATAATAATTCGACTGAAGCAATGAGCACAGAGTCGTGAAGCATGATAGCACGGCCAGCTACGCAACACTCGTTCCCGTTATCTCAGGGAACCGAGGTTACGTCAGTAACAGAGTACGTTCCCTATCGATACGGTTCACTCGTATTGCGTCGCTAGATGCTTTGGGAACACAATCCAATAGCGCTGTGCTATAACTGCAGAACAATCATTCTATGGCCCTGGCCTAAGACACTTGAGGATAAGGGCCCTGAAGGCAGCAAGGCTGAGAATAAAGAGTCTCGAGGGAAAAGGTTCTAGCAGGTTGAGCTCGTGTAGAGAACAGCTAAACAGACAGGAGCCGTTCAAGTTGTGAAATCTGGCAAATGTGGATGGCGAGGACCAGCCGGCCGCTACACAGATTTTTCCAATGGATATTCCGCTGGACCATGCCCAGGAGGAGGCCGTGCCTCTGGTGGAGTGGGCCCCTTACTCCAATGGGGCACTGGAGGCCCAAAGAAGCATAAGCCAGCACAATCGCGTTTATCCAGTGGGATAATCTCACAAGGAGCTGCTCCGACTGTCTGAACTGGGCAGAGCGCTCAATATATACTTTTAAGGCCCAAACAGGGCAGAGTAAGTGCAACTCTTGCTCGTCCTCTGAAACGGGAAGAACAGAGATAGTAACAACCTGTGCTCTGAACGGAGTAGAGAGCAACTTATGTACATAGCCATGTCTTGATTTGAGGACGACACTGTTAGGCCCAAAAATCAAGGCAAGACGTGCTCACAGAGAGCGCTTGCAAGTCACCCACTCACTTGACCGATGCTAGGGCTAGCAAGAGGGCCGCAGCTCGGCTGACTGGAGCGGTGTGAATGGAGAGCCCCTGATGGCCCCAAGGACCACAGACAGGGATAGTAAGGGGACGAGGCGGGTTCAAGCTTCTGGCCCCCTTCAGAAAACTACTAAGTCATTCCTGCCTGTAGACTGGCCGGCCACAGGAGCGTGGTTTGCTGTTATGGCCGCCGAGCATGGAAGGGGTGTGCCCCTTGTCCAGCAGCTCCTGCAGGAAAGACAGTACCAGTGAGACAATCACAGGACGTCGGGTCATTCCGGACTGCGCACCAGTCGGAGAAGACAGACCACTTAAGGGTGTAGCGGAGTCTAGTGGATGGGGCTCTAGCCTTAGAAATAGTGTTTAGGACTCTCGCGGGGAGGTCCGTAGGCTCCTGTCGAGGGGCTAGACATCTCCATGTCTAGCCCCCCGACAGGAGCCTACGGACCTCCCCGCGAGAGGAATACAGTAGCTGTATATGCAGTAGCTGTATATGCCTACGGACCTCCCCGCGCCCCACAACTCAGAAAGGAAAGGAGTACAGGGGAAGGCTGGGCCATTTGTGTGTCCTTTGAGAAGAATATTGGGCAGAGAGAGTTGTCTTCTGAGGCGAAGAGGTCGACCTCTGCCCTGCCGAAGATACTCCAGATCCTGAGCGTCCACTCTCCTGAGGACACATAGCCCCGGAACAGCATGTCTGTACCTTGGTTCAGTCTGCCCAGCATGCGTGCTGCTCTCAGCTTGCCTCCCTTTGACGTCACAGATCCCCACTTTGAAAAACCTGTCGTTTGCTGGGCCTGGTGTCAATAAAAGCCTTTATTGGACTAACAAGGAACTTTTCAGTTCTGAAACTTACAGGATATTCTTATAGTATGGTGACCTCATATGTTAAAAGCTCAAGGAAAATTTGATTTCTCAGCTCATGACCCCTTTAATACGAAGGTGTCTGAGACGCCAAGCGTGGGCTGGAACACAGAGTTTCAGCCAATGCTGCAGGGGCTGCATATGTAGCAGGCCCAGCAGAATTACTGATGAAGCAGTTGAATCTTGAGGTTGTCATGAGCCTGGCCCGCATTTGGGCTGAATCGAGAACTGCTCCCAGGAAGGCAATTCGCTTGCTTGAAGACAGTGAGCTCTTGGCTAAGTTGGAGTTGGAGCTAAGTCCTGAGTCCCAGGCATCCCAAATGGCTGAGGAGCAAGATATCTGTGAGTGTCTAACTCTAGGTAATTCAGGATGCGCACTCCCTTCTGTCTCAGGGGAGAGTGCCGAATCCATGCACTTTGTGAAGTGCACGTGGCCAGAGACAGACCGAATGGAAGGACAGTGAACTGGTAAGCCACCCCATCGAACGTGAATCAATGGGGGGCTGCAGCGCCATAGGCTTGTGCAGTTTCACTGTGTGATTCAATAAGGCTTCAGTATTCAGAGAAAAGGAGTTTTCCCAAAGCGTCTAGCAACACAATACAGTAAACCGAATAGAGTGAACAATAGAGTGAACCGTACTGATAGGGAACCAATTCGTTTCAGAAGACAAGATGTTTAATATTAAATCAAAAATATATTACAAAAAAAGGTAAAAATTTAAGAATTTGTACTTGAAACTTATTTTAAGTATATTTTGTATTTTCAAAAACTTAAGACAAAACTTAAGGAAAAAAAAAAAAAAAGTCTGAAATCAACATAACCTCTAATTAGTCTTAGGTGAGATATTTAAAGGATTTATTGGGTAGTTTTAAATAAGCATATTAATACATATTCCTAACACTAGGGATGTGCACAGGTTCTCTGAAGTGACACTGACCAATAAAATGTAAACAATAAATCGACCATGATTGAGAGATTTTGCAGAAATTTTAATTTCATTAACTATAAATGGGGACCTCATTTTAAATTTTATAAATGACAACTTTAAGAACAATTTTGTTGTGAAAATATTTGAAAACTTAATTTGTACTTGCACAAAAAATTTCTTAGAATTTAAATTAAACTTTTTTTTTTTACTTTCTAACTTAAGTTTTTGAGAATTCAAAATATTCTTAACTTAAGAACATAAGACAAAACTTAAGAATATAAACTAAAATAAAATCTGTCAAGCTCCAATTTGACTATAATCCCCAAAGGTGAGATGTTTAACTTGTTAGGTCAATTAAAATATTAAGCATATATTACTATTAATAAGGTGCACAAATTCTAATTAAAAGTTGATGTGACTGCAGAAATTAATTCAGTAACAAAAAAAACAAAAAAGACCTCATGTTAAATTGTATAATTAATTTTCATGAGAAAAATCATTTTTACGAAATTTTGAAAACCTAAGAATTTGCACGAGGACATTAAGAGTTTAATGTTATATTTACTGTTAAATAACATCCAATTAGTAGGATTAGTAGATGCAGATATGAAAATTCTCTATATTTGAAAGCCGATAACCGATATATTGCCAGATAAATCTAAATCCAAATTTGTATAAGATTTTTGAGAGCCTGATTACAAAAACAAAAGTCTCACCATTAAAAGCTATGTCCCAAACACTTCAACATAAATCAAACATATACAGTACAGTAGCCTAGTATGAACTAGTGTAAGTTAAAATTTTACACTCCTATGGCCAACTTTCCTTAGAGAGAGAGAAAAAATAAAATAATAATAATTGTATTGCCTTACAAATAAATAGAACAATCCCTAAATAATGCAAACAAGTCATTGGGCAACATTACCTGTGTATAAAGAATCAAAGTGCATGTGTCAAAAAGTGGAACAGCCTCCTCACAGTCAATAATGAAAGGGTTAAACCATATTGTTGATGAAATACAAGAAAAATAAAAGTGCTAGTTATTACTAATAATGCATCCATGTTTATGAAAAACTAATTTTAGATATGACTAGGGGTGTAACGATACACTCGTGTCACGATTCGATATAAATCGCGATACTGAACTCACGATACGAATCGCGATATTTTAAGCCAAAATATATATTTTTTTACTTTGTTATTATTAAAATATTATTATCATCATCATCATCATCATCAGGACCCACAAACATTCCCGCAGTGCATCATTATACATTATAAATCAACATTATATATAGTCGTTTAATGTAGTAAATGTCACTGAAACTCCATAAATTTAAATTTTTTCCCCTCACGCATTCAATGCAGGCAGCATTCTCTCCCGGTGCTCGCGTTGTCCTGCCTCTCGCTATTAATGCACTATACATAAGAATAAACCATCTAAAATACAGCAAGTTGAGCCTTGGATAAAACTCTATATCGCCAATCATATCGTTTTTATATCGCGATATATCGATTAACGATATATCGTTACACCCCTAGATATGACTGTTTCAAATAACATCATTGCTGTTTGAGCTGCCCTGAAGCGGTATGTTAGCGGGATAATTCACTTAACCAAATGCATCATATGAGAATAATCAGATACTTATACAAACATATTAGAACTTAAATCTGCACAAATGCACAAGAGAACTTGAACTAAGTTACTGTACGTGCAAGTCAGAATTTGCAACTCCTGTTGTGGATTCGCTGTAACATGGCAACTAAACCCAAAGAATTCACAATGTTTTATTACAATAGTGTACTCTTTATAATGTTATGTAATATGACAGTCCCAATCATAGTTATTAGTCGTGCACTGCTGTTTGAGCTGCATGCACTGAAGATTAAGCTACTTACTACAGCGCTAGCCTAATTCTTATCCAAACGCATCCTATGTGAGAAATCAGATATATATATTTTGCACAAAAGGCTACGAATGCATCAGCGAATTTATAGTAATGAAGGTGTAACACCGTTCTGGATGCGCTCTTCCTGTAACGACGCGCTAAAACAATTTTATGTAGCCTATATAACAGACTTGCGCTGCACTGAACTATTTTCCCTTTTCAAAGTGATTTCAATCATATTTCAAGCAATTCAAAACCATCATGGTGCACATCTGAAGTGAAATAATCCATTATTTATCGGCTTTAAGATATCGGACAAAACAACATTTAAAATGAACATACATCAGTCGATATATCTTGCACCCCTACCAATTAGTCTTAGCTGAGATATTTAATTAATTAATTTATTGGGTTGTTTAAAATATTAAGCATATTAATATACACTGATCAGACCTAATATTATGTTGGTCGCCCTTTTGCTTAAAAAACAGCCCTGAGCCGTCGAGGAATGGACTCCACTAGACCCCTGAAGGTGTGCTGTGGTATCTGGCACCAAGATGTTAGCAGCAGATCCTTTAAGTCCTGCAAGTTGCGAGATGGGGCCTCCATGGATCGGACTTGTTTGTTCAGCACATCCCACAGATGATCGATTGGATTGAGATCTGGGGAATTTGGAGGCCAAGTCAACACCTCAAACTCGTTGTTGTGCTCCTCAAACCATTCCTGAACCATTTTTGCTTTGTGGCAGGGCGCATTATCCTGCTGAAAGAGCCACAGCCACCAGGGAATACTGTTTCCATGAAAGGGTGTACATGGTCTGCAACAATGCTTAGGTAGGTGGTACGTGTCAAAGGAACATCCACATGGATGGCAGGACCCAAGGTTTCCCAGCAGAACATTGCCCAAAGCATCACACTGCCTCCGCCGGCTTGCCTTCTTCCCATAGTGCATCCTGGGGCCATGTGTTCCCCAGGTAAGCCACGCACATGCACCCGGCCATCCACGTGATGTAAAAGAAAACGTGATTCATCAGACCAGGCCACCTTCTTCCATTGCTCCGTGGTCCAGTTCTGATGCTCACGTGCCCACTGTTGGTGCTTTCAGCGGTGGACAGGGTCAGCATGGGCACCCTGACTGGTCTGCACCTATGCAGCCCCATACACAACAAACTGCGACGCACTGTGTATTCTGACACCTTTCTATCAGAACCAGCATTAACTTCTTGAGCAATTTGAGCTACAGTAGCTCGTCTGTTTGATCGGACCACACGGGCCAGCCTTTGCTCCCCTCGTGCATCAATGAGCCTTGGCCGCCTATGACCCTGTCGCCGGTTCACCACTGTTCCTTCCTTGGAGCACTTTTGATAGATACTGACCACTGCAGACCGGGAACACCCCACAAGAGCTGCAGTTTTGGAGATGCTCTGACCCAGTCGTCTAGCCATCACAATTTGGCCCTTGTCAAACTCGCTCAAATCCTTACGCTTGCCCATTTTTCCTGCTTCTAACACATCAACTTTGAGGACAAAATGTTCACTTGCTGCCTAATATATCCCACCCCCAACAGGTGCCATGATGAAGAGATAATCAGTGTTATTCACTTCACCTGTCAATGTAATGCCTGATCTGTGTATATTCCCCAAAAACAAGCCAAATGGGGTCTTTTGAAATTGTATAATTATGACAATTTTCTAAGGATTAAGAATTTCTTTGAATGTTCCATAAGAAATTTCTTAACTTCTTTAAGATTTTTGAGAAACAATTTTCAGTAGAAATAAGAGGCAGCATAATAAACCTTAGTGATGCGCTTGTATGTTTCCGTGTGGCTGGCCGTCTCGAACGGAGGGTTTCCCACCAGACACTCATAGCACAGCACTCCGATGCACCACAGATCAACCTTCTCATCGTGAGTGTGACCCTCGATCATCTCCGGCGGAAGATAGTCCAGTGTGCCACACATGGTGCGGCGTCTGAAACACACAGTCACAGCTGATGAGCACAGCGCTTGTTGCATTGCACATGACTGTGTTCTGGTGTATTATGGGATGTTTGTTACCGTAGTGATGGCGCATGGACGGACCAGCCGAAGTCTGCAATCTTGAGTTCACCTCTGAAGCCCAGCAGAAGGTTCTCTGGTTTAATGTCTCTGTGGATCACCTTCTTTTCGTGACAGTAGTTAAGAGCATCAGCTAACTCCTCCATGTACTAGAAAAACACACGAGTTCAGCGTCAACATCAGCGCTGCACAACAGACGATGATAACGGCGCGCGTTTGATCACTCACGGTGGCAGTGCGCTGATCATCAAAGCGTCCGCAGCGCTGGAGCTCTTTGTACATCTCGCCGCGCGGCGCGTACTCCAGAATCAGATACACACGCGTGTCATCAATGAAGTAGTTGTAGAACTGCAGGATGTTTGGATGCCTGTACACACACACACAGAAAGAGGGATCAGTATCATCTCACGACATGAACGCTTCTAAAGGAAGCACCAGCAGCTCTCACACACCTGAGATGCGACTGGATCTCGATTTCTCTCCTCAGCTGATGTTCGACTCCTTCCTTCTCCATCTGAGATTTGAACAGAACCTTCAGGGCCACGATGGCCTTCAGCTTCCGCTCTCTCGCCAGGTACACGTTACCAAACTTGCCCTTTCCGAGCGGACGGCCGATGTCGAAGTCTTTCATGGAGAATTTTCTGGAACAGCAGCAGTTATTATTAAAAACACTGATGCTCTTGAGTGTTTTCCAGTACAAACATCTAAACATTCTTAAAATCAAGACGCATTTAACTGAAGCAAAATCTTGTTTAAGACAATCAAGTGAATTTATGCATAAAACAAGAACAAACATAAAAGTTTATTTGACTGACTATTGGCAGATATTTGTTCTTGTTTTAAGCATAAATCACCTGTGATCAATTTCTCCGAAAAATTAACCGTAATTTTGCTTAAGTAAATGTAAATTACCTTCAGTGAACTCTTAACTACATTTACTTAAAGGGTTGGTTCAACCAAAATGAAAATTAGCCCATGATTTCCTCACCCTCAAGTCATCCTAAGTGTATATGACGTTCTTCCAGACGAATACAATCAGAGTTATATTAATAAATGTCCTGGCTCTTTCAAGCTTTATAATGGCAGTGAATAGAGACATATTGACGAACACGGAAGCGCAGCGGATAGAGCAAAACAAAACACTGGTCATAAATTAGAAGTCTAAAACAAGAATTTCTAAAGGGGATGTCTAATGTTATGCTAAAGAGTCGGTACAGTGTATCTGTCTTTTATAAATATGATAAAACTAAAGACTCTTGGGAGATATGAAGGATCAATACTACTCTATAGGTACTCAAGATTAACATGAGACTGCCAGAAACTGTGTGTTTTATCGACCCTTTAAGCAAAAACTCACCTGTGATCAATTTCTCAGAAACATTAAGTTATTGTAAATGTAATTAACTTCAGTGAACTTTTATCTACATTTAAAGGGTTAGTTCACCCCAAAATTTTTGAAGCCCAAAAAAAGTGCATGCATCCATCATAAAACTAACTCATACATCTCCAGGGGGTTATTAAAGGCCTTCTGAAGCTAATAAAAATATCCATATTTATAACTTTATAAACTATAACCACTGGCTCCCGGCATGACGTATCGATGAACGCGGAAGCACAGAAGACAGAGCAAAATAAAACACCGGTCACAAATTAGAAGTCTAAAACGCGAATTTGTAAAGAGAAATGTGTGAAGAGCTTGAATTTGTTGTTTGAGCCGCGAAAGGCATCTACTCTCATCTGAGCTTACTCTACACCTACATCCTACGTCATGCGTGGGGTCAGAGGCAGGTCACTCATCATGCGTCAGGTCAGAGGTCACTCTTCTGACGGAAATAGTCTTGCATACAGCCATTACCGGAAGCCAGTGATTATAGTTTATACAGTTATAAATATGGATATTTTTCTTCACTTCAGAAGGCGTTTATTAACCCCCTGGAGCCGTATGGATTAGGGCAATTCCAGCATTATGGACGTGACATTTGCAGTCAAAACTTGAAATAAAAATTCTTAGAGAATACATTTAATACCAATATATTGAACAGTTTTTATATATATATATATATATATATATATATAAGTTCCTTAATAAAGGAGTCCAGACATAAAAAAAAATTCAGTCTACACACACCTTTCATATTTTAGATGAGGGAAATATACATGCGTTATGGACGTGACCCAAAAAAAACAAAAACAAAAAAACAAAAACAAAAGAGGTCTAACTTTTAGGTGATAACATATTTGTTAAGAATTCTGTAAATTACACTGCGCAAACCAAAAGTAATAATACCCACTGAATGAAGGGTTGGCTCTCCATAGAACATAAAATATTCATTTTATTTTATTTTTCGTGTTCGCATTAATGAGGAAAAAACAGTGTTACGGGCGTGACAGATCTCCACTACGGACGTCACCGGTCTGAAAGCGGCACTAAAAGACTGCTGGGCATTTAAACCACCAAATATTGAAATCTGCGACACCAGTATGGCAAGATTGCACAATTAATCAACTTTATTATACTAAATCGCTGCATTTCAAATGGTTATGGATTATTTCTCATGTTGACAAGCGTGTGCGTTGTTCAAGACTCAATTTAGAGACCATGACTTTCCTTTTAACACAACTGCTCACTAAAATTCATAAAGAAATATTAATGTTCATCATATAGGAGTTCAAATCGTTGCCCCCACAGTCAGGTGAACCGATTGACACTATATTGTCCGCAGGTGAGACGCACTCACAATCATGTCAGTTTTATGGTTTGTGTCTAAATGATTGCACGGTTTTTAGCCAGTTTATGCAGTTCAGAGCACAGTCGTGAGTAAAAATGATTGCGTTTTATTTTAAAACATTTTTTTTGTCATTTTTTCAACATTTTGTCAGCTTGATCACGGGATTATGATGAATAGGCCTATTCAGGTTTTAAAACGAGAGGAAAACGCAATATCGCGAGTGTCCTATGAGAGACAATGCTCTTCTGTAAGTTGTACTGTATCATATAGCCTACCTTCTGACATTCATATTTCGTTCTGTAACTGGAAAAGAGGAGAAGATCGGTTCATGTGTGTGTGATCCGCCGCTTACACTGAGGCGCTACAGTCACGCTTTATTAAAGAGCCACATCTATTGTTTGAATTTTGTTATAAAATCGACTGAACTTGAAAGTTGAGACCTTTTTTCGTACTAAAGCACAAAGAGGATTGTGATTATTGGATATGCACAGATATACGGTTCGCCTGAAACAGATCACAGTAATAGTCATATGCATATGATTTAATATGAAGCGTCCGTAACGCATTTTTATGGTTGTTCAGAGCAAAGTAGTAAGATGAATTGTCGATCCTAATAAGCATAGACAATTTAGCTTTATATATAAAATTTCAAGTTATTTGTATTTATAATTGTTATATTATATAAAATTAACCTTTAAAACATTATGGACGTGACAGAGCACTTAAGCGCCATGACCTCTTAATAACAGCCCTTATAAATTCAACAGGAAGTGCTGTTATGACAAAATCAGTGTATTTATTTCTCAGGCATGCCTCCATGTTTCTGCAAAATGCTTACTATGTAAATAAAGTTTAAAAAGGGGGGGAGTCTTTGATCCCTCTTTTTAAAGCATGAAATATGGCTGGCTGAAAATGTAATTTTAGCATTGTTGCTCACCTCATATGTGGTTGATAAGGCAATTTTCTTAAAATGTCTGTTACAGCACATTAATACAGTATATTACAGACCTAAATGGACAACTTAAAAGGGGTTTTGTTCTTTTGGTAAAAACTATTTTTTCATGGTAAGGATGGCCTTTGCATGGAATTGCCCATTACTGTTATGATGGATGAAGCACTTTTTAGGGCTTCAAAATATAAAGTACCATTCACTGCCATTATAAAGCTTGGAAGAGCCAGGATATTTTTAATATAACTCTGACTGTAGTCGTCTGAAAGAAGAAAGTCATATACACCTAGGATGGCTTGAGAGTGAGGAAATCATGGATAATTGTCATTTTTGGGTGAACTAACCAATTTAATCTTCCTCACATTTACATGATCTTCATCAGGACTGAAAGATAAAACACTCCTTGTTGTGCAACTTCATATTCATACAATAGTTTTAAAGTGAACTCACTTTGAGCTTGACTTCACTGGAACTCTGCCAGGACCTGAAAGAAGACAATATATCAGTGGTTGTACCAGTCCCATGCAACAAAAATGGTGTTTTAGTATGTCTATTAGAATTAAGATCATTTATAATCTAGTGCAACTAAACAGTTTCACCTGCCAGACAATAAAGTAACTGAAGGAATGTCAAACCACACCTTCATAGTTAGTTTATAAAGGCGGCTATTCATGACACATTCGTGGTTCTCGAGGTTTTACCTGTAACAGTGTGTGTGTCTGGATTCATCTCACCAGCAGCCTGAACGAACAAACAAATACACACATGAGCATCAGACACACACAGCAGTGACGTACAGCTGGAGGGGAGCACGTGATCTCTGTAAACTGCACTATGACTCGCTAAATTAACAGAAATAATAAATGAATAGAAATGGCATGTTATTGTTTGTATTGATTGTTATCACCTGTGTTTGCAGAACTCTGGGTTCCCTGTTCTCTTTATTCTGATAAAAAAAAAAAAAAAAAAAAGACATCTCAAACTCAACACACACTAAACACAAATAAAGCACTGATATCAATAAAAACAAGACAGCCCACATATGGGTAACCAAAAAACACAAATATTACTAATGTATAACGTCTGACTAGATTTCGCACTGGTAGTTTCACTCGGACAATGACACTTAAGACCTTGATTTGATACAGATCAATCCCTTCACTACACTAACATCTCCTACATACAGATATAAACACACACATACATATATATATATATATATATATATATATATGCATTTATACTCAAATGAGATTATTAATATGCGATTATTATACCTGCATGATGACGATTCTTCTGTCCTCGCGTCTGCGCCTCAGCTCTTCCGTTTAACCGCCTGGATTTAAAATGAAACCCAGCTGTTCTGCTATTGGCCCAACCGCCATAAACGTCTCGCTGATTGGCCTATTAAAGAGAGCATTCATTGGGCCGAGACCTGTCAATCACTTTGGCCCCGCCTCAGAGATTTTATACAGAAAATCTCCTTTAAAGTTGTCCAAATGAACTCCTTAGCAATGCATATTACTACTAATAATACATTTTTGATATATTTACGGTAGGAAATTTACAAAATATCTTCATGGAACATGATCTTTACTAATCTTTTTTAATTATCTTTAATAATTTTTGGCATAAAAGAAAAATGTATCATTTTGACCCATACAATGTCTTGTTGGCTATTGCCACAAATATACCTGTGAAACGCATGACTGGTTTTGTGCTCCAGGGTCACATATGATTTAATACCGTGTGTGAAATAAAAAAATATATATATATTTTCTGTACATTTGTACCTGTACTCAAAACATAAATGTATATTACCATTGTTGTATAAATTGTATATGTAATGGAATCCCATTTCTGCCACATAAGGGACAAAAATGCTTTGATAATCGTAATTATGACATAAAAAGTCCAAATTATGAGATACTAAGTCATTACGACATTAATGTCATCACCTGATATTTTTAATCCCATCATCTTTAAATGTCATAATTTCCACATTTTAATTCATAATTTGTACTTTTTGTAACAATTCTGATTTTCATATGTGACAGAAATAGGCTTCTATAAATATGTGCACAAGTTCTGTATAAAATGCATATTAAGTCCCCAAAGCTATAAAAGACAACAATGCACACAAACTCACTGTGAAAATTTATGTTTAATTCCTTTATAAAACACACAGAAAAGAGAAACAGCTACAAATCTCTCCATTTCTCCTCCTGAAGTCCGAGCTGACGTGTGATACACTCTTGTAAAACACTGAAGAGAACACGGGACCATCTCCATCTGTCCCGACAAACTCTTAATAGTGTTTTTCTTTTGTAGGGTCTTCATGTCCTGAAGAATCTCACACTGACTTCAGTGAAATGAGCAGAATGAACTCGAAGAGCGCTGGAAACACACTGTCACACACACACAAACACACAAATGATTAATTATGACTAACACAGCTCCATTAAGACGGAAAATTTCAATTTTCATTACATTAACCATTTTAATATACCAAAGCACCATGTAGAAATAACGCATTTATATTTTACAATTATGCTTTTTTTGTTGGCCACTTGTTAGTCAAAACTGTTTGAGCTACAGGAAAGCTTATATAACACTTATAAAATGATTTTAAAGTGCCCTATTATGCTATTTTAAAGGTCCTAGTGTTGTTTCTCAGTCTCCTACAACAGGTTCTCATGCATCCAAGGTCAAAAACACTTTAATTCTCTCATAATATCCACTGCAGCATCAGCTCTTTTCTCTCAGTGTCTGAAACGCTTCGTTTGAAGATTCAGTCTCTCTAAGCCCCGCCTCTCTGAGAGCTGCTCTGCTCTGACTGGTCAGAAAGCAGACGCTCATTATCATATCTGAATCTCAGCTCTTGACACAAAGTGATACCAACAGTAATGATGGTGTGGGAATTACCGTATCAATCTCAGCAGAAAACAGCGTCTTCTCCACATGAACAACACCAACCAAACTCTTCCAGTCTCAGATACAACTACAGTGTGTGAGGGCGGGGCAAAGAGATGCTGTTCAGCCAATGAGGACCAGAGGTGGGCATTATGCTAATTAGTTACAAACCTACATAGGAAGTGAGACTGGAATTACTGACGACTTGTTTCAGTTCAGAATCACTTCCTTCTTTTAGGAGACAATAACTCCATTTACCTGCACTTTGCAGATCTTTTACATTCACAAACAGCTCTATTACACACTGCATGACAGGGAATATCTGAAAAAGCATAATGGGGCACTTTAATACTATAAAAAGAAAATGTGTAAGGAGAAGACAGACCTGCAGAGGCTGAATATGATCCAGTACGTCCAGCAGGGCCACTGCTGGAAAACAAAGAAGGACAAACTGACGCAGGCGCTGGAGTGAGCGACCACAGCTGAGCCGACGTTAAGAGAAACACCTCAGCCAATCAGACGAGACGTTCAGAGAAACACCTCAGCCAATCAGATGAGACGTTCAGAGAAACACCTCAGCCAATCAGATGAGACGTTCAGAGAAACACCTAAGCCAATCAGATGAGACGTTCAGAGAAACACCTCAGCAAATCAGATGAGACGTTCAGAGAAACACCTCAGCCAATCAGATGAGACGTTCAGAGAAACACCTCAGCCAATCAGATGAGACGTTCAGAGAAACACCTCAGCAAATCAGATGAGACGTTCAGAGAAACACCTAAGCCAATCAGATTTGACGTTCAGAGAAACACCTCAGCAAATCAGATGAGACGTTCAGAGAAACACCTAAGCCAATCAGACGAGACGTTCAGAGAAACACCCAAGCAAATCAGATGAGACGTTCAGAGAAACACCTCAGCCAATCAGATGAGACGTTCAGAGAAACACCTCAGCAAATCAGATGAGACGTTCAGAGAAACACCTCAGCCAATCAGACGAGACGTTCAGAGAAACACCTCAGCCAATCAGATGAGACGTTCAGAGAAACACCTCAGCCAATCAGATGAGACGTTCAGAGAAACACCTCAGCCAATTAGACGAGAAGTTCAGAGAAACACCTCAGCAAATCAGATGAGACGTTCAGAGAAACACCTAAGCCAATCAGACGACACGTTCAGAGAAACACCTCAGCCAATCAGATGAGACGTTCAGAGAAACACCTCAGCCAATTAGACGAGACGTTCAAAGAAACACCTCAGCCAATCAGATGCAACGTTCAGAGAAACACCTCAGCCAATCAGATGAGACGTTCAGAGAAACACCTCAGCCAATCAGATGAGACGTTCAGAGAAACACCTCAGCCAATCAGATGCGACGTTCAGAGAAACACCTCAGCCAATCAGATGCGACGTTCAGAGAAACACCTCAGCCAATCAGATGTGAGCAACAGATTTATTGAATGTAAACCCATCTGATCAGCTCTTCCGTTTCAGCTTTAATAAAACTCAAGCTCTATATACAGTATTAGTGACATAATGTTGATCACCAGAACAAATCATTGATTTAACCTCGTTGCTCTTGCTATGGGGCAAAGAGTGTTTAAAAGCAGAAATGAGTTGACCAGTGAAAGCGATGTAAACATGACTGTAAGGATACACAGAAGGGCCTGATTACTGTTGAACATGGAGCCTCCCGACAGAAACCCAGCCAGCTCAATGAGGAACAGAGCCAGAGTCACCGACAGAGCCACCACCAGCCTGACACACACACACACACACACACACACACATTACTACAGGAAAACAAACACTACAGAAGCATCATCAGCACAAAACACCATCTATATATTGTGTTGCAATTCTAATCCTGTGTTATTTTTTCTATTCCTATTCATTTTAAATGTTCTTGTATTTCTTGTACGTTAAGCTTGTTTATATATATTTTTTATTTTTATTGCTATGTCCGTTCTATTCCCATTTCTTACAATTTTATTCCCACGTCCTATTTATTTATTCTATTTTTTTTCTTGTATTATTATTTATTAGGCTTAGGGTCAAAAAAGAAGAATAAAATATTTTTGTTTACCTTTATTCTTATGTCCGTTCTATTATCATGTTCTTTCTCACATACATTTTATCCCAATATTACATTTTCTATTTCAATTCCTATGTTCTACAAACCCGATTCCAAAAAAGTTGGGACACTGTACAAATTGTGAATAAAAAAGGAATGCAATAATTTACAAATCTCATAAACTTATATTTTATTCACAATAGAATATAGATAACATATCAAATGTTGAAAGTGAGACATTTTGAAATGTCATGCCAAATATTGGCTCATTTTGGATTTCATGAGAGCTACACATTCCAAAAAAGTTGGGACAGGTAGCAATAAGAGGCCGGAAAAGTTAAATGTACATATAAGGAACAGCTGGAGGACCAATTTGCAACTTATTAGGTCAACTGGCAACATGATTGGGTATAAAAAGAGCCTCTCAGAGTGGCAGTGTCTCTCAGAAGTCAAGATGGGCAGAGGATCACCAATTCCCCCAATGCTGCGGCGAAAAATAGTGGAGCAATATCAGAAAGGAGTTTCTCAGAGAAAAACTGCAAAGAGTTTGAAGTTATCATCATCTACAGTGCATAATATCATCCAAAGATTCAGAGAATCTGGAACAATCTCTGTGCGTAAGGGTCAAGGCCGGAAAACCATACTGGATGCCCGTGATCTTCGGGCCCTTAGACGGCACTGCATCACATACAGGAATGCTACTGTAATGGAAATCACAACATGGGCTCAGGAATACTTCCAGAAAACATTGTCGGTGAACACAATCCACCGTGCCATTCGCCGTTGCTGGCTAAAACTCTATAGGTCAAAAAAGAAGCCATATCTAAACATGATCCAGAAGCGCAGGCGTTTTCTCTGGGCCAAGGCTCATTTAAAATGGACTGTGGCAAAGTGGAAAACTGTTCTGTGGTCAGACGAATCAAAATTTGAAGTTCTTTTTGGAAAACTGGGACGCCATGTCATCCGGACTAAAGAGGACAAGGACAACCCAAGTTGTTATCAGCGCTCAGTTCAGAAGCCTGCATCTCTGATGGTATGGGGTTGCATGAGTGTGTGTGGCATGGGCAGCTTACACATCTGGAAAGGCACCATCAATGCTGAAAGGTATATCCAAGTTCTAGAACAACATATGCTCCCATCCAGACGTCGTCTCTTTCAGGGAAGACCTTGCATTTTCCAACATGACAATGCCAGACCACATACTGCATCAATTACAACATCATGGCTGCGTAGAAGAAGGATCCGGGTACTGAAATGGCCAGCCTGCAGTCCAGATCTTTCACCCATAGAAAACATTTGGCGCATCATAAAGAGGAAGATGCGACAAAGAAGACCTAAGACAGTTGAGCAACTAGAAGCCTGTATTAGACAAGAATGGGACAACATTCCTATTCCTAAACTTGAGCAACTTGTCTCCTCAGTCCCCAGACGTCTGCAGACTGTTATAAAAAGAAGAGGGGATGCCACACAGTGGTAAACATGGCCTTGTCCCAACTTTTTTGAGATGTGTTGATGCCATGAAATTTAAAATCAAATTATTTTTCCCTTAAAATGATACATTTTCTCAGTTTAAACATTTGATATGTCATCTATGTTGTATTCTGAATAAAGTATTGAAATTTGAAACTTCCACATCAATGCATTCTGTTTTTATTCACAATTTGTACAGTGTCCCAACTTTTTTGAAATCGGGTTTGTATTAATTTTATTTTTTTCTTGTATTTTCTTTTTATGCTTCTTTATCCCTATTTCCGCTCTATTAACATGTTTTTTTTTTTTTTTTTTTTTTTTTTTTATTCCTGTTAAATTCTAATCCATGTCTTATCTTTTTGTATTTCATGTATATTATTTATGTTATGCTTGTAAATGCCCTTTCATTTATTTATTTAACTCTTATTCTTATGTCCATTCTATTAACATGCCATTTCTTACATAAACTGTCTTCAAACTTTCAATTCTATATGTCCTATTTAATTTATTTTTTCTTGTATTTCTTGTTTGTTATGCTTGTTTTTGTGACCTATGTCCGTTCTATGAACATGTTCTTTCTTACACACATTTTATTTTTATGTTAATG
Organism: Coreius guichenoti; assembly: GCA_039654105.1. Lineage (NCBI taxonomy): Eukaryota > Metazoa > Chordata > Actinopteri > Cypriniformes > Gobionidae > Coreius > Coreius guichenoti. The sequence continues at coordinate 1,066,146 of CM077173.1, forward strand.
ATCTATTCCATCTGTTCATGTATATAATGTTCTTTTCATTCTGTTAAATTTTCTATTTCTATTCCTGTGTTCTATTTATTAGATTTTTTCTTGTATTTTCTGTTTATTATGCTCTTTTCTTTCTTTATTTTTTTTACTTTAAGCATAATAAACAGCATAATAAATAAATAATAACTTATCTATTCCGGTGTTCTTATATAAATTTGTAATTTTTGCACAGAGAGTCGTAAGAATCGTTTCACTGGCATGCTATTGTGTGTGTGTGTGTGTGACAAACAGAACTGTGATTCTGAACTGCTGGTGTGTGTTTTACCGTGTATCTTCTGTTCTGAACTGTTCTTCAGTGAAATCCAGTGGCAGACATGACTGGACGTTATTCTCCTGTAAAACACACACACACTTTCTAAGTTGTCATGTGGCTCTCTAGGCAGAATTGTTAAATGTTAGGGCTGTGTGTGTGTGTGTGTGTGTGTGTGTGTGTGAGCGAGAGAGAGAGAGAGAGAGAGAGAGAGAGAGAGAGAGAGAGAGAGAGAGAGAGAGAGAGTGTGAGTGAGTGTGAGTGTGTGTGTGTGTGTGTGTGTGTGTGTGTCTCCTCACGCGGGACCAGAAGATGGTGATGATGATGACCAGGTGCGCTGCGAGCGTGAGGAAGCGCGCGGGCACGAGACTCTTCACCACAGACATCCCGCCTCCACACACACACTCCTACAGAATGAGCAACAACACATCAATAACTCTCTCTCACATACACACACCTACAGAATGAGCAACAACACATCCATAACTCTCTCTCTCTCACACACACACACACCTACAGAATGAGCAACAACACATCCATAACTCTCTCTGACACACACACCCCTACAGAATGAGCAACAACACATCCATAACTCTCTCTCACACACACACACCTACAGAATGAGCAACAACACATCCATAACTCTCTCTCTCACACACACACACCTACAGAATGAGCAACAACACATCCATAACTCTCTCTCACACACACACACACACACACCTACAGAATGAGCAACAACACATCCATAACACACTCTCCACTAGTCGCGGTTTGTCTCTAAATCTGTTCGAAACCCTTTAAATGTGTGTTGCAGTTATTTAAATGACACTTCTTTATTAGTGATCATAGTGAGGATGAACTTTAGCGAGAATAGATTTATTTACACTCACATGCTCAGCCACAGACGCGCTCGTCAGCGTTACTACAGCAACGGTCAACTCCTCGAGCAGCTCATAGCGCCACCTACCGGCGCGGAGTAACACACACACGCTCTCTCTCTCTCTCTCTCTCTCTCTCTCTCTCACACACACACACTCACATAGTCAAACACACTCACACACACTCTCAGACATGCACACACACACCCATTCTCTCTCTCTCTCTCTCTCTCTCTCTCTCTCTCTCTCTCTCTCTCTCTCTCTCTCTCTCTCTCTCTGTCTCTCACACACACAACTAAGGTGTTGGAACCCTATTGTGTTTGTATGATTAGCTTCTTCTACTTCCTTATTTTTCTGCCCTAAAACTGAATGGTCGTCTTGTCAGAGTCCGTAAATCACAGCGACTCCAAAAACACACCACTAGGTGGCGCTATGATAAGGCAATATGCATTTTGGATCATAACTTTGGAACCCTAAGGGAATCAAATCCTTGAATCAAGCCCTACAAATATATATCTCCGCCTAGATAAATGTTCGCGCCATTTTGAATTGAACTAAAAGACTACTTTTTCAAATTCCTCCTAAGCCGTTGGTCCGATTTTTACCAAAAAAGGCACACAGCAGCTTGAGATAGTGCTGGAATAAGTTACCAAAAGAATCGAATGATTCGTAAACAATTGCAAAGTTATACGTTAATTAATTGGTCAGACAACAGCCATTTTTATGAGTTGACCTATAGCTGCTTAAAGGCACAATATGTAATTTTTCGTCTCTTATTCAACACAAAGGCGTGTCCTGATGGCTTGATTGGGCGGAGCTTTTATTCTGCCGCAGAGGAGCGCTTCCACTTCTTCCGCTCGTGTGTGTGGGGAAACGCAGCGCTGTTTTATCATATTACACACATTTGAGTGTGTTGAGAGTTATGTTATAATGCTACTCTGTGCGTTCGCTCGGCGCTACTATGAGACACTTGTTCACACTGCAGTAGATCCATATTAGCCATGGTAAAACATGGTACTCGCGGTAAATCAAGAACACCAGATTTAAACAATAAGACTAACTGTGTGGAGCTGTAGAACAATGATTAGTTTCTGTCCATGAATGATCCAAACAGTTGCTCACCTGTCTAATAAAACACATCATATATTAAAGCGGCTTTGGTGTTTCCATGGTTTCTACAAAATAAAACCGGAGGGTAACGCGGGTATGATGTCATTGATAGGTGAAGCACGCACACGGTCCTTGTCCTGGTTAAAATCGCTTATTTCTCTGGATTTAAACATTCTTGGAAACATTTGGGATAATGCAAGTACACAAGTCAACAAAACACTGTTCTAGTGGTTTTTGGATATTTTAAACCAAAAATCTTACATATTGTGCCTTTAACGCAATGTCCAAGCTTAACGAACCTTGACACGTGTTTCTCGCTAGAAATGACATCAGAAGTGGAAAATGTTGGTCAAAAACGTACATTTACAAACAAACTGACCAGCAAACGCAACTTTGGGACGCTACCTTTTTTTTCTAGCTCAACTGTCACAGAATGGAACGCACAGGATTGTGGGATATCAAAGGCAGCAAAGGATACATTTATGATGCCATCAGAAATCCTTTAGATGAAGGTATCTCAGGAGACAGGAAGTAAAGCTAACATTAGATTCAGACGTGCCTTGATGCCTTCCTACCTTGGAACGTGTCCTTTTTCCAGGTTTCGGACGCAGCCGTGGACAACAGGACATTCTGAGGATGCACACCAAGTTTCATACAATTTCACAAGTAGGGGGCGCTACAGCTAAAACACCATTATAACTCCGCAACCGTATGATCCTGAAGTTGAAAATTGGTGTGCATCTTCTTTGGTGGACGTCTTCACATATCCTCTAATATGACCTGGATACTTAAAGAAACATGGCCGCCAGCAACCAATCAACTTCAGCAGCAAATGGCTTACCATTACAAAAATAGATATTTGTACTTCTCATTATATATATCCAAATGCAAAACCTAATAAAAGTAAGTAATTATGTCTGAAATACTCAAGATATAAGCAACTAGGAATACACAGCCGTACTGGACAGTATATAAATATTCATATTTAGGACTATACAGAAATCTAAATTAAAGGTGCAGTGTGTAAATTTTAGCAGCATCTAGTGGTGAGGTTGTGAATTGCATCACCCACCGCTCACCCCTCCCTTTCGAAGCACATAGAGAAGCTACAGTGGCCAACACAGGACAAAGATGTCGTCGTCTGAGACAGCAGAGAGTAGCTAGCGCTCTGTAGAGAAGTTTGTCCGTTTAGGGCTACCGTAGAAACATGACGCCGCAAAATGGCGACTTCACTGTAAGGGGACCCACAGTGTGTGTAGAGAGAAATGACTCATTCTAAGGTAATAAAAACATAACGGTTCATTATGTAAGGTCTTTATGTATATTATATTGCATTTCTGTCAATATATCCTCATAAATACTACATACTGCACCTTTAAATAACAGGCAGTGCACAAAAAACGTAAGCATTCACTGTATTCAGATGCCATTTATTTTACAGTAAAAACATGTTCTCTACATTTCTAAACAGGTTTGTGATGACGAGTGTGTGTGTTTTCAGTCTGTGGACACCAGCTCGTCCTCGTGAGCGTCAGTCTTTGTTGACGGTGCGTGTGCAGCTGGTGAAACTCGTCACACACCCGGGCAGCATCGAGCGCAGCGCTCGCCTGAGGCTCGGCGCGGGGTCGTCTGCACTCGCCTGCGGTCTGTCGGCCTCGTCCGCTCTCACCTCGTCCTCCACAAACTCCACCTCCATGAACTCCAGCACGCGCAGCTGCGCCAAACACCTGCGCGGTTCAACACACGTCACTTTACAGCCATTATATTATAATTGTTTGGCAGGACAGCAAAGAACATAGTTTTATCCATAAACACAATTGTCTACTCATAATGCAAGTTATAGCAAACAAACTTGATCATCAAATCATTATATCAGAATGATTTCTGACACTGAAGCGTGTTTTACTGTATTTTTCATCAAATAAATGCAGCTTTGATGAGCAGAAGAGACTTTCTTGATAAAAATATTTTTGGGGTATAATCAACAAATCATCCGTTGTCCTTGATCGTGTCTACATATATCAAATGCAAAACCTAAAAAAAGTAAGTAATTTTGTCTGAAAATACTCAACTCATAAGCAACTATGAAAAATAAAATATGGAAAAATACAGAGCAATATTTTGGGGTACAAATCATCCATTGTCTTTGTGTGTGTGTGTGTGTGTGTGTGTGTGTGTGTGTGTATGTGTATGTATATATATATATATATATATATATATATATATATATATATAAAAAAATGGCTCTTAATTCATTCAAATAAATTATATAAACTACAAAAATTATTCTTATTGACTGACCAAATTATTACAAATGTGATAATCACATTTTAAATGCATAAAAATTTTTTTTTTTAAAAAAAGCATTTTAAAGTTAGACTTTAAATGTTGATGTTAATTCCACTATTGTTTTATATATAATTGTTCTACAGTCCATACACAGCATTTCGTTCAATTACATCAGGAGTAACTGTAATTAAATTACAGAAAAAATAAGATTAATCCCTTACTTTACTTTTTCAAGGCAAAAGTAATTAAATTACAGTAACTAATTACCTAGTAACTAGTTACACCCAGCACTGTTTACAATCTCTCCCCCTTATTTTTGATTTATTGATTTTATTTCACATTCTCAAAATTTTCTGTTAAAGTCTCACCAGTTCATTTCTCTGTGTGTGTGTGTGTGTCTCTATTTTGCAATCCTGATGGTTTACAGTCTCACCCTTTCATTGCTGTGTGCTTTTTTTCTTACATTGTGGATTAATTATTGATTTTATTTCACATTTCCAAAAATTTGCTATTATAGTGGCACACGTTCATTTGTGTGTATAAGTGTGTGTGTGTGTGTGTGTGTGTCTGTTTTGCACTTTTTATGTATTAGAGATTCACTCCTTCACTATTGTGTGCTTTTTTCCTGCATTGTGGCTGATCTGTAGATTGTACGCACAAAGATTCTCTGTATTTTTGCCCATTTCCCATTCATTTCCTACGGTGGTCATTTTTGACCGCAAAGACCATGAGTGTGACTTTTTTTTACGACCACTTAGCCTTTCCAAATCATGACCTCAATTTTTTTTTCTTTGACCACAGGAATAAATTACACTTTACTATATACACTCACCTAAAGGATTATTAGGAACACCATACTAATACTGTGTTTGACCCCCTTTCGCCTTCAGAACTGCCTTAATTCTACGTGGCATTGATTCAACAAGGTGCTGAAAGCATTCTTTAGAAATGTTGGCCCATATTGATAGGATAGCATCTTGCAGTTGATGGAGATTTGTGGGATGCACATCCAGGGCACGAAGCTCCCGTTCCACCACATCCCAAAGATGCTCTATTGGGTTGAGATCTGGTGACTGTGGGGGCCATTTTAGTACAGTGAACTCATTGTCATGTTCAAGAAACCAATTTGAAATGATTCGAGCTTTGTGACATGGTGCATTATCCTGCTGGAAGTAGCCATCAGAGGATGGGTACATGGTGGTCATAAAGGGATGGACATGGTCAGAAACAATGCTCAGGTAGGCCGTGGCATTTAAACGATGCCCAATTGGCACTAAGGGGCCTAAAGTGTGCCAAGAAAACATCCCCCACACCATTACACCACCACCACCAGCCTGCACAGTGGTAACAAGGCATGATGGATCCATGTTCTCATTCTGTTTACGCCAAATTCTGACTCTACCATCTGAATGTCTCAACAGAAATCGAGACTCATCAGACCAGGCAACATTTTTCCAGTCTTCAACTGTCCAATTTTGGTGAGCTCGTGTAAATTGTAGCCTCTTTTTCCTATTTGTAGTGGAGATGAGTGGTACCCGGTGGGGTCTTCTGCTGTTGTAGCCCATCCGCCTCAAGGTTGTGCGTGTTGTGGCTTCACAAATGCTTTGCTGCATACCTCGGTTGTAACGAGTGGTTATTTCAGTCAAAGTTGCTCTTCTATCAGCTTGAATCAGTCGGCCCATTCTCCTCTGACCTCTAGCATCAACAAGGCATTTTCGCCCACAGGACTGCCGCATACTGGATGTTTTTCCCTTTTCACACCATTCTTTGTAAACTCTAGAAATGGTTGTGCGTGAAAATCCCAGTAACTGAGCAGATTGTGAAATACTCAGACCGGCCCGTCTGGCACCAACAACCATGCCACGCTCAAAATTGCTTAAATCACCTTTCTTTCCCATTCTGACATTCAGTTTGGAGTTCAGGAGATTGTCTTGACCAGGACCACACCCCTAAATGCATTGAAGCAACTGCCATGTGATTGGTTGATTAGATAATTGCATTAATGAGAAATTGAACAGGTGTTCCTAATAATCCTTTAGGTGAGTGTATATTCACATAGAAAACAGCTGTTTTACACTGGAGTAATATTACACTGTTTTACTGGATTTATGATCAAATAAATGCAGCCTTGGTGAACAGAAGAAACTTTCAAAAATCAAAAATTTTCTTGATCAAAAATGGAAATATGGGGAAAAAAAATACAGAGCAATATTTTGGGGTATAATCTACAAATCATCCGTTGTCCTTGATTGTGTCAATATATAATCAAATGCAAAACCTAATAAAAGTACGTATGAAAAATACTCATAAGCAACTAGGGAATACACAGCCCTACTGTACTGCATATAAATATTTATATGTAGGACTATGCATAAATTGGAATAATATTTCACTGTTTTTACTGTATTTTTGATCATATAAATGCAGCCTTTGTGAGCAGAAGAGACTCTTTAACCCTGGTTCATTTGGGAGTCACACTTGTGTTCCTCACAGTCAAAAGTGACCGAACCCCTGAAATGCAACTTTTTTTTGTCCCCCAGTAAAATCAATGTAATATATTTTTGTTCCATAATATTTTTTATTTTTAGAGAATTTTGTGGTACTAATTAATATTTATGCAATAATTATGATCCATTTTTTCCCATTGAAAATAATACAAAAACATTTTTTTCTAATATTTTTCCAATTAATGCAGTATTTCAGATTAAAATAGAGACTAGGCCTTTAAAATCAAATTTTTAAGGCAGATTAGCGCCATCGGGTGAGAGGTCTAGAGAAAGAAAGAAATAAACATGTAATACCATGGCATAACCACCAGATGCATGTACAGCTCTCTATAGACACAGTGTGTGACTTTTGCATTTTGGATATGTTACAATGTCTCCCCCTTAATTTTGATTTATTGATTTTATATTCACTTATTCAAAATTTTCTGTTACTGTCTCACCAGTTCATTTCTGTGTGTGTGTGTGTCTATTTTGTAATCTAGATGGTTTACAGTCTCACCCTTTAATTGTTGTTTTTTTTTCTACATTGTGGATGAATTATTGATTTTATTTCACACATTTCCAAAAATGTGCTATTACAGTGACACGTTAATTTGTGTGTGTGTATAAGTGTGTGTGTGTAAGTGTGTGTGTCTGTTTTGCACTCTTGATGTTTTAGAGATTCACCCTTTCACTATTCATTGCTTTTACATGCTCCCTCATAATGCGATTATAATGGGATTTACGAATATTGTGATTAAACTTAACCTCATGTAAACGCAATACTTCGATCAAACTAATGCAATTAAGCTCACAATCGTAGTAACCATAGTCTCATTAAACTAGGTGGCGTATGCCCATTTTAATCGCAATAAACAGGCATGTAAACACCTTAATCGCTTTATTACCGCTCGGATGTACACGGATGCCGTGTGTTGATCACACAACTTCATAAATGAACTCCGTGACATTATTCTGAAGTTTTCTCTTCTCCAAAGATCTGTTCTCTGTTTCTTCATCCAGACAAGGCGAAGAACGACGGGAGCGTATAGGCAAACCCAGCACTGCGATGTTTATCAGGGCACCGAATAATATCCAGTACGTTTATAAAAATGTATTTTGAATTTGATGCAAGTAGATTAAAACAATGGCCAGTAACATGCATACTGTATGAGTCTGCGTGTGGTTTAACTTATTAGCGAATAGTCAGAATAATGAAAATTGCATGTAAACTGAGTGAAGAGTTCTGCTTGTGTCATGTAAACATCTTAAGACCTTACTCTGATTATTAGAAATAATCGCATTATTGGTGCACATGTAAACATAGTCACTGTGTGCTTTTTTTCTTGCAAATTCTCTGTATTTTTGCCTATTTCCCATTTATTTCCTATGGCGGTCATTTCTGACCACGAAGACCATGAGTGTGACTCTCTATTTTACGACCACTTAGCCTTTTCAAATCATGCCCTCAATTTTTTTGTGTTCATATACCAAGTGGCATAAAAGTCATCAAGTTTCGTACCATTCCAATGAAGCTACGATTTTTCAAATTTCTAAATGTAATTTTTTTTACCAAAGAGCACCAGAGGTTAAAAATGTTCATTTTTTCCAATCCTAATTATTCCACTTTTATTTACACAGGATTTTAAAATAAAGTGAATGAAAATCCATGTGTACTCCTCCACCCACCTGCAGCTTCTGAGCACCATCATCTGCGTGAGCCTGCATGTGCGCAGACGCAGCGAGCGCAGGTCCGGCAGGCGGCTGAGAGACAGCAGGCCTGGACTCACTTCCTTCCCGCCCAAACTGAGCCGCTCCAGCCCCGGCCAGCCCTCTCCCAGCCCCAGCGCCACCATCTGCGTCCGGTTGCACGTCTCCAGCTCCAGGTGTTTGAGGCGCGCGAGCGTCTGCGCACCGGGCGGGACGCAGCTCTTCAGACCGGCTACGGTCACGCGGATGAGATCACGCAGCTCCAGGCGCCTCAACCGCCGCCACGTGCTGAGACTGCGCAGGTGCTGATCGGAGAAAGACGGCACGTTGTCGAGGATGAGCGTTTCTATGGCGTCTGCCGCGCATCCGGAGGGGTCCTCTGTGAAGAATCCGGGCGGGACTTCACAGAAATGCAGTTCCAACACCTCTAATGAGAGAGGCAGCAGGCGGTAGCTGCGTAAGCCGCGCAGGTCTGTGTGCAGCAGGCAGAGTCTGCGCAGGCGAGGGCACTTGGAGCGCAGCGCCTGCAGCCAGGACTCGGTGAGGAAGGCACCGCCGCGCGCAGACAGCAGGAGGCCGCGCAGACGCAGGTGTCGCAGTCCATGACCCAGATACTGACGCAGCAAAATCCACAGCACTCGAGACGTCACCTGAAACACACACCACAACAGATGAACCGCAGCTAAGCAAAACAGGATATGGAAATATAGGTCAATCTTTGATAATATGGATATATATCCAAATGCAAAACCTAATAAAAGTAAGTCATTATGTCTGAAATACTCAAGCAATTAGTAGGGAATACACAACCCTGCTGTACTCTATATGAATATCTATATTTAGGACTATACAGACATCTAGCTGCTACACTCTGGTATTACATATGATTTTTTTTATTTCTCCCACTAGATGGCAACAATCTGCCTTCTATGCATTGATTTTAAATACTTTGTAATTTAATACAAAAATTGCTCTTTTGTGTGTGTGAGTGTGTGTGTGTGTGTGTGTGTGAGTGAGAGAATGTGTGAGTGAGTGTGTAGGTGCGTGTGTGAGAAAGTGTGAGTGAGTGTGTGTGTGTACGACTGTATAGGTGCGTGTGAGAGAGTGCGTAGGTGCGTGTGTGAGAAAGTGTGAGTGTGTGTGTGTGTGAGAGTGAGTGCGAGTGAGTGTGCGTGAGTGTAAGACTGTAAGATGCCGGGACGTCTGGGCTAAGGAACGACTACTCCCGAGAAAGCAAAAGGATGTTTCGGGGAATTAACATTTGAACTCTCTCTTGTGAAAGTGGCATCCCCACCCGAAGCTCAGCCACACAAAGTCAATCACCTTAATTTACATTTCATCCCCCTCACCCTCATCTCTCCTCTCCACATGCTGAAATTCACCCAAAATCTACAGTGGGGAGAACAAGGATTTGATACACAGCCGATTTTGCAGGTTTGCCCACTTACAAAGCATGTAGAAGTCTGTAATTTTTATCATAGGTACACTTCAACTGTGAGAGACGGAATCTAAAACAAAAATCCAGAAAATCACATTGTATGATTTTTAAATAATTAATTTGCATTTTATTGCATGACATAAGTATTTGATCACCTACCAACCAGTAAGAATTCTGGCTCTCACAGACCTGTTAGTTTTTCTTTAAGAAGCCCTCCTGTTCTCCACTCATTACCTGTATTAACTGCACCTGTTTGAACTCGTTACCTGTATAAAAGACACCTGTCCACACACTCAATCAAACAGACTCCAACCTCTCCACAATGGCCAAGACCAGAGAGCTGTGTAAGGACATCAGGGATAAAATTGTAGACCTGCACAAGGCTGGGATGGGCTACAGGACAATAGGCAAGCAGCTTGGTGAGAAGGCAACAACTGTTGGCACAATTATTAGAAAATGGAAGAAGTTGAAGATGACGGTCAATCTCCCTCGGTCTGGGGCACCATGCAAGATCTCACCTCGTGGGGCATCAATGATTATGAGGAAGGCGAGGGATCAGCCCAGAACTACACGGCAGGACCTGGTCAATGACCTGAAGAGAGCTGGGACCACAGTCTCAAAGAAAACCATTAGTAACACACTACGCCATCATGGATTAAAATCCTGCAGCGCACGCAAGGTCCCCCTGCTCAAGCCAGCGCATGTCCAGGCCCGTCTGAAGTTTGCCAATGACCATCTGGATGATCCAGAGGAGGAATGGGAGAAGGTCATGTGGTCTGAGGAGACAAAAATAGAGCTTTCTGGTCTAAACTCCACTCGCCGTGTTTGGAGGAAGAAGGAGGATGAGTACAACCCCAAGAACACCATCCCAACCGTGAAGCATGGAGGTGGAAACATCATTCTTTGGGGATGCTTTTCTGCAAAGGGGACAGGACGACTGCACCGTATTGAGGGGAGGATGGATGGGGCCATGTATCGCGAGATCTTGGCCAACAACCTCCTTCCCTCAGTAAGAGCATTGAAGATGGGTCATGGCTGGGTCTTCCAGCATGACAATGACCTGAAACACACAGCCAGGGAAACTAAGGAGTGGCTCCGTAAGAAGCATCTCAAGGTCCTGGAGTGGCCTAGCCAATCTCCAGA